>JANPWX010000106.1:1734712-2154805 GCA_024734555.1 Trochalopteron elliotii | reverse complement strand
GAGTTATTCTAGAAACTGAGCGTAATATTTCCCTATTTACTGATGTGCTTTGTATTCTCTACTCCCTTGAGTTTCTCTTCCCTTTCTCCTTATGCAGATGGTTGAGGGCTTTCTTTAGTCATTACTTTAACACCCAGATCCATGTGTGCAGACATATGAGGTAGGTGGATATTTTTCCAGTTCTGTATGTTTGTGGAGAACTTCCTGCCTGGGGATGTGCACATTACACATGCACAGGCAGGATGTGAGTGTAAATCAAGGATTGATTCAAAAATTAAACTTGCTGGCCCTCCAGCCATATCTAAGTTTACAGTGACAAAACAATAACAGGGAATTAGAGAGAGCCTCTCCTAAAATCAAATCAGGCTCTTGTTTTGCAGGAAGTAATTAGATTGCAGTTTGTTTCATTGCAAAACTCACCATGACCAGTAAATTAAACTATCACTTGTCTTGCAAAAATAGTTGCCTTTGGACTATTTGACAGTGGCCTTACTTTGCCCATATTTTCCGGTTTTGTTACCAAATGAAATTAAGTTTTTTACATTAGAATTGGAAGCAGCTGCTGCTGTTAAATTTGTAGTCTCAGATCTCTTCCACAATTTACTCTGGGCTTTATTATGAAATTTAACCTATTACTGATCTGTCTAATAATGTTACGTGTCTTGGGACAACCTGAATGCACCAGAATGAGCCCTGAATAAATTGCCTTATACACAAGGTAACAGTCTAATGGAGTTGCAGGACAGAAAAAACAATGTACAGTTCATCTTCTGCCATTGTATCCCTTCACCTCCTCTGAGCTAACTGTATTTATCAATTAGATGAGTTGCAGAGAATATTCTATTCATCAACTAATTGCCCCTTTCTTGTTTTTAATGCATTTGTTTGAGCCTCAAACATGTTTTTCAGTTGTGAGATGTATCTTCTGTCTGTACAAATAAACATGAGCTTTAGCCTTTAGCGAGATACTTGAAAAGGAGATAAATACATGTTTAACTCACTAAGTTATGCAGAAAAATGACAAAACAAAATTGGGTGATGTTGTATTGCCTTTATATATGCAGGGGGCATGGGAAATGCAGCTCTTCAATGTGCAGCTAATAAAAGCTGATGTTTGGCCATTTGATTTTTCAACTCCTGTGCACCTCACAGGCTTTAAATGGCTCATGGAGAATTTGGGAGATGTGTGAGTAGATGATAATAATTTTAAAAATGAAGTGTTTCACAGCTGCCTGTTGCTGTGCTGAAGCTTTGACCTCAGCACGGGCATATTTAGAGGCTGATCTGGCTTCCTTCTCATCCTCTCTTGTCGTCCTCCCTTTCTGCCCCATCTGCAGAACCGTGGGGCTGTTGGTGTTGACAGAATCCTCAGCAGCAGCACCATCCAATGCTGACCAGGACTGAGCATTTGCACACTCCAGTAATTAGCACTGTGTTTGGTAAACCCTGGATAATTAATTCCGGCTTTTTTTTTTTTTCATTTTTACTCGGTATGGACTTGGGTGTTGGTCAGCCTTTGAGTGCTGTGCCAGAATCGAGGTCAGTCCTATTTGATGATCATTCCTGGTGTGCAGCTTTACACAGTAGCATTGTTTTTTTTACTTGAGAAAGGCTGAGAGAGAATTTATGCTGTGGATCGGGGGGAAACTGAGGCTTTTATCAAGATAGGAGAGTTGCTTGGTTTCACTGCTGGCTTTTTTTATTATGGGCTTATATTACAACCAGATAGCTTTGTAGAAATGGTCAAAGGATCAGTAAAATTGAATAGTAAATTTTGCCCTGTTAAAATCAGTGTGGAACAGTAGTTATGATTTGATGGCATGCTCGTCACAAAATACAGAGGTGTTTGTTTCAGTCTGATCAAAATACAAGATTGGAACCCGGTTGGAACAAACTGCAGGTTTATGCTTGTTATTTTATGATTTACAATATAAAATGAAAGCTCTACTGCATAGCTTTTCAGGTGAGAATTCATTTTCACAAATATCTCCTCACAATGTAGAGAGTGAGTTCTGAAATGCCAGTGTGCTCATAAGTTATTCAGCTTTTCAATTGGCTTTGATGTGTTAAGTAAGCCAATTATTTCTGCTTGCTTTTTTAATTAATCTAGCTCATGCCAACCCTAGCATTGAGAGTTGTGGTTCCACCCTGGCAATGTTAGATTCAGACATACAGTTGCCCCCAGTATTTGGAGTGGAATGGCTGGTTTAAAATGGGATGCTAGACTGCAGGTCCAAACTTCTATCAGTTGGTTTTCCTCACTTAATTAGTGCTTACATGGTCTCAACTATTGGTTTTGTTCCTTAAAGTAAAATATGAATGTTACAGCAGGCAACTTTTAGAAAATATAGAGGTTTTTTAAAAATTATTTTCTTGATATGTGTAAATGACTGGCAACCATGGAAGATGAAAATGTTAGGGATAAGTACTGCTTTCACTTGCTGTTGACCATAAAGCTTATGGAGTGGTAGCAAATACTAAGCTGGTTTAAATTGGCAGCCTGACAATGAGAAGATATTTGCTGGTTTATTCTTTAACCTGATTCCATTCATTTGACTCAATCTTCTGTGTAGCAGTAAGAACAAGAGAATTCTATTTTATTTTCCAAAGTGAGCTTCCCCTTTTTTTCCCTCCATGGAAGGAATAACATTGCAATGGCTGAGTATCCTTGACAGTATCATCTTTGGAAGATTGAGATAATTTATTTAATTTTCACAGTTAGCACACTCTGTCATAATGGTGGGTTGCCGTCACATACAACATCAGAAAAATTTTATGCTTCTCAGCATTTTAGAAATGACCAGTGACATTAAAACTGTAGATAGCACCTGGCTTGGAGGTGATTCTTTGAAACTTAATTGTAATTATGATGGTTGCAAAGAAGCTACATGATGATTCCTGATGAGGATTGCACAGGGAGATGGTAAAGCTGTCAGGTGTGGGATGGCTTTTCTCCTTTATGGTTTCCCTCCAGTTTTGTGGTTTTACTGTTGCTTTATCATCTCTAGTGCCTTATGTGTATACAGCACACTTGAGAGAGAAAACTGCAGATGTAGTCAGAGATTAGAATGTTTCAAAAATTGCATGGTGTGCAGTATATCGTGGGTGCACGAGGGTTTTTTCTGAGTGGGGACCTTTTGTAGCTGGTTTATCCTGAGTTGAATTCAAAAGACCCAGTGCAGCTCAAGTGAGTGCATTGAGAGAGAGGGATTATATATTTATATATGCCTGTGTGTGTATATATGGTGCTAAAGGAGTGGTTATCTTAGGGAAGCACAGGACTGATGATATCTTGGCTTTTATCATCAAATTCTCCTGTTGGAGAGAAGCCTTGGGAGCCCAAAGACTCTGCCTGGGCAGTGTGGCTGGTGGAGCAGCCCTGGCACAGACTGCATGGAGCAGCATGGAAGCAGTGGTCTTTGGAAATGGATTACAGGAGATTTAGGGGTCAGAACTGAGCATCCAGCACCAGCACCAGGGATGGTTTTCCCAAAGAGCTGCCCAACAGGGGAGGAGGATGAGCAGTGCTGAGGGTGCCATGGGCAGGATGACTCTGCAGCACCTGCAGCACCAGAGAGCCCCAACTTTGCTGGGATTGAGGCTCACACGTAGTCAGAGAGCCCAGATTTTGCCGAGATTGAGGCTCACAAGCAGCCAGAGAACCCAAATTTTGCTGGGCTTGAAGCTCACATGTAGCCAGAGAGCCCAGACTTTGCTGGGGTTGAGGCTCTTGCTGGGATTGAGGCTCACAGTAGCCAGAGAGGTGGGAAGAGCAGCACAGGGATGGATGCGCAGGAGATCAGAGGTGTGAGAGGGCTGCCAAAGGCAGGAAGGAAAACAGGCCTGAGGAAATTGCTCCTTGTGGGCAAGATTGAGCACCCCTGTAAACACTTCACACCATCAGAGCCCAAGTTTCATTTATTATTTTCTTAAAGGATGGGTTCTTAGCAACTTTATGTGGGAAGAGGCAGCATGAGCTGGCAGCACCGTTCTCGCTGCAAAACTGTTAAACAAATAAGTGTTACAGAAGTAAACCTGTGAGAAATGAAACATCTTTCTACTTTACTGAGCCAATTAAAAAAAAATCAGGGAACCCTTCCTACATGTATTAGAAATCTGTTTTAAAATCTGTTAGGTGGATATTTTCAGTTGAGGGAAGTTATGTTGCTGTAATGTTTTCTCATTCGTTTCATCTCAAATATGTGAAACCTGCTGTTTCCTAAATAAGTAAAAGCAGATGGAGCAGCCTCGGTGATAGGTTTTGCTGAACACTTCAGCTCTGTTAGCTCAATTCTCACTTATTTAATGCCTTTACATTAGAGATCTACTTGAAGTTTGCCGAGTGGAATGTCTCACAAATACAATGTTGACTGGAAAAGTTAGTGAAATATATATTAAAAAAATTATCTAATCCATTTTATTCTCCTTAGTATCTTTAAATCCAAATAATTAATTTGGCTGAATCATAACATCAGAGTTGTACCAGCCTTGAAATAAAAAAAATATCTAAACCAACAACCCAAATCTTGTGAGTCAGTCTCCAGATGTTTGTGAGATTGGTGAAGGGAGATGTGTTTTCAAGGTCTTTATTTGTTCTTTGGTTCCAGGGACTTCAGATATACACTAATTTCCAGTCTTCCAACGTTTGTATTGTATTTTTTTGTATTCTATAAATTTAAAAGAAGGCTTTTCCAGTAACCTGATTTCCAGGATTTAGAAGAAAAGATAAATTTTGCAGGGTTTTTGATGCCAGTGGTGACAGTGACTCTCAAAACTGCAAAGCAAATTTTCCTTAATTTTGTTTATTTGTTTTTAATGCTTTCCAAGTGAGGTTGGGCCATCAGTTATTGGAGTGTCAAGGTTAGCAGTACGTTTTTAGTCATGCACACTATGATTTGTACAAATTAAGGCTTTGACCTTTTGATTTTCTTTGCCTTCAGAGAGGGATTGCCAGCGGAGGTGTTGGAAAGTGTTGTAGAGGAAATGCCAAAGGTAAGGAGGGAAGGTTTCCAACTAGAAATCAGTCTGGAATCACGTTCATCAGTCTTTGTAAACACATCAAATCCAAATGTTGTAATCCTGCCCAGACCAAAGTTATCAGATTCCCACTGTTTCCAGTAGGTGAGGATTTCATCCCAGAGTGCTGCTGGAGTATTTTGAGCTTTGATGAAAATAGCTGCCACTGTCTGACACTGATGATAAGGTGAATAAAGTGAATGTTGTGCAGGATAATGAATTTTTCCCAGTTATATCTCCTCTTTCTTCAGGTACAGCAGTTAAATACATTCCTGAATTTTTGTGTGCTGAGAAAATCTCCTCTGAGTTACATAAATTTCCTCACATTCTTTATTTACTTTATTGAACATGTGTAGTAAAAATATCAACCCTAAAATTCATCTTCCTCTTGGAATTTGTTTTGCCATCTGGTAGTTGTGAACGAGAGAGAAACTTTTCATCCCTGCTGGGAGAGCTGCGAAGGCCTCCCTCATCTTTTCTTCTGTTTTGTTGAAATAGAAAACTTTCCATGCAAAAAAATACATTTTCAAATGGCCACGATGGGACTGGGCTTCCATCAGCAGGACCTTGGCTTCATGTCTGGCCTCACAGCAGGCGTGGGGAGCCTGATGCTGCTCTTGGTTGTGTTTGTTGTAGGAACTCAGCCTCATTTCTGTGCACGATGCCCATGGAACTCATATATTTAAGGATAGTGGAGCAACTTGCATTTTCTTAATGAGGCCCATGATAGTCAGCGTTGTGGGGCCTTTGGAAATGTTAGTGCAATAGCAGCTTTTTGGGATGGGTATTGCATCTTCCTGTCTGCCTTGGAGGCTCTCTGGCAGATGGACTACAAGGAAAATAGTTTAAACGGGGACGCGGGTTCAGAATAACTCGCCGTTTAATTGCTCTCTTTCAAAATCATTGTGTATCCTGAAGGTTTTACCACCAGTTAATGTAGCATTTACAGTTCTTAAGATGTTCATTATAGAAGCAGAGTCAAGAGCCTTTTCTGAAGGGAGCTGGCGTGAACATTCCCAAGATATTGTAGGCTGCGAGGCACAACTTTTTGTTTGGTTTGAAGCAAGGTACTGGCGCTTTGCGATGAATTTTAATTGATTCCAGTTGCAGTTACTTTTCAGCTTGTCATTGTTAGGGAGAGACTTGTTTGGTGTGGGGCAAAACATTTCTGCATTCTTCATCATGACGTGCAGGACTTTGTCTTCTTTTGGTGTAAATGAGCCTAAAGCCACTGATGTAATGAAACTCTGCTGATTTCTGCCACTTGAACTCCTCTTTTTGCTGCCTGACATGCAAAACACAAAGGGATTACTCAGTGTGGAATGCCTGCAGAATCAGGCCCTTCAAAATAAATTAGTCACATCTCTGTCCAAGCAGATTGCAATAAGACAAAAAATATGAGTACTGCTCTTAGAATAATTTTGAACATAAAATTTTTTTACTGTGTTTCTTCTCAAAGGAGCTAAAATGTGGTCTCTTACAGATAAATATAAATGAGCAGACCAGTGAATTTGGATGAAATCATACCTTTTTAAAGATGCAAATTGAAAATTAAGCCTCAAAACAATAGAATCCTCCCGGGCCTTTCAGGAAGGATTGTATATTGCTCGTCAGACATTGCTGCCAGGTTGCAAATTTTATTTCACAGTGAATTCCATGGGAGAGCTGCTGGAGCTGGCTTTTATGATGAAAAGAGAAGGATCTGTTGAAAAGATGTATAGCTCTTTCCACAATCTGGACCATCTCTTTTAGGAAAGAGATTCTTTTATAGGGAAAGCTGTAATGCGGAGTGTTGTGCTTACCAAGTTTGTCTGGGCCTTTGCATTAAAACCAGGAGTGTTACGTGGATGTTCCTCCTAGTAAGGGCAAACCTCTTCTCTTGGCCTCAGTTTGGACCCACAGCTGTAGCAGATTTTAATTTTTTTTCCCTAAAGTCGTCTTAGGGACATCTCCTTTCCATCTCTTGCTTCCCTCTATTCTGTTTTTTCATTCCCATTGTTTTCTTGGGAAGATTTTTTCAGGCTTTGTGATGTCTTTGACCACCGTCATTCACCTTGAAAGTCCCCAGACTGAAAATATAGGAGGGAAAGGAACTGTTCTAATAAAAATATAATAAAGTCATGATAAAGGAGGTTAAAATTAAGCAGTTTACTCATTGGCTAAAAGAGATGAGAAATTGTCTCTTTACAAAATTATAGGATTTTAAGTAAGGCAAATTCTGCAATTTGATTCACTCTGGTAGGGACAGAGCAGGACTTTCAGGAGGCATTTGCACTGATGTCATCCTGTTTCTGCCTTTGACTGCTGCTTTTTATGGGATATAAATACTGGCCAAATGTGGGGAAAGTGCCAGAAATGGATTTACAGGCATAAATCCTGAGGGTAACCTGGAAGTGTCTCACAAACCTCCAGCTGGCCATTGGTTCTGTTTGAAATTAATCTCAGGCATGGACTTAAATGTTTGCAGTGATGGATCTTTGTAACAGAGTTCCATTAAAAGAAGATACATTAAAGAAGAATGCTTTGGGTTTGTATGGAAAAAAAATCATGGTTGGTACTACGAAGTTGCTGATCACAGAAAGCAGCTTAACTTCAAGAGAAAAGTCTTAATTTTGATTTTGAAGGAAATATTTTGCACAGTTTCCAGTACTGCAGTCAGAAAATTCTTCTGCTTGTGGCTAGCTCCTGTTGATGCAGATCAGGTTTAAAAATGCAGTTTTACTGGGCAACTCTGGAACAAAGTCAACAGTTTATAAGGCAGAGACTTGATTCCAGCAGAAAAGTGTTCAACTGGAATTCAGCTGTTAAAGATGTTGTTCATGGGGAGTTTGACAAACTGAGCCCTGTACGTGGAACTTCAGTTTGGGCCTGGTTGGAGTAATTCTGGTTGTGCAGCTGCAATATTAATAAGCCCATGAAATAGTAGAAATGCAGCAGTGAACTGGCACGGAGAGGAAATTGGGGAGGAAATGGCTTAAAAATGTGGCTTTGCATATGTTTTCAGTGTGCTAGAAACATATTTTAACTTGAAGATTTCCTACTGCGGTGGCGTTACGAGCTGAGAAGGGGACTGGACCCTGCGTTACAAAACAGCTTTTTTTCAATAAATGGAGGCTTCAGACCAGCTTTAAAACATGTATGTGGGTTGGTTTGGGTTTTTTCCCTTTTCCCTTGTAAATCAGTTTGTATTTAACTGCTAGTCCCAATCTGCCTCTGCACCCATGCTGTATGGGCAGAAAAAAGCACATTTATGTGAGGCTGTGGTGTTTGCCCCAGCTGTGAGAGGTTGATCATCTCCTGGGTCCATCCAGTCATTCACAGCAGATTCCCTTGGCACAGCCAGAATGGGATGGACAGAAGCAGGGACCAGCCATTCTTTGGGTAGATTCATCTCAGCAAGACTGTTTAGCTTTTTTTAATATTACAGTTTAAAAGGCTCAGTTTGGTGCAGATAATACTCTGCAATTAGAATTTAATTTCAGAGAAGTACTAGAGAGCATACCCTGACATGCCTCCCCCATAGAAAGTTTATTTCAAATTGTTGGGAAGACAGAGCGTTAAGTAAATGAAATGTGAGTAATACCTTGCAGATTGCCAGAGAAGTGTATGCCTAGGCATTTTAAAAGTAAGGGTAATATTTCACCAGCTCCTGAGAAATATATCAAAGATGCATAGATTTTAAGGCCAGGAGGCACTGTTAGATCATCTCTTCTGACAACCTGCATAACAAGCTAAAAAGTTTTCCAGTAATTGCATCAAACATACACAAAAAAATATAAAAGAAAACAGTTCTGATTAAACAGCAAGAAATGTGCATGTTGAAGGTGTCGTTGTTTCTCTGGGCTTCAGTTTGCAGAAGTTTTGTTTGCTTGCATGATGCAAATTGGATCCACTGCCTGACTCATCCAGCACTACCTGAATTTTGATTCCTTGTATTATCATTGATAACCTTTAGGTGGATTAGGTGTTCTTAGAGATGAGGAATGTGTTTCACACAGGGGTGTTGAGTCCTGAAGGGGAGAACCATGAACTAAGCAGCTGGAGGTACCCAGTAGTGCCAGATCTGGATCTACCACACTTTCCCCATCGTTTTCAGCATGATTTCTTCTCAACAGCAAAAACTACCTAAAGAGGTTTTTTTTAAGAAACAAGCAAATAATGATAATTTCTTAAAAAAACCCACAAATAAAAAAGCCTCTCTACTTTTTGAGTATCAGCGGTCTGTCTGATTTTGGAGCCAATTCTATTATTTCCTGCAGTTTAGGTTCACTTTGAGCTCTTTGTGTGAATTACACCGTGTGCCAACCTCCCTTTTTTTTTGCCCTTCACTGCACCCGCAGTGATTTTATTTTGTTTGCTGTTGAAGTATGGCTTCACACAAACTCTGGGAATGGTATGCATATGGATCACTTACAAATAAATCTGTGTACAGAAAACATAGATTGCCAAGTAGGCAAAACATAAAGATGTCTGTGCACTCATAATTTCCTAGCATTACTATGTACTGCACTTAGCAGCATTAAGAGCTGTGTATCTTCTCTGCAGAACATATGTTCAGGCAGGAAAACCACCTGCATTAATTTTTGTTTTCAGGTGTCACTGCACGTGAATCTTCACTGCCTGTCAGGATTCATATAAATGGCTGATGCAGTATGTGAAGATGACACGTTGTACTTGGAGGAGATATTCTGTGTGAACTTAGATGCTCTTAATATTGATGTTATTTAGCTTCTCTGGACTCCATCTGCTCAGCTATTCCCAGCACAGGTCTCCAAGGCTGCTTGGGTACTCACTTGGCTTTAACTGTAGTTAAGAGGTGAGTTTAATACAGGATAGCTGTCAGGTAGGAGCCATATCGAATTTTAGATTTCACACAGGGCACTTCATAAAGTGCTTTTCCTTACCAGCAGTGGTGTGCTGATGGTTATGATGAGTTTGTACAGTGATAAAATCATTCAATGGTGCATTTGTCAACAGTGTCAAGGTAATAGAAATGGCTTGAACATCATCTCTTTCAATTTATGCTCTGAAGGAGCTGAACTATTCCGTAAGCATACTTGAATTTCAAATAATTATATCTGAGAATCCTCATTTTATTTTGCAGAAGGTTTAGTAGTTGGTCTCTGCAGCTTCATGTAGGTGCCATGTCTGTACCTCTTCATCCCATTCAGCTGGTGTGGTGCTGTCTCTTCCTCCCCTTCTCCTGCCAGCTTTGTTTCCATATGCTTGACATAATTGTTCAGGCAGTCACACTGCAGATGGATCATGGAGAGCTCACATTAGGATAACATGAACAAAGCTACTCCCTGAAATCACTTACTGATGAGAACGTGGTGAGTGTTTTGCTTGAAAATGCCTTGGTTTTAAGTGAGTGATCATGGATAAGTTTTCCTCTGTATTTAATAGTCCATTAAAGACTCCTTAAAATACAGCTTTTCTGAGAAGCTGGAGGTGGAAGGATGCTCTTGTGCTTTATGCTGATTGATACCAACTCAGCCAGCATCCACAACTAAAAGGAACTTAGAGCAGCAACCACACTATTGACTGTGGTGAGGCATGATTATTCACAGATGTTATAATCTACGTTTAGTTGAAGTCACCTAAATTCTGACCACGGCTTGTTTGGACTCCTGTTCATGAGGAGACTTCCAGGACTTAATTTTTCTCCTTAATCACTGAAGCTTCCCTGTGAGAGGATGTGTTGTAAACAGCACTGAGGGCTCCTTCACAAGGTTGGACCCACTTCACATTCAGCAAATTCAGGGGGGTGTGATTCTCACTGGTTTGGGATTGGTTTTAGCTGGTTAAAGAAGACATATTAAACAACATTTCATGAGGCTTTTTTAAACAAGTATCTAATCAGTGAGTCCTGGTTTGTTTCTTTGCAAGTAGATTTTATGCAGAAACAGCTGTTAAAGCAGAGGAAACTTGTTGGACTTAGTCCTTTTACTGGTAGCAGCATGGTCTTTATTTCACACTGGTGTCTTCCATGTGCATCTTGTCACAGAATTTTCCCTATTTTTCGCATTCTCTTCTTTGTAGTTCTGAATGGAAGAACCAGCAAACATCTTCAGGCTTCAAAAATGACAAGAACCAAACAAAATTACCAAAAGAACCTGCCCAGCCACACTTTAGTAGTTGCTTATATTTGGAATTTTGAAGAGGTTTTTCCTATCCTGGATGAGGTTTCAATCTGGAGCAGCACTTGAGAATTACAGCAAGTGTTGTAGCAATGCCACCTACAAGAAGATGCCAAGAAATAAGGAAATAGACATTTTATTACAAACAGCAGGTGGTTAAGTTAGTGTAGTGAGCAATGCCAGACGTGTCTGAATTTGCAGTGAGTACAAGGCAGTATCTTGTCATGGGATGGCAGAGGTGGAGTCAGAGATGCAGGTGGCAATGATGATAAATGTTCAGGGCAGATGCTGCTCTTGCCAAGGCATAGATCACCATCAAATAGAGAAATAAATCTTCCCTGTGTTGGTTTGAATTTCCTGCTCTGCCAGCAGTTCTGCTCCCATTTAGGCCCATTCCTGACTTGGTTGTGTTTTACTTACCAACACATGAATGGTCAAAGCTTTATTAAGTTTTATGAAGGAATTGAACACCCTCTTCTGCCTTCCTTACTGTCCTCTGTCTTGTGTCCTGATGGTGGAATTGGTGTGGTTGGTGGTGCTGATGCTTCTGGAGTCCTGTGTGTGCTCTCTGTGCATAAATGGGGACAGCTTGGAGTCACAAGTTGGGTCATCTGGGTAAATGTTTTGCTGCTTTGGATGTGCTGCCTGGAGCTGTTGACTCCCTCCTGAAAGGTCTTTGCTGTTCAGGGAGCTGGAGCCCGTTTTACAGTGGATACACTGCAGTCCTGGTTGGGAGAGCTGACACCTGCATATGCTTTGAGAATTGATTTAATAACAAAATCAGGTGTATGTTAAATATAATTAGTTGCGAATATTTTGTCTTTTTTTTTTTTTTAAGAACCTAAAGCCCATTTTAGGCAGCAGTGACAGCTGGGCTTTTCAAAGGTTGGGAATGAATGATAATACACCCTGAATCATATTATAAAAGGTCCATGTTCTTCATGGATGGGGTCGTTGGAGAGGCACAGGAACAAGCTGTCAGTTGTGGTGTGCAAGGAGCTGTTTGTTCCTATTCATTTTCAGTGGCTAAAGCTGCTGTTCCACATTTTCTCTGCCAGTCCTTCTGTTGTGCTGTCTCACAGAGGTGGAAGGCAAACAAACCACCTTTTATTTCAGGCCAGTCCCAGGACTTGTGTCTCATTGTTGCTGTCATTGTGCAAAGGGTGTAATTGGGGTGGCTCAGGTCCCTGCTGTGTGACTGTCTGGGGGGACACGTAGGGAGGGAGAATTGTGTTCTGGTGGTTTCTTCTCTCTGTCTCAATATTGCATTGATGGTATCTCAGGGATAGACTGTGGGAGAAGCCCTCAGCATGTCCTGCAGCTGGCAACACCTGGAGGAGTTCTGTGTGTTTTTCCTCTCTGTTGAGAACCTGTGTGGGTGACCCGCAATGCATGGCAGGTGATGCAGATGTTGTTGCAGCTCCTCCTGGGGGCTCTGAGGTGTGTGGAGGTCATGGCCAGTCAGGAGTTGCTGGGGATTATAACTTCTGCAATATCCCACTTTCCATGGCTGACAGAAGGAGTGTGAGCCAGGTAAGAGCTGTGGTTTCTGGGTGGGATTTGTCCTCTGCCCGAGTCCACAGATGCCACCAGAGTTGTGTTTGGCTCATCCTGGGATTCCCTGCTTTTATGTGGTTAAATATCTGATTTTGAGCAGATCACAGTGCCAGAATGGTTGAGAGCAGTAACTTGAACATTGCCTTGTTTCCTTCTTACATCAGTGTGAGATATATCTATACCAGAATGTATGAATTGCTTTAAATGGAGCAATAGGAGAAACAGTATGGATTTGGCAACATTGCTGTAGCATGACACAAAGTTCTGAGTGTTTGAAAACCAGATTCTTCTGCTTTTGTCAGTCTGGAATTTCAGGTAGCCTTCTAGGAAAAAAAAGAAGGTGGAGCTTAAGCAAAATCCCATTATGTAGAGAGGTAATGCTGTGAACAGGGTTCTTGTGCAGATGGTGGCTTGCTCTTGTGTATGCATGGCTTTCACCTCCTCTTAGAGGCAGCTTCAGTTAATGCAGATATAAAACTGCCTGTTAATTGGAGTACATGGAGATAATGGTAGGTATAATCTCTAAGTAAACTCTTAAAAGCTCTGGAAAAAGGGTGTTTAAAAAAAAAAAAAAAAACTCATCGCTCCCCAAAACCTGGGTTTGCACTCAGCTTTGAAGATAGACTCATCAGTGTGCGGAGCAGACTTCTGCCTCCAGGCCATTTATAGTGCCGAAGCTTGTGAAGCTAAAACAGTTTGATGTGTAATTGCAGGAGGAAATGGAAAACCTGCTGAGCATGGCAGGATATAGTGCCTTATCACCCTTTATGTGCATCCAGTGCTTGCTGAAATTGCCAGCGGATCCGCAACATCGACAGAACGGTGACATTTTTCATGGGCCGCCGTGTTCTGAATCAACACTGCAACAGAGCGATTAGAGCAGGTAAAGTAGGGGGAACAATCAAAGAGTTGCATGTGACAGATCAGGTTTTAGTCATTCCCTGCTCCTTATTGCCTGCTGTCGTGTGTGATATGCAAAACAGCTCCTCCAGACGCATTACACCTTCACATTACCTGAAAATTGAATTTTATTTGGTGGCCTGCATATAATTTATAGCACTCTTCCAATGCACTTCAGTTCTCATTTAGCTAAAAGTGTGTTCTTTATTTCCTACTGGCAGGGAAACAGAAATAAAACTGAATATTCAGCACCACTTACAGTATATAAGAAACCAGGCTATTGAAGTTTTAAGCTGCTTGGATGTGTTATTGACAAGAACTGTCTATTCTGGAGTTAAGCACACAATGTATTTCATTCCCAGAGGTATCATCTCTCCATAGTAATTAATCAGGGAAAAGGCACTGACTCAATAGCAGCACTTGAAGTTATGGGCCACTATCAGCACTCGAAAACTGAATGATAATTGAACACACCATATGGAGGAGAAATGGGGGTCCAGGCTAAGGACTTGGGATCCAGCCTTGCAGGGTGAGAGGAAAAAGGGTTTTTTAATTATTCAAACAGAAGTACTACTTCTGCTAAGCACTTCACTACATGGAAAAGTACCCTGTAAATAATTCATGCTTGTATTGTTGTGTGTGTGGTGCTGTTGGGATCAACTCCTGGACCAGCACAAGTTGTCCACCCATACACACTAAAGTAGATAATGCTGCCAGTGCAGCATCTCTGCATCGACAAGTTACTTGAATGCAGAGAAACTGGCAGTGAAAATTCATTTGGGTTTTAAAACAATGACTTGCAACTAGGATTTAGGGTCTTGTTTATTCTTTTTCCACCTAAAACCACAGTGCAATGGGATGTACAAGATCCTGGGAAGTTTACTCAGCAAGCAGAATGTCAACTGAATATTGGGATTTGTGGAAAAGGAACCACCAGAAGCAAGAGGTAGATAGCAAACTGTGCTAGAGAAGTTAAAAACCTGGTGGCTGGCACAGTCATGGATGAAAATTAAAATAACCCTGCATCCCAAAGCACTAACACTGCCATGGTTTTTGGAGGGAGGGTTCAGATTTCCAGCTTGTGTTGGGGAGTGATGCAGTTTATGCTGATTTATGCAGCCCTTGGAAAACATTTAAAAGTGCACCCATTCTCTTGGCATGTCTTCAGTGAGATTTAAACTGCTGCAGGATAAATATGGCAGTAATGGGGCTGTGGTGTTGTACACCTGAAGTTGGCACTGGGGATATCCCTCACTTGCAGTGCTCTGATACGAATTTTGACTACAGGAACTTATGTTTTACCTAATGCTTTCCCAGCTCTTTTGCAGCCACTTTGTTCTTAATCATGCAGGTTCCTTCCTATGGTTTTCATTTTCTTAGGTCAAATCTGAAGAATTGGTATCTGGGTTTTTTTTGTTGTTGTTTTTTTGGTCTATGTCCTTTGTTTATATCCTCTCTGAACTTGATTTATAGAGCAGGTCATTTGTTGCTACCAAACATTTGTTTCAATCTTGTCTTTACAGTTTGATCTTTCAAATAAACTCAATTTACTTTTATTCTTCAAGAAAAATTCATCTCGTCTAATAGGGTTTCAAATTTGATAGTTTGAAAAAATGAAAACAGCTTAAATGGTGTTTTCAGGCAAAACTTGTGCCGTGTAGGACAGCTAACAGCAGTGTGAATTTCAAAGTCTAATTACAGATGTTACCAGCTATGAAATTTATGCTGTTTGTGGGGAATTTAACTGTGCAAATGTATGTTTAAAATGAAAAAACAAACATCCAAACCAACCACCTCTGAAAGCACTGAGTGGAATTCATTTGGTAGAGGAATCCTACTTGCATTGGGGCATTCCATTAATTTCTGTCTGCTGTTAGAGGATGCAGATGAACCAGCTTTCCCTGCACCTCACAGACTCAAAGGCTTCCAACTTTGGCAGTGTTTTGTGATTTATTTATATTTATTTAGCAAAGCTATTGCTCCCACAAGTGCAAGTATTGCTGTTCCTTGTGTTCCTGATCTGACCTGCCTGGCAGGGCTGCTGGATTGATGCACCCTTGGCTTGTAATTGTTGAAAGTAAAGAATTCTTATAGCAGTGTGAATTGCCATGGACAGCAGAGGCTGTGCAGCCTGTGGAGGGTGGCAGGAGTTACTGGAATTACTGGAATTACAGCTTTTCCAGAGTTCTCGTGCATCTTCTGGGGTCTGTAACATAAATCAAGAGTAATTAAAGGCACTCTCAGTCAGGGTTGTATATACCAAGATCTCTGTGAGATCAGGATCTACACCTTTCTCACCTTGGAATACACCAGCTAAAAATCCTACAAAAAGTCATCAGTGTGAGATTTATACCTTGTATTTAAGAAGGCAAGACTTCATGGGTGATGTTTCATGTCTTAGAGCTGTAAAGCACGACTGTCTCTCACTTGTAATTATTTTTTGAGTCCTTTACACCACAGCTGTAAACTTAAATAAACTTTCCTTAGGAAATGAGTAGCAGAACTGTTTTATCTGCAGACTCTCTTTGGCATTGCTCTGGGTTGTTTTACAATAAAAGCCCTTTCTGCTGTACTGATGTGCTAAACACAGTAACAGATTTATTTTGTGTTATCATGAGAACAAATGCAGTTACAGTGTAGGCTTGAATAACATCAACACATATCTCTTCCCAAGGTAGAGATGAATTTTGTTCCTTTGCACAAACATAAACATGGCTTTGATGGAATAACAAGAATCAAAAACATTTTCCCCACATCCATCTGTGAGCAGCTCCTTGCACTTTAGCTCCATAAAACACTTTGTAAACAAAAATTTAGTGAAATAGAAGTTGATGTTAAGATAAGAAAAACAACAGCAATGCTGTTCTGGAGATGCTCAAGTCGTGATTGCAGTCCTGTGAAAATATGGTAAATTATTAAAAAATTTCAGTTTCAAGAAGAGCAAACAACTTGGTTTCTTCAAATGCAAATTTAAGGTTCACATCCTATTCTGTAACAATAAATGCACTTCAGCAGCTTTCAGTTTTATTAAATAGCAAGCTTTGTTTAAATTGTGGGTTACAGCAGAAGTACTGATTATTTTTTATGTCTATAGTTGCATTTTTTTGTCCTTTATTTCCTATTTATATGAAGTAAAAAACTGCAGAACACAATCTGTCCATCAGAAATTATGAGAATGTGTATCCCTGTCATTAATGGTATGGAGTTTCCTTTACAACACTTGTGCTTTCTCCTAAATTTGAGTTTTATGGACTAGGTTTTGTTCTCCTTGAAAGTACATTATAAATCAATAAGATGCATTTTACAGCAAAAGGAAAACATTACGTGTGTAGAGCACTCTTTGGGAGAGCTTTATATTTTATTGAACCCTTGAAAAGTTGCAGAGTGGCAAGCTTGGAGTAAGAGAAACTTGGCTCTCCATTGATGCTGGCTTGTGATTATGGTTTATCACCTTCAGGGCAAATTTATTGCAGATCTGGGTGTGTGTGCTTCACTGACGTGTGGGGAATGTTTATTGGAGCCAGCTCTCCTCTGCAGCACCCACAGCAAACACTGGCCTGAGAAATGATATGTAGAAAATATATGAAAATAAGAGAAACTGGCTTCTGCAAAACTCTTCAGGGTGAAATCTTGACCCAGGGAAGGGAGTGGGAGTTCTGGGTTGGGATTTTTGTTGTTGGGGAGCACAGTGAGTGCAGAGTGCTCACAACATGGCACAGCCTGAGGCCCCTTCTAAAATCCTGCAGGACAGCCCAGATCTTTAGAAAGAAACCTTGAGGGTGCAGATAAAAACCCCCCAAAATAAAAAGAGCTCGGGAAGTGTGCTCCTGGTTTTGGATGCATCTCTTCTCCCAGCTCTGTTGCTTTAGTCCTGTCCCCCAGGCTATCCAAGGTCTGACTCTGGTTCTCCTTCAGTTGAGTAGGAAACAAAAAAAAGATACTACTCTTCTTACTGTTTTTGAAACACGATGTGCATGCCCTGAAGGAGAGAAGAAATAAATAATTCAGGCACTAGAAAAATTAAAACATCGAAATGAAGCCAAAATCCCAAATCACAGCAAAATACTTTGATTGGTTATTTCCTCTTTTTACTTTCCTATGATGATTTTTTTTTTTTTTAGCCACCAGTAAGTCTGTCAAATCAAAGTATTTATTTAAAGGAAATATTTACAGCAGTGTTTTCTTTTAGGAGTCATATATTCTAAAATTAGAAAAGAATCCCTTTTATCTGTGTGGTTAAAGACAGTTCAGCAGTGGTAGGATGTTTTGTTTTGTTTCAGCTAGGTGACACATTGCCTCCTTGGCTGACAAGGTTCAATCTTTGTTTGAATTGTTGACCTTTCCCCTAGAAACATCTGCTGTATTAAAAACCTGTGTTGTTCTGTTTCCTTTTGCTGTCTCATAAAAGGATGCAAGAGGAAAAGCAGGGGAAGCAGGATCCAAAAACATTTGGAATTGCAACTCTTGCTGGGATATTAATGTCACTGAAATGTAATCAATTTGTGTGTCCTCCATGTTTTTTGTTCAGTCTGGCTCATGGTGCAGTGGGGACTGATCCTGTGGTGCTGATGTCTGCAATGCACTTGGTGAAAAACATTTTCCACCATGCACATGTTTGTATTTTTTGATGGGGACTTGGAGTTTCTGCTTTCATGCAAATAATTGCCATTTTTACTTCTGTTTCATTCTATGTCTGTCTCAAAAGAGAGGGAAAATGCAGAATCCCTTAATCTGAAGCCACCAGCATCCGTGGGAGGATGATCCTCTTCAGAGGGAGAAGAGTTGATAGGAGAGGAATTCTGCAACATGTGGGGAACAGTAGCAGAGCAGTTAATTTACACATTGTCCTGGGAAAAAGCAAGTTCTTTTCTTGAAAATATTTGTGAATCTAGATAAATCACATTTTTTTCAAGCAGTGTCTTCCATAGGAAAGAGAAGTCAGCTTTTTATGGAAAAATCAAACTTGTAGAAGAAGTGGATGCTGCTTGAGTGGAGCACTGTGTTTCAATGCCAAACACTTGTCGGGCAGTAGTTGCAAATCTTTTGCCATTAATGTCACCTGACTCCGAGGTGAATACAGGTTATTATAATTATAATAACCATTCCCTGTGCCATCCCCATTGCCTTGGGGTCCATGTGAGTTCTGGGATGGTTGCTTGATGGAAAATGGCACAGTCTGTGTTAGTCCTCTCACACACACAGTGTGCTCAGGGCTCTGCAGTACCACAGAGTAACTGCATGTGAAATGAGAGCTAAACAAAATCCAGGGTCACTCTGTTTTTCTCTCATTAGCTTCATTTCCAAGGATGCTTTGTTAGTGGAATAAATGCTTCAAAAGGTTGCAGAGCTGGGTTCATCTCCAGTGCTCTCCTGGAAGCAGTGGTGCTCTTTTAAGGATCATCAAGCATAATCTGCTGTTTGGTGCTCAGACTTGCACAAGTGTTACTTAGGGCTGGTTAAGGGATGACAGGCTGTCAGAGCTGGTTGGAAGGAGCTTCAAGGAGCCATTGTTCTTTCAAATTAAAACATTTAAACGTTTAAATCCAAAGCCAGGACTGCAGGCTCGTTTTTAATTGTTCCTTTTGTCTTGTGGAAATACTTTTCTACTGATGATCACACAGCTGTCACATATACATTACCTTTAGTCAGGATACATGACAGTGCTTTCCTATTAGCTGTCATTGTTTTACAAGGAAAACTAGAAACCACTAAGGCAGATGTATTAATTTCAAAAGAAGACACTGCTGGTGAAGTTATTAAAATAAAAATATCTGGAGGCTCAGATTCATCTGATCTATAGCAAAGATTTGCAGGTTTGCCTCATGGCAGCTGAGGTGACAGGATTTTTTTTTAGCTGTTTTATGGAGATGTCATTGCTGTCTGATCCCACTCCCATCAGGTTGAGGAGCACTACTCTGAGTAGCTGGCCATGTGTAAGTCATCCTTTGTGAATCACATCTGTCACAGATAAGTTTATTACTTCTCTGCTACTCTCCTCTATTACTATGATTAATGGATTCTTCAGAAACAAAAACCACAGGTAGTGTTGTTTTGGCTTAACATCTGTTTAATTCTGGCTTCTGAGCTGCACGTTTACTTCTAAGACTTAAAAACCTACCTGTTGATATAGTTAGCAGTGATTCAAAATATTTTGCCTTTTTCTGGGTACATTAAATAGATGCTTTTTTAATTGTTTCCCTAGGAGATATTTCAGTAGGAGTCTGGTGCAGCAGGAATGTTGATTTTCATGATTTTTTTATTTCTTATGAGACACTACACAAAATAGAAAATCAAGAGTTCTATATGCAAAGGCAGGCTGGGGCTGATTGCCATTTACTGTCCAGGCAGGTACAGTTAATTACATATGCTTTTTTTCATGTCTGATCTCCCAAAATGTATAATGTCATTTTATTTCCATTCGTATTTACCATGTTGGTTTGGAAATAAATGAATGCAGTATGTTTTCTGAGAGTACCGGAGTATTTTAAAAAGGGCAAACCAAATTGATTTAATCACAGATATTGTTAAAAACTCCATTTTAATGGAATGTGCTGTGATTGCTGCTGCGAACAGCAGACTTTCATTTTTGAAGTTGTTATTCAAAGAGAATATGCACGTCCTGAGAATGAGCTACAAAATGAAAATGAAAATAATAAGCCCGACAACAAACAAGTCATAGGAGGAAAATATTATTGTTTGGGAATAGTTTTGTATGAGAACATTGGAGCATCTGAAACAGCTTTCCTGCCCCATAATTCATATGATAAAGTCACGAGGAAACACAAACTTTCAGATTCCTTTCAGTTTACTTGGTGTTAAGTGCAGGGGAGAGGAGATGCTGACTTTTCCTGGGAATCACCAAGTTCAAACAGAAATCTTCTGATCACTGGTAATTTGCTTTTCTCTGTGGATGTGACACGTGGAGTGGTTGTCACTAACAGCTTATTCAGAGGCCTGGCAGAGCTGTGGTGGGGGCTGTGTGCTGATGGATTGCTTTATTGTAGTGTTGGTGCCTCCCATCCTGCAGGAGGGAATGTCCCCAGCCCTGCAGCTCCTGGGGAAGCTCCAGCACAGAGCAGGTGTGTGCTGACAGGAGGGGAGCATGGGTTTAACAAAGGTCCTCCTTGATGCCATCAGACTGGAAGAAAAGGAAATAATTAAAGCTTTTATTATCCTATATTACAAGTTTCCACTTTAGCCTCATTATCCAGGACTATGACAGGGACCATTTTCTGCTTCCTTTCTTTTCCCCCGTTACTTTAACTGAGTTGGGGAACATGAGCAGCTTTTGATGTAACAACTGCTCTGTCCCACAGTGTTTTCTTTTCAATTGCTTGGCCTAGGCTTTGCTTTCCCAGACCAGTCAGTGTGAGTTGTATTTGTTAAATGTGAATTCCAGACCTTTTTTTTTTTTTGTTTATTTTTATGCACTCCCCCTTGCTTCTCTGTAGGTGAGATTTCTAAGGAATTCTTCCTTGAGCATGAGAGGCAGCCAGTGAGGACTCTTCCAGGGCTGTGTGCAAGAGGAGTCATGCTTGTAATCCTAAAAATAACCCCAGTTCTTCATCCAGATGGAGCACCCAACCTTGCAACGCCTACAAGGCAGCTCATGTGGTCAAGCTGGAGCCTGTGTTGACAGGGAAGGATTTTGGGATTGAGAAGTTCCCAATTCAGACTGACTTTGTTGTCCACAGCAGGGCCCATTGGGGTCTCCAGGCAGGAGCACAAATGAGACCATCATCTTTTGAGCTTATGCAAACAAATGAACAGACAACTTCATGTGGACTGGGATGGTTTTCCTGGGATGACACAGAGAGCAAAGTATAAACACGTGTCAAGATTCTTTTTCTTGAACGTGAACATTGGATGGTTTGTGGGTGTAAAGTCAAAGTGAGCCAGGAAAAAAAACACATTTGGAGCATGGCCAGTGCTGAAACATTTTTAGCTGAATGTCTGGAGTGAGGGTGCAGCACAGGTGGCTGACAGAGACCATGAACAAATCCCTGCTGGGAACTCCAGCCCTTACTCAGCATGGACAGCAAGGGGGTGGCTTAATTTGTGTGGGTATTGGTGCTTATCATCATCATGACTTCAAGTAGACCCTGATTTCTTTTCATATCTTTTCATAAAAATACAAAAGATTCAAAGAATAGTGCTCTTAGAGGGATAATGTGTGCATCTTCTGCCAACAGGAATGTGAGGTGCTTAATGAACTGCAGAAGTCAGATATTACAAGGGCTCTTCATTGATAGGATCATTATTCTTTTTGTGTTGTTCAAGCAAAAAAAAAAATTGAAGACACTACAATATAATGGTAAAGAAACCCTATTTTCTATTCAAGTGAAGGTTTGGAAATCATTGGTTATTTCTCTGGGTTTGATTTTCATAAGTGCTGAGATGGGAGCATTAACAGGTGTTGCAGGGCAGAGCAAGCAGAGTGCATTTCCATTTTATGTTCTTACAAAGCATGTGTATCAGAATTGACATCCACTTCTTGCATACAGATGCATTCTTTTTTTCTGGTGGAAACACTTGCATAAAAAGGGAAGACTTCTGTCATAATGCATGTTCTGAATTGTCTAATACCAGTAAACCTGCAAGTGTTGAATCTTCTCTGGGCAGTGCTGGTACGAATTTTAATATGATTTTCTTCTGACACGTGTTTTGGTTTTGTTCTGCTGCTGGAATGCTACTTCTTGTGTTGGTACACTGATATCTGCATGGGATATTAAGGTTCTGTCTTCTGTGTGTGGAAATGTCTCTATATCTGCAAATGTTCATCAAATTCTGAGTCTGTATTGAGCAAGGAAATGAAGATATGCAAATGAAACTTTGAGAAATAACCATGTCAATTTATAATAAATGGCTAAATACCACAAAGAAATCAAGAAATACAGTCAACTTAGCTAAAACCCAAGTTGTATATTAAAATATGCAATGCAATTAAAATGTCACCGTAACATGAGAGAATATTAGTGATTTATATCTTACCCATAGGGCAAAATTCTGACTTGGGAGGTAATCCAAGAAGCTCACTTAGAGACCTGACCTTTCACTGAAATACATCTTGTGTTCTGCTCTGATAAAGGACCTTTTGACATAAAAGAGAGTGGAATGATAAATTCATGTTTTGCTGTGTTCTTGTTACATGTCGGTGCAGTTCCTGGCTGCCCTGTCATGCTTCAGGTTCACACAGGCAGATGTGAATGAAGAAGGAGCTTCCTTAATCTAACTGAGCTAAAACATCTCACTTCTGCCTTGAAATCCCTCTGGAATTCCAGCATTGATGTCTCCTCTGGCTGCCAGTTTTGCTGAGCTGTGCAAAGGCTTTGTGATGTACACAAATGGTCCCTGGGGACTACAGAAGATCTTTTGACCTAAGGCAAATAGAGTTTAATCTCTGGCCCTTGGAGGTTTCCTTTTTAGTTAGAGTGGCCCATGTGTTCCATCAGTTCCTGATCCTGGGGAAATGGGCTGAGTGTGCCAAGGGACTTGGATGGAGCACACCTGGATATACCCAGGCATGGGTTTTTCTTTTGTTGCTGTTTTACAGCCTGAAGGAGGAAGTGCTTAACTGTGCATAATCCTGCCCTTTCAAGATTTCTTGACATTAATTGTGGCAGCTATTTTTGCAACTGTTGACCAAGTCCTGACCAAGTCAAGATTTACACACATCAGCTTTGTGCACTGACTGCTCCCATTAACCCACACAGGTAAATTAACAGGATAACAAGTGCTGGTGCCAGTTTTGAAGTCATTTGATGCTTGCATTTGTACATCCCTGCTTGTCCCCAGGTAGTCCAAGGCTGTAAATCCAAATGCCTTTGCTGCACGTTTTAGTGACAGAGTTTGCAGGAGAGAGATAATGCACTTGAAAATATGTTCCTTTTTAATTGGGGTGTAAGAATAGGAACTTTTTTTTTAATGTGAATCTATAATTTTGTAGAAGCTCCAAGCTTAGAGTAGTTAAGCTTGTAATACACAGTGAGAATTGTTTATATGCACATATACTGAGCTAAAATCTGAGTTCCAAAAATATGAAACAAATTGCTCCAATTGCTAGTGAAACGACTGGGTAGATATTGTATGACAAACTCTTTTTTTTTCATGTAGGATGCCCTCCTTCAAGTTGTGTACAGGCTGAGTTCCCATCCTGGTTATCCCAGTTCAGGCTCTAAAGGGGGAAAAACCCCTAAATGAATTTCCCAAAGGCTGAGTTTACATGCTAGTAACGACGCCGGATCCTGCACTAAACAATTAGTCATTGCCACTGTTCACTTTTCTGTCCTCAGCTGAGCCTCTCTCACATCTTTCCAGAGGTTAACAGCATCTCCAGATCGTTTCTTTTGTCCCCAACAAGGTGTAAGCCACGGGGAGCTGTCTCCATGGGAAACATTTTTATTCAAATAATCACGCAGCACATGAAAGCCAGGGCTTGTGCAGGGCTGGGATGTCTGTGGTAATGACTGCTACATAATGGGGCCACCTGGTGATTTGTGTGCTGCATTGCTCGGTAGGAGCTGGAGTTTCGGGAGCTACTTTGGGCTCTGGCTGACAGGGAACACGCTGGGCAGGTGTGTTCAGCTCGTTTGCCTCGTCTCCGAGTGAGGTCATGCTGACCAGGCAGCGCTTTGAATTTTCCTTACCTGCTGGCAGAGGGAGCAGCTGTGAGCAGGAGGGAGAGTCATTCCACAGGAAAACGGTGCAGGGTGGATGGATGCTGGAAACTTTGTGGAAATGAAGAGCCAGCACAATAGCTGGGTGTGTTTTTCCCATGTAGCACTTAACAGGAAGGTTATTACACCTAATCGTGTTTGTAATTTCTATTGGTTGTGCCTTGTATTCCTACATACAGGGAAAGGTACAGGAATGAACATTGCTGCCTGTGAATAAATGCATTCAAATGGTATCATCTTTTATTTTTTATTTATTTATTAGAGGCTGTATTTTGGTAACTGTTGATCTGCATGCATTTCTTTCCAGAGTTCACAGCTCTGAACATGAGTTTTAATTACTCTGTTTATCTCCCATCATCAACTGGGTGCAGCAAACCCCAGGATTGCCTCGTGCTGAGAACGCTGCAGAGAGCAGAGCAGACATGAAAAGAACCACATCAGAGCAACGTTATCAGTTTATGCCAGCTGAGAATCAGGCTCAGAAAACAAACTCAAGAACTCAGTGGTTTTTTAGTATTGGAAACATGCTCTTACACCCAAACGAGCTTTGCCTTGTTTGAACCCCTCCAACTTTCTGCCATTGCATCTGGCCAAATTATGCCAAATAGGTGAAGTTGTCTCAAAAATAGTCATATTTTTGCAACCTTTCTGAGAAATGAATTTTTTTTTCTCCCTCTCTGCTGCTTGGTCACTTGAATATCTGCTGATCAGCAGGGAAAGTATCTTTAAACTATGGGACCGTGCCTCTTCAGGAGTTTGGGAACAGGGTACCAAAGTATTTGCCTCCTACTAGGAATGGGCTTGGTTTAGGTCCTGTTCTCATACAGTTCATGTCAGCCTGGACACATTCCCTGGGCTCATGGGCATGCTGGAAGTGGAAAATAACTTTTCTTTCTATAGGAATATATAGGAGTATAGGAGAATATGTGTAGAAGAAAAACACAAAGTATTTGTGAGCATTCAGCAAGTACATTTGTGGGATTTGTGGATTGTCTTAGAATACACATTTATGGCAACTCCCAAAGTTGTGCTTTCTGATCTCTGTGGCAATAATCCCTAAAGGAGTGAAACCTTCAGCATTTGCCCAACTTGCAGGAACTTTTTTGGGTTTTTTAAAGAAAAAAAAAAAAGAAAGGAAAAGCAAAGGAGTATTTTTCAGCATTCCCTTATGTCATAACCAGAGGATAAAACAGAGCATGCAAAATTCACCACAGCTGAATTAACAGGAGAGGAGGTTGTTATATTTAAGCCATGCATTTTTCTGTAATTAAGTGAGTTTCATAGAGAGAACGTTCCTTCTCGAGGAGAAATTCTCTTAATTGGCAGTTATGTGGGGTTAATGAACTACTTAAGAGTACTGAGGGGGAAAAAAGTGGGGAAGGAGGGGGGGAAACAACCCCAAGTGTTGGAATGCTGAGTGTCAGAACTCGACAAATCCCTTATCAGGGCTTTATCAGAGCTCTGCTGAAATGAGAGTGGCCCAGGGAAGGCCCTTCCTGACAAGAATGCTGCTGGAGCAGGGATGCTGCAGATCAGAGCAGTTGCCTACAAAATGAATGCTGGAGGCACAGCCAGTCACATTAAGGAGGCCATAAGAACAAAAATCTTAAATAAATAAAAGGCGTGGGGTGCATATCTGGAAGGAGATGGTAGATCTGATTATTTTCTTTTTTTTTTTTTTTCCCTCTCCAAGTGGTACTGTGGGGAAATTGGAACAATCTCAGTTTGTGTTATTTCTGCATTTGTGAGGTTGTTCACTTAACCTGTGCAGTGACCTGGAATACTCAATGCCACTGAGACAGAAAGAGTAACTGAGAGACTTGTGATTTCAAGGAGGAATTTTATTGAACAGCAGCAGATTTACTTTACACTTCAGTAGTAAGTGATAAGAGAGGAATTATTCAACATGCTTTCTTATTTCAGCCCTGGGAGGTGGTGTAAATTTTGAGGGCGCAGAACATAGTGCCTCATATCATGAAAGTGAAAACTGTTTTAAAATTAAGATGAGAAGTGCCATGTTTCATAGATGTTGCTTAAGTTCCTCTAGCATTCCTCTGAACTTAAAGTTTTTAAGTCATGGTAATGCCTTTTGACAAGACATTTCGACAAGAGCAGAATGCTGAACTGATTAAGAGACTAAAACTGAAATTTACTTAGAAATTTCAGAGGGCAATGGTTTTGGCAATATACATAAACACTAGTTATGATGTGTCATTCTGTATTAGACCCTGCTTTTCCTGTCTTTCCATAGGCAGATGCTGCTTTTTTCACTTTATAAGTTTGTTAGGATTTTGGTCTGCCTTTTTCACACCCTCAGGCTTCCCATCTACTCGACCACAAAATACATGTCACACAGGATTCACCTTTTCCTGTTATGTTAGATCCTCCTGAATGTATCTAAAAAGCTGGAAGCTTTTTTGGTTTGTTTTTTAACCCCCCCCCCTAGTTTGTTTGTTTTTTGGGTTTGTGTTTTGAAGAGGGGCTCCTGGGAAGCTAAACAGACTTGATCATTGGAATTTGACTTCACAGCTGATAATCATGAAGAAAACAAACTGAACAGACTGTTATAGCAAGATAATCCCTCTGACAATTAAAACAAGGCTGATTTGGGAAAACATGCACACCCCAAAAGTGCCATTTATGCGCTGGGTACTTCTCCACGTGATGTTCTGTGCCCGTGTAATTGATGATAGTGCTCAGTGTAGCTCTGTGCATGCAGGAGATAATTTATATTGAATCTTAAAATTCAAATCAGCTTCCTGCAATTCAACATGGAGTTCATACACGGAGTGCTTTTGGTTTTTTCACTTGGAGATGAAGCAGGATGAAAACCTTTCTTTGTTAAGGAACGGTGACATCCCAAATAGACCTTCAGTAAGACACAGAAATATCGCTGTTATTTAACCAATTTACTCGTTAAAGGGAGGAAATTGGGTAATCTCCTTCTGGCAAATCTGCTCGAGGTTGTGTGCTGATACTGCTTTGAGAACATACATGCTTCAGGTTGTTCAAATGAACTTTTGGCACAAATACCCACTTGGTTCATCAGGCTCCAGTCTGCCTTTGCAAGCAGTGTAACTTCTGTGGGAGGCGTGCCATCAGTCCTACCAAATGTTGCCTCCTGGTCCCGGGGAGCTGGGAGCCTCCTGCTTGGACAGCCTGGACGTATTTCAGTGTATTCTAAAGATATGTTTACAGAAAGAAAGCTTTAAAGGTTGATAGTTTTCATCTTTTGGCTATTAAGTATGCTGCATATTTTTTGTCAACACAATGTTCTCATGCCAGTAAGGTGTTTTATCTGGCATTGCCAGGTGTCTCTTTCTTTCACAGAGAATCCCATGAATGTCTTGCCTGCACGTCTTTGTGTACAAACTCAGAAGCTGAGAATGGCATTTGTTGAACACACATCTTTTCTACCTACTGTTCTTTCCAGTTTCTGAAAGACTAAAGATACACACTCTTTGTTAACCCAGAAATGAATGAAGTTTTGAATATTTATAAATATATACATGTGCTCAGGGTAGAAGTGAACAATTCTGTAAGATGTAGATTAATTTTTTTTAAATTCCATCTACCCTCTGTGCTTATTTGTTGGCTTTATCTGCAGGAGAATTAGCTAACCTGGGTGAAAAAGCTGCCAGGGTTTGGGTATGGTTTTTTGGAGCTGAAGGAGTCTAATTCGAACCTTATAGAGCAACACTGAACAAGGTAGTAACGTGCTGTGATTCAGTGCATATCAGTTCATAACTACCTCTGAGAAACTGCTCTGAGTATGAATTAAACAATACTCTTAAAATGTTTTATTATATTTAGTTCTCTACAGTGCGTACCGCTGGCAAAGGTTAATTGGTTTGTGTAATGCTAGAAATTATAGTCCTTGATACATCTGCTAGTCTGAGTTAGCACAAGAGCTGCAAGATCTTTGCTAAGGATCTAATAGCTAATTTGAATGCCTCAACCCTCAAAAGAAGTGCAGAATAACTCTGAGTTTAATCAGGGTTCTCTCCAGAGCAGAACTGGACAGTGGATCCAAATTAGGTCGGTTGTTCCATGACACAGATTTTCATCCAGTGGAGACAGAGTTGCTACCAAAGTAGTTTTGCTAAGAACAAAGTCCCCAACTTCAAAAACTTGGGAACACAGCAGAAAAGAATGGTACTTTCATCCAGGTCATGCATTTTTACATTTTTCCCTATTCAATAAGCTAAAGCCTGGAGATGTAAAATTTGGTGCATGTATTAGGCAAGTCTTTGGAGTTACTGTAGGTCTTCAAAACACGAGGGGTTTGGGTTCAGTGGTTTTAATTTTTTTATTTTAACGCTCCTTTACATCTAAAGGTTGTGCTTCCAAATCCCCACTGAAAACCAGGAGAAACTTTGATCATAGACGTGGAACACTGGTAGGGTGTTTGCTGAGGGAGCAGAGTGGGCGTTTCTTGTGGGACAAGGAAATGAATGCCCAAGAAAAACATTCAGGGAACAGGCTTTTTTCTGTCCTGTTTAAATGGGGAAACCCAGCGTGCTGGCCTCCAAATTTTAATGCCTTTAGATAAAAGTTAATAATGTACGTGTATGGAATGCACTGGGGTGCTCTCCTGTCTGCTTATCTGATAGAGCTGACTGCTGGCAGGTACCTCTGCTGGTCTGAGGACCCTTCTGAATTAGTGCAGCAATTCTGCTTTTTCTTCAAGGAGAGTTATCAGCTGCACATTGGGAGCTGCACTGCTCTAGGTTGAGGCCACAGTTGTGACCTGGTTATTTCACCATCATGTTTAACACAGCTTTAATGTGCTGCAGTAGCTGGTCGACTTCTCTCAGTTTAAGACCTGATTCTCCCAATGGCTCCTGTGGCCAGTTCCCAGTGGGATTTCTGAGCTGGGGTAGCACTGGGAATAGACCTGTGGGCAATTCATTGAGAATGCTCCATTTTTTAGAAGTCTTTTAAGTACTGTACACATCTGTATTTTCTCTTCCCAAACTTGAAGGGCACCAAGCTTGGGCTTGCCACCCACTGTAAGATGTTCTCCTCTGAGATTCCTGTGCTTCTCTGCCCAGCAGAAGGATTCTTTCAGAGCTGAATGAAGGTGCAGAGCAGCACAATGTGCAGGGCTCATTCAAGTGCTGAGATAGCATCAGAACACAGCTAAAGACTCCCAGCGCTGCCCAGGCATGAATGAAGCTATTAAAGGAAAAGTGTCCAAGTGTGACTGCCTTTGATCCAAGGTTGGTGAGATCTGGTGGAACTGACAGCTGTTTAATAGGAAGCAATCATGTTTGATTCTACCTGGCTCTTTCTCAGCTTCTTTTATCTTAAGTAATTTAGAGAAGAATTATATGAGTAACAAGTATGCACTTAGCAGTGGTTAACATAACCTCAAAGGCATGGGTCACTGCTTGTATCCACAAGCTCGAAAAGAAACCTGAACTGTCACTGTGAATTTTAGTACCATATAAAATTCTCTAATATAAGCCAGGAATTAGGACTTACTGTAATTTAGGCTTTGGTCCACTTTTGGAGCTCTGGTCTCAAGAGCCACATCTTCTCAATCAAGGAGTGCCATGAGCATTGAATTGATTTTCTGCTCTGGAAAGGGTATTTATTCCTAATAACTTTTAGGCACAGAGTCACCTGCTGCAATTGATGTGATACACACACCTAGTTCTCACTGTCTGCAAATCTATACTTAAAGGCACCTCTAGGCAGTCCTTTTATAGTGGAAAGGACTTAACTGGGCAAAATGTGCTAATCTTTCCTGAACCAGGGAAATGACTTTATTATTCTCCCCATCCTCATGCCATCATTATGATCTAGTGTTTTCCCTTCATAAATGAGAACAGTAGCCTTGCCTCTGACCTCCATTAATGTGTATCATAAAAGCTGCCTTTATAATATGCTCCTCTGGAAGACCTCATTCCCTTGCAACCTGTTCCTTGGTGACAGTTCAGGGGAATGTTATGGATTCCCATGAAACTTATCAAATGGATGTGATAACCCCGTTGTCAGAGGCTGCCTGAGCCATTATTAAGCACATATTGGATAGTCCATTTGTTATTATATAAACTCTTTGAAATAACACTAGTAGGAGAATAGTTGGGTGAAGTCAAATGTTGCTGGGTGCTGTTGTAATAGGTGAAACATGCAACTCTCAGAGATGGGATTTGGAGAAAAGGAAGCTTTGATCAGAAGCAGAACAGGATGAAAACGTTCAGCTCTTGTGGTGTGTTGGAGTAGGTATTGGTCCATCTCTGAGTATCTAAAAATCTGAGCAGAAATACTGCTTGTATGGAGCAACATCTCTTCATGACTGCACATCTTTGAAGTGATGGACACAGCTTGTTTCTACTTCCAGCTGCATAATTTTGTAGCTATTTCCATATCATTTAGTGTTGCAGAATTTCATGGAGCAGTGAAACAAGAAGCAAACAGATACAGAACAGCACCTGACATAAAATACAGACAAAAGGTCTGGACTGTACATGCATTCAGAATAAGAATCTGAATTTTCCCTTCAGCTGTAAGTTGTTGAAAGAATTTACAGAGCTAATAAAGTACTTCATGGGTGTGTGCTGTGTGGAGGATTTCCTATTGTTGCCATTTTAGTTTTTCCATGAATATGGTGTCAGTTATTACCTAACTATATATAACCTTGGGAAAATCACATTATATGCTGTCCTCAAGTTTCCCTGATTTTTCTAATATGGGAAATATATTTTTTTCTTTCACAGAAAAGTTGTGAAATAACTTTACATATATATATACACACAGAAGAGTTAAAATGGTATAAAACACATGTTCTCTCGGCACAATTTATTTTGTGAGAACAGAAGGAAGCAGTGTGAGTAATGAAATAGGGATTGTATTGACCTGACTGTCACTGTGATGACCTATTAAAATCTAGGATGTTTTATCATTCTCTGAAATTGGATTTAAAATCTATATGCAGCTAAGGATACAGTTATTAAATATTGTGCTGGTAATACTCATGTATGTGAACAACAAATGTGCTGAGGATCACAGAACCATGAAGCTGTTGAGGCTGGAAGTCACCTGTTGAAATCATGTGGTTTCTTCTTAAGTTTAAATGGAGATTCCTGTGTTTCAGTTTGTGCCTGTCATGGTTTAACCACATCCCCTGCAGTGGGATGGGGGAGAGAATGGGAAAGAAAACTTGGGGGTAGAGACCATTTAATAGGGAAAGTAATGGATTCATGAAGCACTTCCCAAGGCAGGCGCTCAGGCATCCTTAGGAAGGCAGGGCTCCATCCTGTGTGATGCTGACTGGGGAAGGCAGATACCTTAATTCTGACCATCCCCTCTTCTCCTCCTTCCCCAGCTCTGTGTGCTGAGCATGAGGGGTGTGAGATACCCCTCGGGCTCAGCTGTCCCAGGTGTCCCCCAAAGCTCCTTGTGCACCCCCAGCCTCGATGGGGTGAGGAGCAGAGAAGGGCTCAGTGGTGTGAGCCCTGACTGAAACATCCCTGTGTGATCAACTCTGCTCTCAGCACAACTCCAAACCACAGCCCACAGCTCAGCTGGGAGAAAATCAACTCCCAGCCTGACCCAGCACTGTGGCCATCCCCTCCTGCCCTGGCACTGGGCAGGGAGCAGCCCTGGCCCACGGGGATACAGTCTGGGATGCTGAGAGTCCTCAGGTGCACTGAGGACAGCACTCATCTCATTCCAGCTGTGTTTTGCTGTTTCCACTCTCCTAATCCACCCTCCCTCCAGACAGTTCTAGTGATAGACCAGTTCACTTGTCTGGCCTGGGCTGTCAGTTTTAAGTATCAAGACACTGGTAATAGTAACTTTTTTACTAAGCTCTGCATTTCTTGGAGGAGATTTTCTATTGTGGCAGAAGTGCCGGGCATGGCAAATCCTGCTTGGGTAAGGCAGAATGAAGTTACTGTGGAGTAAATCTCATTTAATGCTTTGAAACGTAGGAGCACATTCCTATTTTGATACATATGGACAATAAATCAGGTCTCATGAAGCTGTTATCTGTCTAAGAATAGCAAAATATAAAGAGAAACAAAATGAATTCATATTGCATATAGATTTAAGTGTCAGCCCTTTCTGATATCCGGGGTCTTTTTTTCTTTTACAGTGAAATGACTTCTCACAATTGCACAATAATCAGTTATTATTCTGGAAGGTCAGTAATACTGCTTATAGCTCACAAAGTCCTGACTTGATATGTTCACTTCTATTCCATAGGCCTGCTTTATGCTTTCACTCTGAAAATCTGGGGGGCAAGAACACTGTCTCCTTGGTTGTCTAGAGTACACGGGGCATGTTTTTTCAACTTTTATTGGTCATACAAGCAACACTTTTTGGTTACCTCTGTCTATATATCTGTTGCTCATCTAAATAGGAAATTTCTCCTTCATTAAAGCACTTGAAAGAACTTGTCTTGGTTGACTCCAAGCTCAGTAGCAGCTGTGGTGGACTTTGTGGCATATGCTGCCCCAGGATGGTGTCAGGCCCATGTGCTGAGCTTGATTTTAGCACTGTCTGGACTTTGTTTGGATTGTGCCTGTGACAGCCTTCAGCTGAGGTGCTGTTTGCATCCTTGGAAACAGGAATCGAGTTAGACGGTGATTTTTCAAAAGGAGCAAGCTAAATCTGAGTTTATCTGTACTTAAATTCCCATTATTGGAATTGGTTGACTGCTTCACTAAGTGTTTAAAAGTCCCGCTAGCAGAGGATGCTCAGGAGTTTGCAGCTACAAGCACTTGGATGCCAGTGCCATGGTAACCAGGCCCATTTTGGGTACCTTGCTTGGGAAGATCTTTGTAGGTCTTTTCTCTTGGGCTCTGCCTCATACAGTTAACGTAGAAAGCAGAACACAAAAGAAAAGATTTCACAAAATTAACATCTCCTGTTAACAGTAGGGTAGGGATGCGTTGTCCTCCATGGACATCCTCCATCTGCTGCTGACATTCAAGCAGTTCTAATTACTTTAATGACTCCCACTGGTCCCCTCTGTAACTGCTGGATGATGCCTGAGGACACTCTTCAGAGGTGGGAGAATAAAGCCAGGGAGCAGCCAGAGAGTGAAGCTGCTCTTCTTGCTGGCAAAAAATTGTTCCTTTGAAGGTCTGTGGAGTTAACAGGGCAGGCACTTCTCTCTTTGCCAGTCTCTTTTCTCATCCTCTTGCTTTTAGGGAATGCTTGTACCTCAGTATTACTTTAGATGCTACAATCAATGCAAACTTTTTGCTGTCTTCTGGTTTTTTACACACACATTTATATATATATTTAATTTTTTTAAGCAACTCGAATTTGCTTAAGATAATTTTTTGTGGACTTCAGCTGTGAAGTTTTCCTGTCAAACTCTGTAAAATGTCTTGATAGTTACCAGTTTTCATTTTTCATCCCATTTTTATACGGTGAGCTACAAACACCCAAGATTATTTGATTGCTGCATCTGGTGGGAGAAGATTGACATGTTTTCTTGGGATCACAGGCTTAGTTTTGACTTTCTCCCCTTTTGTAGTCTTCGACAATGCTCACTTTCTTGATATGCACTTCCATAATGGACTTGTACATTATTATTGGTGTTCTTTGATACAAAAGAAATTCAGTACCTCTGGGGCTATAAATATCATTGATTCACTCCAAATAGAGAAAGATACTGTAATATTTTTTAGATTATTAAGACTTTTCCATTTTCTCTCTGATGGGAAAGAGTTATGAATTTGGTAATCATTATGCCCTAGGTAACTGAAGTTACGCAATCAAACCCTCTCTTTAAAGCATAATTATGATTGTTTCCAACATTTAATTCTTTTTCTCTTTCAAAATATTATTTTTAATGCCTTGAGTGATATTTTTTTGTTTACTGTTTCAAAGAGTTGCTCCTTTGGCTTGTGTTGCAACAGAGGAGCCTTAGTAGCAGAATAGCAGATTACATTTCTCACCTACAAAGCTTTAATGGAATTATTGAGCATTTCAAGATGTTGCAGTAGGAATCCAAGCTTGAAATAAATGTATGGATTTCTTTTTCCCCAATGAATGACTGGGATGAAAAATCTCAGTCTTTTCTGTGTGGAATTCAGTTCTTGGCCAGCTTGTTTTTAAAAAAATGAGAAAAATTTAGAGAAAAGAAGGGAGGAGAAAAAAGTTTTGTGAAGATGCCAGTTTGAATCTTATTAAAATAGCTGTCACTTGTGTAAGTGATATGAAACGGTATGAAATCTTATAATTCTTCCTGGTGTTTATTCATCAGTCACTAATACATACAGAGATACAATCAAGGGAGATGCTCTCTATATGTATGCACATAAATTCTGTGTAAATTTGAGTTCTGAATGTCAAAACTCCCTCATTTTAAAATTCACTCATGCTTTTAGGAATTGTGATTGGGAGAGATGACCTGTGGTGCACCTGCCTTGGTCTGTGCTGCTTGGGGGGGGATGTTCAGGTCAGGGGCTGCACAGGGGATGTGCTGCTGCCTTTGCAGGCAGGGGTGAAGTTCCTTTGGAATTTTATGGAGGCAAAGGTGCAGATATTAAAAAAAAAAAAAGCCCAGATTTTTTAGACATTTTTATAATTTAGAAATTTTAGACTTCATATCTTCAGCTCGACTGCTGATCACCTGTCCTGCATCCAGGGTAAAACACAAAAACTCTGCTGTGTTTTTTTTACTTTAACCAGTGCTTGTGAAGCCTGGGCTGCAGAGAGCTCTCAGGACAGAACTGAATTGCTTTCCATCACATCTGCTGCCTGCCCAGCAATGCCTCCAGAACCAAATAATCCCTCATCAGGGCAAACTTGGCCGTGGAGAAAACAAAACCAGCACTTGTGAGATGTTTGCTGTAAAGCCACCAGCCTTGCTTGCTTTGCCAAGTCCCAGGAAGTTTTCCTGTGGTGGGTGTGCAGCACAAGTTAAATCACATTAAATGATGTGTGGATGTTGAGGCTCAGGAGAGAAACAGCTCCAAAGCTAAATCCCAAGGGGGTGTCTGTGCTCTCCCGTGGGAGCATTCCCACTGGGATTCAATATGCTGCAACTCCTGCACAGTGCCTGCACACCATCAGTGGGTTTGCCTCAACTTCCCTGAGTGTCCTTACGTTGTTGTTGTGACTTTTGGTCCTGCTGCTGCTGCCTGCAGTGAGAGCCACGGATTTCCATGGGCAGACCTTACTCTGCAGATCCTGCGCCGCGCCGCCCTTATGTGTCAGTCATTTAATTAACCTTTCAAATTGTCTCTCCAGTCCCAGTTAGAAAGGGCAAAGTCCCGTGGCCTGTTTTAATATTTAAAATGAGAAACTGATGTTCATCACTGACGCTTCATTTCCTGTAGAATGATGTGCCTCAGAGCCCTTTTATCTGCTGGACCTGATGTGCATGATGATGCCTCTGCTACATTAACACACACTTTTCAGCAGGACTGTTCCTAGTTTAGGCTGATTAGGTTAAAAGAAGATGATCTAGAATATGTTGATGATTCAACATTTATGGATTTTAGCCACTGCAGGTTAAATATATTCTCAGCAGGGTGTTTGGGGGTAGGGAGGGACAGCAAAAATGCTCTGCTCTGTTGTATTTCTAACGGGTTTAGTAATGCTCAGTAGAAATGGTATCTTCAGTTTTCTTGCTGCAGATGTTTGTAACAGAGTACCCTGTGCTGTAAAGGCAATTAATTGTCTCTCTGATATGCCTACTGTACATCAAAATCAGGTTTTTAATTATGAGTAGTATGAAGCTGGCTGCACAAAGGATCAATTTTTGATTTCCTTAGATACTTAATGTGTTATGAACAGGAAAGAAGCCGCAGTCAAATTGAGCGTTTTATTCCTGTTCTAAAGTAATTGTCAAAGTTATGAAAATATTTATGTAGAAACTAGTGTTTTAGTTGTCTGATTACATAAAAAATTGTGGACCTGTAGAAATTAATGGTAGAGAATGAGGTTTTGCCCCCCCCCAGGAGATCTGGCTGCTGTAGACATTTTTTCCAATTAATCCAATTGAAAACATGAGACACTGACACGTCTCAAAACAGGCATCTAATTTAGGAGTCTGTTGGGGACTGAAGTTCTTTAGATAGTCCAGAAAGTTTCCTGAGGACTCTGACTCATCGCTCAGAGTCTGCAGGACTGAAGTGGAAGCTTGGGTTCCTGTCTGTGCCTCTCAACTTCACACCCCACAGAAAGGTGTGAGCGCTCTCCCGTGTGCCTGAGGCCACCTCTCCAAGCTTTGTGTCCATATGGGAATATAAATGATTAATAATGGTGTTTGGCTGGTGGTTGGGGAGGAATATTGTTCTAGAGCATGGAAGCAAAATTTGAAAAAAAAAATTTGCGTATGGCAGTCTTTTATCAAACTGAAGGCTACATTGTAGTGGGATTTTGCATGAAATCTGCAAGTGGTACACTAAGAATTAATTGAGTTGGGTTTGGGGATAAAACAGCTTTGAAATTATTAATAAATATTGAGGGGGGAAGTGTGATTTTAAAGTGCTTTATGAACTAATTTTGAAGAAGGATGAAATACTTTGTTCTTTTTAGTTTTACTGTTTCTGTTGATATAAATCCGTGAACAATTTGCCAGCACAGAATTAGAAGTTGATTGAGTTGTTTTAACCTGGAACAACATGAGCTAACTGTGGAATAAACTCTGAAAGTACTGAAAAGTGCTCAGCAACATTCAGGGCTATCCAGAAAAGAAAATGTATGTGTTTATCCAATTAAAACTCCAGAAATGAATAAGCACTTTAGACACAATCTAATTATCCAGCTGGAATTTGGCCAGGATTTTAGAAGTTGACAGCCCTTGAGTTAGAGGTGTCAACAGGGAATTGATAGGAGGGTGAGAAGTTGAGTTCTGCATCCCTCAGGTGGGTACTGGGCATTTCTGACAGTGCCCAGCACAATGAGCTGCTCCTTTATCCCTGCCCTTCATTAGTGTGCCCTGAAAAAGCGTGAAACATAATTAAAATAATCCTGAATTATCATTATTTTAAGTGCTGCTAATGGCACTATTGGAGACAATGAGATGAAATAGTATCTAATTTTTCTCGTTAATATTGTCCTTTTAATTCCTCTTGCATCAAAGGCTTTTTCTGCATAAAATTGCTCTCGAGGAGGATGGGGCTGCATTAAGAGGTATCACAGAGTTTTGGGCTCTTCATCTTCAGGTCTTTAAGGAGGAAAGATTTGTTTTATTTTTGAGCTTCTCTGTGGGGCAATCTTTGTAATAGAAAGTCCTGTTTTTAAGAAATAATAGCAGATATCTATGCTAATAGCACCGTGTTTGTAAGTGTTTTTTCTCAGGCTGGTTTTTGCAGTTAGAGCTGTCTCTCAAAGAGCAGCTGAGTTACAGAGAGGAAACTGGCAAGATTAATTTTTAATGTGATAACTTTGGCTGGAATTTTATTCCTCAGCAGTGAACACCTATGAACTCAGGGGATGTCTCAGTAACTAAGGTTCAAAATTTCCTTTTTCCCCTCCCCTCGAAATAGAGGGAATCAGTGTAATTCAAAGGATTTTTATTTTTGTGCTTTTCTTTTTCCCCCTCCTGCTGTTTGGTGTGGCCAGCATGCACAAGTGTGTGTTCTTTGGGTCCACTTTTGAATTGCAGCATCAATAGCAGCAAGGTGAGTCAGTGTGCCATGGTCACCAAACACAGTTCACAGCTGTGGTTTCCAAGTGGACTGGCACATCCTCCACAAGCATTTTTTATTTGCCAGCTGGTGATGGCTCAAAGTTTGAGGTACAAAACCTAATCTGCATTTTGTTGGCTCCCTAGGTGGGTTCCTGCCTGCTCCATCCCTTTGCATCCCTGTGGCTTGGTCATCAATCCAAGCATTTTATTGCTTGCCTTGTTCTTCCTGTGTGATGCTGGTGGGACTGGGAGGGGCCCTGAGCACATTCCTGTGTGTCCAGGATTTAAGGGCTGTTTGCTCCAGGATCTGAGGTGCCAGTGAGGCACTGGTGAAAGGAGCTGAAGCTGTGCTCACAGTCACTGCTTCAAACACAGAGCTGCTCCCGAGGCTCCCCTGGAATTCACTCCCAGGGATGTGAACCAAGTACTGGAGTATCTCTGATATTCTCAGACCCAGACTTCTGTGCATCTGTGTGTAATGAACTGCAGTGGTGGTACAGCAGAGGCTTTATAATGGTTGTCTAGACATGATGATGCTTATCCATAGAGATAAGTTCCTTTTTACCAATTAGGGGGGAAAAAAAGGATTTATTTTGCTGAAGCAGTACCTAAGAGTAATAAGAGTAATGCCATTTTCTTGGTTGGTTGCTCAACTGTTAAGGTGATGTTGGGGATATTATTGAACAAGACCAAAGTAAGTACCAAGGGAGAATTAGCTAATTCAGCTTAATAACTAAGCATTTCCTGTTTGGGTGGGAGCAGGATTCCACATCTCTTCCAGGAGAAACAACTAAATTAGATTTTTATTAGGAGATTAGTCCATGTCGCTGCTTATGTCCCGCAAAATTTTCTGTCACAGCAGAGACTGTTCTCAGCAGACCCAGTTCTGGAGGCTCTGCCTGGTCTTTGCAGTCTCCTTGTGGTTCCCTTAATGTTGGGAAATGGGCTGTGGAGTCTCCAATGGTTGCCATAAATACCTGGGTGCCAAATCCATTTTGTCCTGCCTTAGGCACAGGCGTTTTGGGATGTGCTGCAAATCATGGCTGTGACTGAGGGGCTGACACCACAGGGGTGGTGTCAGAGATAATTCAAGGTCCTGGCAACAGTCTGTAGGGAACCAGTTTCTGTAGACCCTGATAGTTTCTCCAAACAGGAGCGTGGTCATTTCTGTTCTACAGGAGTGGCTGCTTGCCCTCCACTCATTATCTCATTTATTAACGAGCTGATGCAGTTCTGCACTGTCCTTCCTATCCACAGGAGAGGGAAACCACTGTGTTCAATGTCAAACATCTGCCCAACAAACCTGTCCTTCACGAAGGGGATCCTCCTTCAGTTTCCCTCTGTGTGATTAATCCATCCCAGTGCTGCCTGCTTTAGAAAGAGCAAGAAAATGAGCCTTTTCTTTTTCTGCTCTTAAGAAAAATTGTTAAATACTTAAATGCAGGCTATTTTTTTTTATCTTCCTGTGAAATGCCTCAGGGCAAGGTTACAGTAATTGTGTGTTATGCTGCCCTGCTATACAGAGTCCCATTGTAATTTGGCTCGTTTTTGTAGCACCTCTCTCTGGAGGAATCAGCTGGAGCAGCTCTTGCAGAGTGTCAGTGTGGTTACAGAGGGCTCTGTTCTGTGTGCATGTTCCCTGGAAGGATGTCTGCCAAGGTGTGGTGGTGAAAACTGCTCTGGGGTTTGTGACTGACAGGGTTTTTTCCTCCTTTTTAAGTCTTTTTTTTTAATGGGACATTGAAAAATTAATAGATCTTTAAGCAAAAAGGGAATTTTTTTGTAGGTTAGGTAGAACATTGTGGTCTCTTAACTGTGGAGTAGTTTATTTTTCTCTGGAGGAGTACACAGTGCATAGCACTGATTCCCTGTGATGCTGCAGTTTTTCACTCAGCCCTCCTATCCACATTTCTCTTCCTAACAGCTAATTCTGGTCAACCTGACCCATTTCTGACCAGAAGTCTTTATCTGATTCAGGGACAAATTAATCAGGCATTAGATATAAAATGTCAGTTCTTAACACTGTAGTGAAATTCCCCTGAGCTCATTTTTTATCTTACACAGAAGACAGAAATGCATTGCTGATGGAATGGTGTCCCTTTTTAGGCTTTCCCATGTTTTGGTACAGGTTGTCCTCTGGGGACTGAAGATCTTTCAGGACAGACAAAAATCCCAAGTGGTGTTTTTTGTAATGATTGCTGAGCCTTTACCGTTACCAAAGAAGAATTTAAGGAGTTAGAACAAGATTGGTTTAAAATCTCTTTGTTTTCCCTCAAGTCACTGAGAGAAGCAAGTTCAGAGAATGGGTTGGTTTGTGCTTTGTTTCCTGGCAGGAGCACATTTTCAATATAATCCAGCCCTCTCTGTGTCTTCATTGTTTGGACTGTGCTCCACAATGTTTCAGACATGAGAGCAGTTAATATGGATTGTTCCTCTTGACCCTGACCACATTTATCCCCAAAAATTCATTTCATTCCAGCAGATGATCCCCTTTTGGCTGAGAACAAGGTGCCTGGAAGCTTTGCTTTCCCCCAGTGCTTTTATGACCTATTTCAGATGCCAGAACACCTTTATAGCCATGTCACACTGTTCTGTCCTTCCTGCCTGCGCTTAATGGAAGGACAGCTTGAAAAACACGGGGTACAACCCAAAATTTTAGATTTCTCTGCAGTCAGTAGGGGTTAGTCTCCATGTATTCAACTCTCCTGACCTATTTTACCCCAGCAGCCAGAAGCAGCCTAACTTTCTTGATGTGCATCATCCAATTCCTTGCAGTTGTTACAACACAGAGGTGGTGCGTTTCAAGATGCACCAGCACCAACATTGCCTGGAAGCTCCCTCTTAGCAAAAATAAAAAATTCTGTGAACATTGGGGTGCATTAAAAATTTAACATGCAACTAGTGTTTTCCATATTGTAGGCACATGAAGGTGTAATAGGAGCTTTTGCTTGGGGATTGTGCCTTTGATACGTGTGTGTGTGTGTGTGTGTGTGTGTGTGTGTGTGCCTTGACTCGGAAAGCTTTCCTGTCTCTGCCTGTTAAACTTGGCCGAGCTGCTGTAGAAATCCACCCCACACTGTGATAGCTCCAGCATCTCCAGGGTAATCTGGGATGCTGCATACAAATCCTTGTGCGAGTTTTCAGTCTGACAGGCTCGAGCTAGGCCAGGCATATCTGGTGAGAGGTGTTCAGCACCATTTGTACTGCCACTGGACTGGAAACTCAGCTCAGATGTTTATCGCCGGCGTCTCCAGCCCGAGCCCGCTGTGTTCCACACAGCTTCTTCTCCTGATGGGGTTTTTCTCAATAAAACTTCACGCCCAGCAGCTTCCCTGCTGTCTGAGGATGTGTTTGTTTCTTCGCCTCTGAGCCTGTGGTCAAGCTCTGTTGGAGAAGAAAAAGTTGGACTGTGGGCTTGAGTCCTTTTTCATAGAACTGTGAAAATGCAGAAAAATGTTTATCGAGAGTTTTTCTACAAAACTCAACAGCTTTTGGCGCTTGCTTTTGGCTCTGCTGCACTTTTGCTGTTACTTTGGTGTCTTGTCTCACTTCTGACAGGCTGGGTTACCTTAGCAGGGAGCTGAGTCTGTGCTGGCCAGGTTGGCCATCCTTCAGGGAGTGGTTTAATTTATAGAATCTCAGAATCCTCGAATGGTTTGGGTTGGAAGGGACCTTAAAAAACGTCTCGTTCCAACCCACCCCCTGCCACTCAGACAGATCAACTCCACTCTGCCTTTCTTGTTATTGTACTGCAGAGTGGTTTGTTTTGGCTCTCCGTGGTAGGGAGACATGGATTTTGGAGCTGATGCTCTGCAGAAATGCCAGGAGAAATGGAGTCCATAAAAACTGAACGTGGTTGCTCCAAGCCCCTGGATCCAGCCTGGATGGCTGGAGCTGGCCCTGCAGTGCAGGTGCTGAGGAGGGTGGACAGGGCTGGGGAAGCTGAAGCTGGACAAGATCAGACCAGGCTCCACAGTGAGAGGGGGCTTGCTCTGGTTAGGAGACAGAAGCAGGACAAACTGCTGAGTGCAGACACAGGAGGACAGAACAGCCAAAGCCAACCAAAATCTTAAAATGAATTAAACAGAGAACCATTCTCTGGATTTGCAGGTTTGCAGCTGATTCTGGTCTCTAAGTACATGTTTTCCAGCTCTGCAGTGTGTGTGAGGCTGTTCCCAAAGGACCCCAGGGCTGCTCCTAATGAATTACAGGCCTGCCAGGCCTCTGAATTTGTTTAATTTGTTTTTCTTTTATAAAGTGAATTTCCTTTGGTTTTGTACAGTGGGTGGAATCAATTTTTTTTTCCAGTGCGCAGAGCATTATTTTATAAATTCTCTTAAGAGGATTGGAGTATCAAAGCTCTGGATAAGTCTTGCATTTGAATTTTTGTGACTTCTTCGCAAATGGATCATTATTCATTTTCACCTTTACGGGTGCTGCTTTCTGTATGAAATGCAGAATAACCAGCTGCTAAGTGAGTTTCAAATGGAGCTTTTCATTTTCTTCTGAGGAAATAACACGAGCTGTGGTGGTAATAGATCATCTGTATAGGAGGCAAATCTATTTTTTATGAGCGTGATATTTTGATGGCAAGTGCCAAAATCATATAAAAATAAGAGTACACATTGCAGATAATTAGTTCTGAGGGTTTGGGGTTTATTTTATTTTATTTTATTTTATTGTACTAAACTCTGACTTTTACACAAGCAGAGATGAAGAGCTGCTTGCTGTACATTGTCTGCTGGAGTTTCAGCCAAATGGGTACAAGCTGGGAGTCAAAGTTCACAGGGTTTAGAAGGATGGTAGATGTAGAACAGAGAAAATGTGAGCCAGATTTTGAAAGCAAATCTCCTAGCTCCTTCAGTCTCAGGGTGGGTTGTGCTGGGCACAGCAGGGTGGGTTGTGTCTCACCCCTTGCAGCTGGAATGAGAACAGACTTTTGCCAATACCCATTCCAGCTGTGAACTCATCCTGCTACTTCAGCTCCTGTTCTGCACTCCTGGAGGGACAGAGGGGACCCAGGAGTCCCTGGAGAGCAGCAGGAAAAGCAGTGAGGGTGTCCCTGGGCAGAGGGGTCTGTCCAGGCTGTTGTCACTGCCCTGAGAGCAGAGCTGTCATGTTCAGAGAAAAAAAAAGGCTGAAATAACACTTGTTACAACCACTGCAAAATGTTAAAAGTTGCTTGGATGCAGCACAGAGGAGAACACAGTCTAGAGGATGCTGTTTCACGCATGTGCCCCTCTCTAATTTGTTCATTGTAGTGTGTTTTATTTGCCAAATAATGAAAAATATTATTGCAGAAGCTGAAAATGAAAATTAAATTTCTGGTAGGATATACTGGAGTAATGAAGAAAAAGAGAATGTAAAAAGGATTCTTCCATGATAATTAAGAATTATAAAGTCATTACTTAAACTTGCTTTCTGAATTACAGAGAGAATTAAACTGCTTGTTTCAGAGCAGAATCCTTGTAGCATTCCTTCATTAAAATTCTACATTGTCAAAACGGATAAAAATGCATATACAATGACTAATTCTGTTCCAACCTTGCCTCAGCTTCGGGCCTTATCTCTCTTCACAACAAAGCTCACCTTGAAGGGACTGAAGTAATGATATATATTTGCTGAGCTGGAAAAAGAAAGAAAGAAAGAAGCATCTACTTTTTGCAATCTGTGTTCTTTCCCCTCCAGATACTGAAGAGGAAAAGACCTGTGGGGTACTAAAGCTCTCATGTACCATAAAGTGGTATTATAATGAAAAGTATTACTTTTTATGGCATCCCTACAGTATTAAGGAAAGGCATTTTTCTATAAATGTTAATCTTTAATCTTTATAAATTGCACTCTGTAAGACTACAAGGTCTGTAAAGCATTTGTCCCGAAGGCTTAGAAGGATCAAAATAGCACTGCAGACTTTCTACTTCTTCCTTTTTTTTTCCCCACTTTGTTTTTTTCCCCTAAAACTTATAACTATTACCTTGTTTGGAGGAGGACTGGGTGAGAGTGATGTAAGCCTTTAGACTCTCTCCTTCCAGGGAGCCCTGAAGCTGATGTCCAACTTCATGTGCCTCCACAAGTCCAGTGGAATCACTGGGACTGAAGTCTGTGCTAAAATCCTGTCTGGAACTGGAGGATCAAGGCCTGAAAGCCCCACACACCCTGAGCTCCTCTCCCAGATTCCTGCCACCTCCCATCACAAGACATTTTTGGGGGTGTGAGATGTCCTCTCTAACTGGAGTTACAGGGAAGCTCTTTAAAGCCCAGAGCGGAAATGAACGGGTTTGACTGATAATTAAACCTGGTTTATGTATTTCCTGCCTACAAATTTCTTCTTCCCAGTGAATTTTGGGATGTTTCATGCTCTGCCACGTTGCACCCAGCCTTTGCTCCACGTGTTGTTTCTGAGGGTTTGATCTTCATTGCTGAGAGGAGGCTTCCAGAGGTGGAGCTGGTGTTTGAAAGTGATTGGATTGTGTTGCACCCTGAATTTGAACCTTAAATATTTAAGTTTTACTTTGATATCCGTTTGCCTTGTATATATGGATTTTTACAAGTCTGGGCTTGGGGCTTGTTTTACCAGCTGGTGAGCAAGGGGTTGATTAAACCTAAATTGAGAGTATTAACAAATCCCTCCTGAAAGTTGTGATAAGCATCAGCAATTTCCAGTTTTGTTGAACTTTATAAAATTGGTTAGCCATTCTCAAAAATACGCATTAATGGTATATTAATACTTGATATCTGTTTATCAATGAAACCTTGCTATAATAAAGTATTTATGAGATGTAATTTTAATCTATAATGAAAGTTTGTCCAGTGGAATCTCATAATTTAAAAAGCAAAACTTTTCCAGAAGTTTTAGGCTCTGCCTAATGTGTCCTTTAAAACATTTTTTTGTTGTTTTTCTCTAGGTAAGTGTCTCCATTCTGAAACTGCAGGAAAATTCTCTGAATTTGGAAAAGTTGGATGTCTGCTGAGCAAGTAAAGTTCCTGTGCTTCAGGTTTTGGTAAAGTCTGTCACAGATTTTCAGTCTTTTCGGAATTTTTAAGGATATTTTTACCTCTGAATTTTGTCATGTTTAATGGGTGTTGCAGGTTCTTGAAGAGGAGGCAGGCTTGTGTGCAAAACATTTTTAATTTAGATTCAAGTTTGAGGATGACTCAAAGTACAGACTGAATAGAGTAAAAGCAAGAATATCACCTTTTAAATATTTTTTTTCCTGTGTTGTTGGCTAAAGTCCCATTAATTTAAATTCCTGGGAGTGTGCAGACAGACTGAAACAGTCTGGTGCTTGTTCATCTCAACCCATCTTGATGGTGCTACAGAAATATTATTGCCTAAATATCTATGACTTAAACCTTCATAGTAAAAACCATGGAGGGAGGATTAAGGGCTATCATACGATTTTTCTTGGACACAATTTGGTCTGGAAAAAACTTTCTTTTGGTTTTGATAGTGGGAGAGGTTGATTTGCCTGGAATTCAACCCTCCCAAAAAGCAGCCAACCAACAGTGTCTGGGTTAGCAAGTGGAGGAAAGTGTCCTGGTGCAATGCTATTAGATTTTCTTTTTCTTTTTTTTTTTTTTTTTTAAGTGGGAACTGCTCCAAATGTGTGAATTCAGTGAAGGTTTTTACTGCATCCAGGTCTCAAAACCTTAAGGAGCTGGTGCTCTGGTTTCACTCCTGAGCCCAGATCTCTCAGGTTTCAGAGCAAATCCAGTTGCACTGTGTTGTTTTCTGACTTAATCTGAGGGCCTCAACTACACCTTGTTTCAAGATTGAAATGATGAGGATGTGTGTGTGCGTGGGAGAAGGAAAAAGGGTTTTGTTCTGTTTTTTTACGTGAGGTTAAGAGGTAAATTCACCGTTCGATGCAGATGTAAATTGTAATTGTGGCTTTACGGTGTCTGTATTAGAATATTGACCTGAATTGATACTACAAATATAATTACATTGATTCTTTCCTGATGGCTATAAACAGTGACACTTCCCTTGATCTCTGAACAGAGTTAGTTATAAAACACATGCTCCACTTTTGTATTCACACATTGCATTCTCATCACTTTTGTCTCCTGCTCCCCAAGGGCTTGATTTAGAAGAAGTGTCTGATTTAATGGAAAAAATGATGAAACAACACAGACGGCAGTTCGGAGCATAGTGTAGAGGAAGGTGTTTCTTTTTGATTACGTTCCTCAGACTTCATTGCTTATATTTGAATATTTTGCTTAAGAAAAATACGATGCCAGGCTATTTTCACTTTTTAAATTATTTTAAACCGTGTATCTGCCTTCATTGATCTCAGAAATGACTACTGCTGAAGTAAGAGCTATTGCTCTGATGTGATTTAACAAATTGTGCTCCAAACTTCCCATCAGGTTACCAGATTGGAGACAGCTCTTATTTGAAAGGACAGAAACGAGGCACAGAACCTCAGATGCTGCAGTTTTTACCAGTGGCAAATGTAGATGTCATAAAAATAAGGACTAAACATTAGGAAAATGGGTTGGTGTTACTACTTCTAATGTAACCTGGTGACTTCATTTCACAGATTGTGCAGAGAACCCCTCCAACTTCTGCCTTACTTTGTTTCAAGTAGATATCAAGAAAAAAATGCTCACAGATAAGCATTTAAAAAATTGAGATTTCATGCAAAAATATTGTTCTTTTAAAGTGGCTTCTTTTGGCTTTCCTTCTTCTGTGTTGCCAAGTTGTGCTTGCATCTCTGGAAACAGTTCCTGAGTTCTCTCTCAGCATTCTCAGAATCATCATCCCGAGGATATTGTGAAATGAGACCAAGCAATTGTAACTGAGATTGCTCAATGTGCTGTCAGTGCTAAGATTATAAGTGTGATTGTTCTGGCAGTCTGCTGTGATCGAGCCACCATGTTGTTTATCCTTATTTAGAGAGGAGTTTTTCTGCAATGTTATTTTAGTAGGCTACAAAAGGAATGATTATAATGTCTTGTTTAAGGAGACAAATGCTTCTGGCTGCTTAAACATGGAACAGTTTTGTTCATCACTCCTGATGCAGTAAGTCAAGAGAGTTTTCAGTCTGAACAAGAAAAATACCTGCACTGGCATCATATTAAAAATTTTTAGCATCTTCTCCTTGCAAGAGGTGCCTGTTGACACACAGGAAGCAGAGCCAGTAAAGCTGGTGTTTGTGTCAGGTGTGTGTGTAATCCAGTTTATACGTAAAGAAGTGAAAAATAATGAAGGGTTTTTTTTTTTCCTCCTGATGAAATCTGGAATAACATTTTGCAATGTCTCTCATTAGGAGACAGCAGAGTAAAGCAGAGCTGTCTTGATTATAATAACCATCTTTCAGATAATGCAGCAATACATCAGCACTTTACACTGGTTTTGTAATTAGATTTGTTTTATTTTCAATTCCTAGCAGAAGCCAGATAAAGGTGGCTGATGCTTTTGACCGCAGCAAAGAAATTCCACCCAATCTTTGCTGCTTAGAAAGTGTGAGCTAGTTTTGGGGCAGAGGGTGCTGGCAAGGGACAGGGTCAGTGAAATGAGAGCCTGGGAAGATGGGGAGCACTCAGGGACAGGTTTTAGCAAGCTGGCTGGTACATTGTGCTGGAGTTTACTGTTTTTTTTCTGTTCCTGTGCATTATTCCAGAGGAGCACCTGGTTCTGTCTGGGCACAGGCACTCTCTGAATCCTTTCACTGCTGCTCATCCAGGGCACAGATCCTGCTCTTACCACTCTGTCAGTGGTTGAGCAGCACTTCAGGATTTCTGAGAGTACTTGCAGCACTGTTCCAAGCAGTGATTCCCCGTCCTTGGACATTTGGGGATGTTCCCCATCCGTGGGCAGTGTTTGTGTGGGGATGGTGCCCATGGGCTGCCAGGGCTTGCCTTGCTGTGGTTCAGCTGCATCCATCCTGTCACCCCTCCCTGGGAATGCTGTGGGTTTCTCACTGGGGAAATCCACACCCACCATGTCCCAGCCCCTGGAAATAGTGCTGAGTCTCTTCAGACTGGAGTGGCCCATTTTTGTAGCTCCTGAGGTGCCCTGTTGAAGAGTCACAGGGGGAGTGTGAGGGCAGGTGGCAGCTGGTGTAGCGCAGAAGGTCTTGTAGCTGCATTTGTGGTTTAAGAGCAGCATAAATCAGCCAAAACTAAAGCTCTTCAGTGCTGGCTGAAGCTCAGAGGAGGCAGGAAATGTGGTGAAATTCATCTGGCCCCTCACCTTGAGAGAAAGAGAAAACCTAGTGCATGTTGATTTGTATCGGTTTGGGCAGAGAGGTTGGGGTGGACAGGCTGCTGTGCTTAATTAAACACATTAATTTTGTCCTCAAAGACGTTGCAGGCACCACCTTGCCTTGGTCTTGACTCTGCATTTGTCCTGGTTTTGCTCTTTTAAAGCACCAGCTGTGGGAATTACCACTAAGGAGGTGAAAGTAGTTGGACAGTAAAGAGTATGTGTATATTCAGTGATAATCCCAAATTAGGTAGGAAGAAGTCAGCATGTTTCAGTATAAAGCCCTTAAATCAGGGGGGAAATGCAGCCTCAGTTTGAGATAGAGCCTTACCTGGGTTACAGCAGCATTTTCTGCACTGCTGCTTTCAATACCTGGGGCAGTTATCACTGGAGGTTTAATATTGCCTATGATATTACTTTACTGTGATTAGCTCAGTGATATATTCCATATATATATATAACCTCTGGGCTATTTCTTTGAAATGTATTTCCATTTTATAAGCATGTTACTATGACCATACTAAGAGGAAAATTACCAAGTTCAGAAGTCATTGCTGCTGAGTATCTTTAATGGCACATATAAAACTGCAGCCACAGTTTCCAAAATGTGCTTTAAACATGCACCTCTCCCTAATTGAATAGACACTGTTGCTTTTCATGTCATGTAAAAATATTGCCCTTGCACTTATGTCGATCCAAAGGGGCTCTTGTTTAGGTGGTATTTTGAATTAGCTGATCAGAAAGCACCAGGAGCATGCCTGGATGTTTAAAGTGTTGCATCTGTATAAATCATGTGTCAAATGCACTTTCCAGTGGCACTGGCGTGGGTGAGGTTAAAAATTGATTTATCTGGTGGAAATACTCAGCCCTTTCATCGTTCCCAGAGTGTGTTTCTCAGCAAGTTGTTACACGCAAAAATACCTGCATTAAAGGATACTAGAAAGGCAGCTAAACAGAGCACACAGATCTTAAGAAATCCTTAAATTGAGATTGTCTGTGCAACCTTTATTTGCATCTTATGTGCATCTGCATTACAATGAAGGCTTTATATGGTCTCATGCTATTTGTGCACAGGACCCTGGCCTCAGTGCACAGAAAATAGGATGCTCAGTTAATGAGAGGCTATTCAATATTTTGTTTTCCTTTCATTAATCAATGTGTCCCCTATGCCTTATTTCTGCTTGTAATTCAAACCATGTTCTGGAGACAGAATTATTAATTTCCTTTTGGGCTCCTCTGTAGTGCTCATCATTTTAGTATTTGACTGGATCATGAGCACCTGGGAGTTTCTTTTTTTGAATTGAAACTGCTTGTGAGGTAAAGGAGTTCCACTTTCCCCCCACCTTGTAGGCTTGAACTGACCAACAAGAGATTAAGGTCAAAACTACCCATTAATTTCAGGTGTCCAGTCTGAGATGACTTGGACCTGTTTTTTTCAGCTTACTTAGCAATGTACAGCACTTTACACAACCAGATTGCAGCTCCCACTGAGTCCATTTGCAGCTGTGAATATTCAGCCCCTGCACTTAAGATAATGAAATCACAGACAGGAGGGGAAAAATTGCCTTCCTCTGTCCAGGCTGGCCCTGGTGAAGGTGAGGAATGACTCCATTCTTAATTAGGTGTGTCCTGGAGACCATTTGATTGGACTCTGATCTTTAACCACCAACTCCCCACCTGTTTTATCCTTTTTACCTCTGTGAACATCCCTTCCCTTCTCCAGCCTCTGCCCTTCTTGGCAGTCTTGTCCTCCTTACCTCTAACCCCCCTTCAGCCATTCTTTACTTGACCCCTTGCCTTGCCCTGACCCTTTGCTCCTTTCATGTCAGTGATCTGTGTTTTCCTCTGGAGCTCTGACCTGTTCTATGGAAAACTGAACAGAGAAATACAGGTCAGCATTTGCTGATGTTTTGGGATCCAACATCCCAGTTTTCAGAGGACTGGAGGAAGAGCATCTCTCGTGTTCAGAGTCCCCTCTGTTAAATTCCCAGCTGTTGCTCAGAACTGTGCAGGTGCCACATCTTTTCAAACAAAAGGTTTCCAGATTGTTTTAATGCCTACAAATGTTTTTACTCACCCTGATCTTGAACCCTTCTGACCTCCTTCGGCTACAGTTTTCATCCTGGGGCAGGCACTTGGAAAGACACATCTTGGCCAGCCAGATACTGCTTTGGTTGGAAACAGCTGAGAAATCAGATTTTAAAAAAGAAACATTTAATTCTAATCAGGTTGAAAAACATCTGAAAGGTACCACATGCATGAGATATGAAGATTTGCATGATAAGAACATTTCTTTTAATTATTTATATCGCACAAAAAATGGTACTCTGATAACCTGATGTTAAGGGTGACAGCAGATAATACACATTTAGTTGGTATGAAAATTAAATATGATCATTGCCTTTTCTTTCTGTGTCTGTGAAAGAGGCTGTGATGTTTGTTGTCAGAATGACAATATTGGTTGGGTTTCTCAAGGATTCTGGCTGATGAAGAGTTGTGTCTCCAGCCTGAAATATAGCCTGGCATAAAATGCCAGTTTCCATTTCCCTTCCTAATGGAAAGCATTCCTGTTTTCTCAATCCTGTCTTGCTTTTATTAAGTAAGAGAGACAGTCACACCTGTAGTAGATTAAAATTGATCATACACAATTCCTGCTCTGCTGTGAACCCTTGTGGCATCATTATTTCATGAAGTGCCACATTCTCTGAGATGCATTATTACTACTTTTTAAAGAACACCTGTAACATTCATTTTTCTTTTGGGTCTGACAGTGCAACTCTACGAAGGATGTGAAAGGTAAACGAGGCAGCAACCATTGTGAAAAATATAATTTTGTTAATTGGTGATTGCTGCAGTGAAAACAGTTCTCTTTGTTTTGCCACAGAAAAGCTGTACGTTTTTACCCTGGAAATGGGTTGAAACAGAATGGATTCTTGAAGTTTAGGGCTGGAATTCTTTTTTACTACTTATAAATATATATAATTATCCTAATACATACATACTGTATACTAATATAAATGTATATATAATAGTGTATATATAAGAAATAGCATTTTAAATAAGAAAAAAAACCTCAAAAGGCCCTTTCACTGAGTGTCTGTAGTGTTTTACATCTCAAGACTCATCTCTCTGTGTAGTGAATGTAAGGGTTTTTCCCCTCTTCACTGAGTTCTAGAGAGGGGCTCTTGAAGCTGTTTCATAAATGAGAGATAAAATGAGGACATGCAGTATTTCCATGTTCTCAGAATATCTTCTGTGGCTGTGGCTATTCCATGCTACTTGGGGACCTGTTCCAGTTTTAACAGTTTCCACAAGTACAGCGGGCAGAAGGTATTAAAAAGAATTACAGACTTTTGCAAAGATTGACAAAATAAAGCTGGTGGGATTTTCTCTTTCCTTGAAGACTGGGTTGGGTAATAATACCTCTGTGTGGTGTTCAGAGGTAACATTAATTTTAATCAAGTAGGGATAAGTAAACTTTTCCCTTTCTGTCTGTGATACCAGCAGAGCTGAGAAGTGGCAGAAGGACATTTCTCTTGTGTTTAGGCCAGAGCCTTTGCTGGTTCCTGCATATGCCTGGGGTGGTGGGAGTGCTCTGGAGCTGCAGCCTTGGGATTGAGAGCAAGAAGTTGTGGGAACAGAAAGGGATGGATGAAAACCTGGTCAGGTGGTGCTTTCGGGAGAGGAAGAAAAGAGGCAGGGAACCTCTTAGGTACAGAACCCCACATCTCTGTTCATGTGCTGCCTGACCAGCCAGTGCTGAGAAAACCTGTATTTCTCAATACTTGTGTTCAGCAAGGCTTTGTTGGGTTTCTGGTCTGTAAATCAAGAGGAGACAGACTGGTGATTGCTATAAAAATACTGTATTTCCTCCTCATAAAGTGAGCTGTAACTAGAGGGTCTGAAGAAGAAAAGAATTCCATTTTCAGTGATGATAATGATGGTCCATTATCATCATTGCATAAAGTTAAATACCAAATGCACTAGTACAGCAGCAGCAACTGAACATTCATCTAAGCTGAGAGAGTATATTAAATCTAGAGTTAACTTTCAAATATTGCCCTTTAAATAATTATTATTAGATGAATGTGTTCATAAATATTATAAAAATACAAGAAATACCCAGTGAAAGATGCTGGAGAATGGCAGCCTCCCAGTGAAGCATCAAGTTGGATGCAAAACTTCAACTTCACTTAAAGGTCTGATTGTGCAAGGATGCCAGAGTGCTGTGAATGTTTTTTATTAGCCCTCTGAAGTGGGTGAATTCACCCATGGTGATGAATTTCTGTTTGAAATGAAATTCAAGCAACTTCTGAATAGCAGCCTATATACTTCATCTCCCCTGCACTCACTGGGTTAATTGAGGTGGATCTCACCTGGAAAAAGAAGTCTTCAGAAGGCTCCCCGTGCCAGTGCTCTTAATAGTATTCACAAAGACAGAATCTATCACCTCAGGACATTGATCCTACAATGAATTGGAAGGAGCTATTTCCACATCTCTCATGTATATTGTATATAATGAGTCTCTGGGATGTCTCCACGCTGCTGATAAGCAGCCTGCAGCAAAGTAGATACAGCTCATTTTATCTTGATTTCAGGCTGCAGCACTTGACTTCTGGGACTTGGGAACTTAGCAGCAAACCAAATAACGCCCTTCACAGGCTCTGACTTTCCTGGGCTCCATCCTCAGTCCAAAGTCAGATGATCCCAGGTTGTTTCCATGCTCAGAGTTTTGCAAGGACACTTGTTACTGGTGGTGGAGACCTTTATGTGGCTGAATCAGTTCCTTGGACTTGGAGCTGAAAACAATGTCCAGCTTTAGTGCTCCAGCCTCACTGCAGGTTCTGCTCTGAAATTATTCTGAAACCATTCCCCACTGGGCTTCAAGTGACCTCTTTTTTCCTCTCATCTTCTGCATGTCATTCCTAAAACCTCCCCCCATGCTGTAGTAGCCACTTTGGGTCATGTCTGTGTTTGTGCAGGAGCACTGTGGGACTCCCCTGTTGGGATTGGTTCTGGTGCACTGGATATCAGGGTTAGGGGCTGTAAAAATTAGGTTGAGTCAGTCCAATTGGCAGAGCTTGGTCCAAGCAGTCCAGGTCCAATTGCTGTAATAGGCTTCATTTGGGACAGAGCAGAGAAGAAATGAGAGGTGTAACACCAGGGTTCACCAAAATGTACATTACTCTGCTGTATTACTTACATTATGACCCAGTTCTGCTATTGTGAGCCTTATAAAAGATAAAATAGGTCATCAGATGGAGATAAATCAATGAAAGTAAAATTGAATGTGTTCATAATCATTTTAAGATTTTTATATGGGCAGAAGATTAATTAAATAGACAAAAGTAATTTTCAAAGAGCCTTTTTAATACTAAGTCTCAGATAAAAGGGCAAGTGGAGAAATATTCTGCAAAGCTTGTGAGGGTGGCCTAAAAGTGCTTGTTTGTAGTTGCTCAGTTGAAGGGGAGGACAAGTGCAAAAGGTCAGGGGACTGCTGGGATCTGTGTTCTTGGCTTTGCTCTCAGTTTGGCCCCAAAATATGTGACTTCTCCTTGGCCCTGCTTAACCCAGGTGAGCAGGAGAGCTCCTTATCTCTGCAGCTGCTCGGGGCTTGTGTGCTTGGTGTCCCAACAGTGCTGGGCTGATTGCAAGTTTAGCGTGAAGGGAGGGGAATCCTGTAGGACAAAAATGTGTTGGTGGTGATTCTCAGAGCTCCAACCTGTGCATCATCCTCCTCCTCCTCAGGACAATTTTCCATGTACTGTTCATAACATTCATAGTCATTTGAACATTTGCTTGTTTAAGTCCCCAGTGGGCCCAAGGACTGTTCATCCTCAGCTTGGATATCCTGCCTTGGAATCCAGCAGCCCTACTGCTGTGCTAAAAGGTAAACAGACACTTAATCTCCAACAATTCTCCGTGATGTGATGATATAAAATAGAAAATGTTGTGTACATAACCAGAAACATGAAATTGAGGATTGTCTGATTGCTTAAAATGGTGCTTCTTTGTGGAGGGAGGAAAGCCAAGGTGAGTGGTGTTAAAAAACTGCTTTACAAGTGTTGATTTAAAATTTAAATTAATTCACCTTGGCCACAATTGCATCACTTTTGCTTTTTCCTTTCTGCACGCATTTGGGCAGTTAACTTTCACTGCTGAAATTCAAAGCCAGGCTGCATTTGTCACAGTATGAAATCAACTGCATAGGCTGTGGAAGAAGAGAGAAAGCATAACTAATTGAATTTAGAGGTTTCACAAACTCGAGGCGGGGGCGGGAGGTGGTTCTTTCCTTGGTTCTTTCCCTGGTTCTTTCCCTGGTGCTCAGGCCCCACTCCTGCAGTAAACACCCAGGGAGGTTGGTGGGTGCCTGTGCCTGTGCAGGCTGTGGGAGCTGCTGTCACAGCATGTTTGGTGGTGGGTTGCTGAAAATCCAGCAGCTCCCATCTGTGGAAACCTTTGAACCCCTCAGGGGAATCCCCAGGGCTTTGCCCTGGAAGAACAGACAAAGAGTCTCCCCACCTGGGCTGAGAGAAAAGACTTCCCCCGTGGTGCCTTGCAACACTGTGTGATCTATCTCAGTTTTGCTCTCCCCATAGGCCCCTAATCCTCATGGTTTCACCTTTCCCTGTTTCCCCATGGCTGTGGTATCCCTGGTGGCCTGCCCTGTGTCCCCTACAGGGCACTGCCCTTTGCCCTGCCCTTGTAATGCCCCTGCACCCTCAGACCATTGGCTCCTGACCCCATATTTAACCCTGTGCACACCTTTGATCCTGGTTTCTTGTGCCTGATTCTTTTGGCATGCTGGAATAAACCTTTGCTGGAATTTATCATACAAGAGGCCCTTCTTGCCTCTCTTGGTTGAGCTAGCCGTGGTGTGTGTGGTGTGTGGACCTGATTGCTTTGCCTGAGTGCCTCCCCAAGCAGCCTTTCCACAGGAGATGCTTATTGGGAGTAGGTAGCAGCTCCACCATCTAAATCCCACATTGCTACACCCATCCTCAGGAACTCTGGTTCTCTGCACCTCCCTGAGTCACAAATCTGCAGCCCTTGGTTGGCTGTCTCCATCCTAGCTTGTGTCACAGAGTGAAAAATCTCATTTCCAGGGAATGGGGAGAGCTGTTCCCTGCATAGCACAAACAGGGATGTGATGCATTCAGCTGTGTATGTTGTGTGTGTGTCAATAAGGCTGAAGTAATAATGACTTTTCAGGAATAATAAGCTAAACACCCTTCACCCCAAGCTGCCACATTTACAGTGCCTGCTGTTGTTGTTAGACATTCAGCTGTTTGTCCCCAGTTAGCATTTACATAATATGGGATCTTACTGTTCTCTACATCTCTGTGACTTCTGCTAATAAAAGAATTCTGACACAGTGCTGGCTATGATGAAAGAGGTCAAACTGTTCATGGTGTCTAAACAGAAGGCCCCTCACGTGGCTTTGTGTTTTCATTACAGACACATAATTAGAGCACAGCTTCAGCTGCAGCAGTGTGGCACTTTCAAACCCAAAGCTTTAGCATTATGTAGAAGCTGTAGCTCTGGAATCTGGTCAGCAATACTCCTGAAAAGCAGTGCCTGGGTTTGGGAGCTGGTTTTGGTGTCAGCCCTCTTCCCCTTCCCCACAGGCGTGTGCAAGGTCCTGCAGAAGTGCAGGAAATAGTATTTGCTTTCCTCAGGAAGGTTGAAAAGGGAGTTCAGGCAGAAGGCAAGGATATACTTTATAGTCACAAGATGTTGTAAGGGAAAGTGCTGCTCTGTCACCTGCTGTTGCAGTCACAAAAGTTTAATTTGATCTTTTTTAATATCATACCCAGATGTGTCTGCCTTGCAATGAAGTGGTTAGCATAAATCTGCCATGTGCATTGGTATTTCATTTTTATTGGCTTTTATTTAACTTGGTAAAAGGTAATCTGTTTTTATCAATTGAATCGCTCTCCTTTCTCCTCCTGGAGGGGCAAAGCTTCCCTTGGAAATTGTATTTAAGGGGGGAAACAAAAATCAAAGAAACAAAAACCCAGGGCACTGATATGACTGAAAGCCAGGTGTTTTCTGTGTTTTCCACCCTCATCCTTGCTGCTACCTGTAGGAGCTTTCATGGGCTCTTTGTGTGACTGCTGCTACTGCTGTGGGCTGCTCCTGTCTCTGCAGGTGGCAAACAGGTAACCCCCAGCCTGCCGTGTGCTGACCTTTGGGCTTCCACCAGCTGGAAGGATGCTCTGGCCATTCCCCACAGAGCTCCTTGTGCTTGGGATGGAGCTGCCTTTGAGCCTGTTGTGTCTGGGTGTTTCCTTGGGCCTTGCTAAATACATAAAACTACAGAGCCTGATGCCTGTCCCAGGTAGCTGGTGATAAATTGAAGAAGAAATGTGATTTAGAGGGAACTGGCTTTTGGATGATAATCTTCAGGTTTGTCCAGTGCCTTAGCTGAGCTGTTATGAACCCTTCAGGAGTGACTGCTACAGCTGATTGATTTTTTTCAGGGCAGCCAAGACTTCTGAAAGGGAGCGAGGAAGATTTGAATTCCAGCAGTGGTTTATTGTGCAGAGGGAAGTAAATATTGATACAGAATGCTTATTTACTGAGCAGGGCCAGTGTCAGCAAAATTAAGGTGTGTACTTTGCTCTTCATTGTACAGAAGAAATAAAGAAATTGATGGAGTTCAGAGTGATGGATGTGGCAGCATAATTCAGCCCTTTCCTGGGTTTCTTTTCTTCCCCTCTACTGAGAGGTGTGACTGGGCAGGGATTGGAAGAGATCTCCCTAAAACCTGCTGATTTTTTTTTTTCTTGTGGGCCAAATGCCAAGTAGTACCAAGTTAATTCTGTTTCTAGAATGTGCAATGTAAAGGGGTGTGGATACAAAATCCTTCTCCATCCCTCCTTCACCTGCCAGGAGTTGGGTGGCATCACCCCTCCAGCAGGGCTTCACAAGGGGGAAGAACTGATCCAAGTGCATCAGAGTCTGAAATGCTGCCCTGCCTTGGATTTGGTGCTGATGTGGCCTTTTTACCCCAGGCTGGGTCACAGGGAGGGAAATGGGGCAGAGCTGGAGCAGAGCCCCAGCCCATCCTGCTCATCCCTGCTGGCACTGGCGTCTGCACACATCCCACAGCCCCAAAAACAGGTACCCTGCAGCACAGAGGGGAAATAAACACCAGGAATGTGCAACTTTTCTCCCACCCAGGCAGCAAATAGCTGCTGGATCAATGCTGTGTATTAGCAGGACTGAGCTACAAGGGGAGTTTCAGCAGCATTGCAGTGTAGGCACTTCCACGGGGAATTAGCACAGTCATAAATGTAGGAGAGCTTAAAAAAGGAGTAGCAGGGGGAAAAGTATTGTATATCTGTTAATTATAAACCATAGATTGTACTCGCAGCAGCGGTGTGGGGAATGAATAGCTTATATTGTCCTATTTCCAGCAGCACTTTAGACTATGAAAACTGATTTTATTTTAAATGGTTATTTTATTTTCAGCACTGCTCCGCTCAGTTTGATCAGGGAAGGTTCACCAGCTAGTAATCATGTATAAAACAAAGCTTCTGACTCAGTGCTGGTGGTAGTAACCGTGGTAGTTTTATGATGATAGCCAGTAATTAAGGTCAGGGTTTCATTGTGCTGAGCACAGTGAAAACACATGCAAACAGACTGATAACCTCAAATTGCTTACATTGGGAAGAGCTGAATGGTGCAATTGTCCTTTTAAAAAAAGACAATCCTCGTTGCTCAGACTCTGACTTTCTCCATGTAACAAAAAGAGTCTCAGTAAGAAGAATTCAGTACCCGTGGATGGGGTGGGAAGAACACTGGTGAAGGTGATACTTGCACTAGAAAGGTTTTAATTATGCTAAAATAACACACCACTCTCCCCCCTCCAAAAGAAAAAATCTGCCTACAGTCAGAATTTCAAAGACACTTCTTTTTCCAACAGCTCAGCCTCCAAAATTGGGCTGGCAATTAATTGTATTTGTACATTTTGAGGCTTAAAGGCTGATATTAAGCATCTGCTCCATTACTATTTAGCTACTCAAACAGCTTCATTGTAGAGCTGAACACTTTATTAGTGTTTGTTCAGAGTACGTGCAGAGGAGGTTAGATGGCCTAGAAATTTTAAATGCTAATTTGTCATCACAGATTGTTTATCTACTTTTTTTATTCATGATAGAAGAGCATTTTATGGAGGCATAAAAAGAGATATTTATCACACATGCCCTTTCTTGGCTGTAGCCCATAATCACTCTAGTAGAGTTGAATATCAAGAGCTGGTTAATTCACAAATTGAGATATTGACAGAATTTTGTGCAACTTTTTTTTTTTTTAATTTCAGTTACAACTTTAATATGTTTTTAAATAGCACTATTCTTTAAAAGATCCTAAAAATAATTCCCCACGAAATTGTACGACTCCACTAAGAGGACTTCTGCAAAATTGAAATTACTTACATGCTTATTTCGGTGACTTAACTGCAAAATTATCAAATGATGTGTTTTAATCCAATTACATTCTTACTGGAGTGAAACTTGCCTAACACTTCCCATGTATACAGCCAGGGCTTTGAATTCTGGCATGAATTCTGTGTTAGGAGCTCAACAGCATTTAAAGGCTTGTCAAGTTATCTGTTAATGCTTTTTTGAAGTCTCAGAATGAGCTCTAAGAAAAAAAAAAAAAAACACTCTGATGGATTTCATATTACACTGAAGGAATTTATCAATACCAAAGTGTTACAGAATTATTCTAATACTCTTAACTTTTCCAGTATCTATGTGAAAATACACGAGGGAGGTGTGGACAGGGAGAAAAAAAATTCATTGTAGTGGCAAGATTTCATCTCTCTAAATAAAGTTTTAGAGTAAAGGAAAAAATAAAGGGTGAAACACTTTGCAGTCTTGTTTGAGAGATGTGCAGCTGTCCAGGGTGTATGGTGGCTAAAAATTGTGGGATGCTCTGTGAGGGTGCCTGGTTATAAATCTGTGTGGTCAAAAATCCACTTCAGAAATATAGAATCTTATTATATCACATTATTTTTAAATAGTTTGGTGTATGCATGTGATTTGCCTTTATTTTCAGGGCTTTTTAAGGGTTCAGGGCTGTTTTAAGGATTCTTGAGACTTTCCATTGGTAACTTTGGCAAATTCAAATAAATCATTCATGTGAATATTTTGTGTGGTGTGTGCCAGGTAGTTTTTTGGAAAGCCTCAGTAACAGTTGTCCAGTCATACTCAACAATGTGTTTTGCTGAAAAAACATCCTGTTTTCCCAAGCTTGTGTCTTGAATTTGCAGTTTTTAAGGTCTTGTGTAACCCTGCTTTGGTGCAGAAACTTGACATTTGGCCCAAGGCTGGAGAAGGCAGAGGATTGACTCTTTCTTGCAGAAGTTGCAAACCAAATTTTCTTAGCCCTTGAAATAAAACGTGTGTTAACATCATCAGCAGAGATGGGTTAAACTATGGATTCTGTGGTGAACACAAATTCAGGACAGATCTTGTTTTTCTTGGATTCTGCTGTCACTTTCTTGGTACCAATGCAGGGCTTTGTGTAACTGTGGTAAGGAAAAGTAACCCAGCAAAAAATCCCCAAACCCACCTGTCAAACCCATCCCTGCCCAGTTCAGGGACAAGGATGTGCAGGACAGTGGCAGAAGCTTTTCACAAGCCCAGGTGACAATGCCAGTCACTCTTCCCTCACTCACCATCACAGTACCCCTTGTAGGAGGCCCCCAAATTTGTTCAGGCATGATTTTCCCTTCATGAAGCCCCCTTGGCTGTCATCAATCACCTCTGTATTTTCCATGTGCCTTAGCATAGTTTCCAGTGTCTGAAAGAATTATAATGAAGAAAAGCTAATTATGAAACAGGTAATAAAATAGCTTATTCAGGTGATGCTGTTTTATTACCATCTCATTATGATTAAATAATTCCTATTAAGTTCTGGATCAAAGAGAAATTTCTCACAGGAGAGTTTACAGAGTAGTTTAATGGAGTCTATTTATTGTGTAATCCCAGGGTGAGTATTGGCTTTTATACTGTCATATTAACTTATTGTGACAATTCTATGCAGTGCTCCCCTACGAACACTGGAGAGTGTAAGGGTGAGATTTTTTCCTTTCTTTTTTTTTTAATAATACTGCTGTCCAACAGGCTTTAGAATGGTTACTTGGCAGGAACGTTTTGATTCTGAGCTTCTCTGGCTTTAAACAAACTGAACTGACAATAGGCTGTCTTAAGGCTGAGATTAAAGAAAAAATATCTGGGCAGCTTTTCATGTTGTTTGTGCTGATATTTGGAAGGATAGAGGCACGGATTCTGCCTATCAAGGAGACAGAGAGCATTTGACTTTAAAACTAAATAAAATCTCTGCAGAACTCTGCATTCACTCACTTCCTATGCATGATGAGCTCTTGGCACTTTATTTTTCATTCTGTTTGGAGGGTTGGTGGGGTGTTGTGTTGGGTTTTGAGTGTGGGGCTTTCAGCTTGTGAGGTTTTAAGCTTGCGAAAGCTTCTTGTAGGCTGAAATGTCACAATTTTGCTGTTTGACATGTTTGGGCAGCGTGGCTGTCTCTGGCAGGCTGGAGCTGGCACAGCCTGGCAAGGCTGGACAGGAGATGTGGTGGTGATGGCTGCTGAGAAAATGCCATAAACAAAAGTAAAGAGTTAGAATGTGAAAAAGAGAAGTCGGTGCAAAGGCATAACCCAGATGAAGCAGGAATAGGAGCTTTCCTCAGTGTGTTTGCACTCTGACATGCCTCATTCCAGGGATCTGTTCCCCTTGCCAGGAGCATTATTTACCTGCAGCTCCATAATTTAGGGTCCCATGCAGTGCCATTGTCATTGTGGGGTGACTCTGGTCCATTGCCTGCTGGATTTCACTCCCTGCAACCAAATAAGTTGAGTGGGAGTCTGGAAGGTTTCAAATCACCTTCACAATCAAGGAGCTGCCAACTGACCTTCAGGATTCCCTCATCATAAATGGTGTTTTAACCCTTCAGTTCATGGAATAACATAAATGTGGGAACATGGCCCTTTTCACGTTTAATGTATTAATTTTTGCAGTAAATTCTGTAACTTTTTAGTGTTAGAAAAAAGCAGCCTGAAAATGAGTGATGTAGATTCCTGTAAGATAAAAGGCAGTTTCAAAGGAACCCAAGAATTATGTGTGTTGTATCTCATTTTAAGTCACTGAAATGATTTTGAGGGGAACTGACTCACGATGTTTGAGTACTTCAGGCTGAAACACTGGGCCTGGAACCAACACCATGTGATGGATATGAACCATCTTCAAATGAAGAAGAGCTATTGAAACACTTGGCACAAACATTTCACAGTCATCTTGATTATTGGAAATGTTTGCACACATTTTTAATGTAGAATTTCAAATGTATGTGCAGTTTGCTCTGTTTGGTTCATAAGCTGAGAAACAAATATGTTTTAATGGAAAAAAAAGTTCTAATGTATTTGCCTTGTAGATGAATTTGTTTGGGAATAGAGCTTGCCTTGTTGTTTATACTGCCTATTTCTGAAGATCTGGTTTCCCTTATTCCCCGAGGAGGAAAGGAATTATTCATTCATTTCCTTTCATTTTTTTTTAATTGAAGATTGCAGCAAGGAGATTGTTTAACTGTACTCAATTTATTTTCAGAACTAATTATTGTCTTTCATCCCCTGTATTACAATTACAGCTCACTGGGTTGGGGCAGGGAGAGGCAGGCAGACGTTTTCACATGTGAGGTGCTGTGGTGCTGTTTTTTACCCAGCAAACCCTCCAAGCACTTTTGCACACCTATGAGTGCTCTCTTTTGATGTGGCTGCATTAATTAGGGGCACAGCTCCAGGAGCCATGTGAGGACACAGCATGCCACACCATCAGGAGGTCCTGATGTGATCCCAAGTCCTGCATTGCTGCTGGATCAGCTCTGCCACAGCACAGCCAGCTGGAATGTGGTCCTGTGCTGCACAGTTAATCCTCTAAAAAGGGCACAAAACTAAAACTGAAGCCAAGCAGAGTTTCCACAATGAAAAGGTTTTCAAGCTGTAGTTGTGCTCCAGCTCTCATCTGAAGAAGTGCATTGCCATTGCAGTGACACACTGAAAACTCTGCAGGTCAGCCCAAATGTCCACAGCACAATTCAAGCATTGCACAGCTCTCCTGCCTCACCTCAGCAAAGGCCCCTGTTTGATTCCTGTAAAGGACAAGCTGTGTGGTGCCCATTTCCCCCTCTTTCTGAAGGGCAGGTCCCTGTGCTGCTGTCGGGATTTAATGAGTCAGATGTGTGAGTGTGGCTGTGCTGCCCTGTCACTGCAACTGCCTGGACAAATCTAGAGCAGTCAGACACAGCTCCTCAGCTGCTTCCTGGGCTCATTTCTGGGTTAATAACCTGTGTATTGTGTTATTTGAATTAGTGCTCTGGACTTAGGCCCCAAGACCACTCTAGCTCCTCCTGTTAGAAGTGGATCTCTTGGACTCGAAGTTTGATTGTGGGCTGTGACAGGTTTTGTGTGGATGTTGTTCCAGTCTCCTGGGGATCTTACCATGGACTAAGCCTCTCAAAAGTCTTTACTGGGTGGAGATAAAGAAAAAAGTGCCTTTCCTTTGTGTATGCCTGTCTTGCTGCAAGGCAGTGCTTGCTGGAGGGTCCTTTGGGGAGTCTTTTGCATTCAGTGAAAGGCTTGGAATATGTTGATTCATTTACTGTCATAATTTGGACAAAGGTTTGCTTCTTCCAAGAATCCTGATACCTTTTCACCAAGTATTAGTCCAAAAATGCCAGGTGAGAAAGCAGCCTCTCAGTGAATGGAGACAAGGGAGGTTCAGGGCTTCCCTGAATGTTGTGGGGTCTGCTCTGGTTATACAAAAAAGGAATTTGTTTAGTCAAAGCTCAGGGCCTCAAATGTAAGCGTCTTTGCAAATCTCTCTCTTCAGCTGCCTTTGCCTCTTCTTTGCCTCTGCACTTCTTTGCCTCTCAAGGGTGCTGAGAGAATAAGTATTTTGTGATACAGCAGATGGGAGCCTGCATTTGGGCAGGGATACCTGGCACCATAGGGAGGCAGCCTGGAGAGAGCTAAACCTCAGCTTGTCAGGAGAAAGGAGGAGGATGAAACTCCTCCAGCTGAGATGAGGAGGACCAAAGGGCCCCCATGACTTGGCAGGAGCTGAGGTTAATACTGGTTGAATAGAGCTGGAAATTGGACGTGGTAACTTCCTTCCCCCAGCATCACTCAGGGAAGCACCATTTTTTAAAGGAGGATTTAGATAAAATTGCTTATTAGTAAAGTGAGGATTATCCAGGATTTTGAAGTTTGTTCTTATCTCTAGTGTTGTTCAAGTGTGCAAACTTGAGGGTATTTCAGCCCTTCATCATGGATCTTCAGCTGTAATAAGCCACAGACAGTCTTACTGGACTGAAACCTGTCTGTAGCTTGAGGGCTTTGCAGCTGTGGAAAATTCAGGATAGAGGAGGAAGAAAAAGGGCTATAGACTTTGTAGAGAAGAGAGTACAATTATAAGCCAGAGCATCTTTCTTATTGTTCTTTGATTCTTTTCTTTCTTTCTTCTTTTTGGCATCAAATGGATTATTGCCATTTTAAAGTGCACGAGTGAAATGGGCCTTTTTATAATTTGAACATTTTCTTCTCCCTTGAAGTGTCTTTCACTTAAACCATCAAATCCCTGACAACTTCTCCCCACACCCGCTTTTGCCATCATCAGTCACTGAGTGTGTGTGACATCAAAAAGGCCTCGTGGCTGTGTGAGCATGGGGAAGTCTCTCTGCTCCTGCTGGTGTTGCTTTGCCTTGCAGTCCCTTGGAGCTCTACCCCACGCTGAAATAAAGGTGGGGTGAGGTGGAGGGGCCCTCCTTCCCTTCCTGAGGGGTTTTGTGGCTCCGTGTGTCACATGGAGCCGCGTAATTGAACCCTTTCCTGGGTTTCTTTTCTTCTCCTCTGTTGAGAGGTGTGACTGGGTGGGGATTGGAAGAGATCTCCCTAAAACCTGCTGATTTTTTTTTTTTTTTCTTGTGGACCAAATGCCAGGTAGTACCAAGTTGAGTCTGTCAGGGCAGAGTTTCTCCTGCCCATCCCTGGGAATGTCAGAGTTGGGCACTGCTGGAAGTCATCCCTAATGGGGTTGGGGTCAGCACCTTTGCTGAAGAGTTTGTGGGACATGAAATTCAGCTGACAATCCCTTTCTTCCTACAAGTTTAGTTGCACGAATAACACGAATAATTGATTTTCCAAGCTGGCAAACAAAGCATATTCTCTGTTTGGACTGACATGCTTTAAATTTTTTTTCCCCCATCTCTGTTTTTCCTCATGTGAAATGGGGTGGGGGAAGAGGCCAAAACCAACAAAACTTGCCCAAAAAAGTTGTCAGGGCAGGACAAAGAAAAGGTTTGTCAGACAAACCTTTCCATGAGAGCTCATGCAGGACAGTAATTTCAGACACTTGTTGGGGAAGTGGTGAGGTGCTAAATGGGAGGAGCAGAGCTGTGGAAGGGTGTTGTGCTTGAAGGATCTCTTTGTCCTCTGTGTCACCTACAAGCACAGAGTTCAAAATCTTCTCGTGTAAGTCTCTCATGTCCTAGGAGATCATCCTGGTTTCCACATCCCTGAGGAGCAGGGAGGAGCAGAAGGTGCTGGTGGCTTCTCCTGCTGCCGCTGCTCTGCTCAGATAAAATAATCAAATACACTCACTCTGGAGTCTGAGTGTGTTATATTTAGACACATCTCAGTGGGTTGAGCACCTCTCCCTTGAGCTGTTCCACTATGCCCTGGATACTGAGATGAGTTCAGGGTGTTTAAGGGGCAAATTTCCCATTTTGTCAGCCCTTCTCTGCGATGGTCCTGGCGCCGTGCGCGGGCTCACAGCTCCCGTCTGGCAGGAGTTCACAGCTCTCCCTAAAATGATGTGATGCACAGAGCGATGTTATTTCAGCCTTGGCAGCAAAAAGCAAGCTAGAAAAGTTAGGACAGGAAATACTAGGAAAAGAGAAAACAGGGATATGTGTCTTTTTTCAAGGCTGCAGCTCCTCCTGGCACAGCTGCTGTCACAGGGAAAACTGCAACTGCTCCTCGCTGGGCATCTTGTGCCTGGGGGGAAGAGTGTGGTGTGTGAGTGTCCTGCAGTGCTCATCCTCCTCCCTGCCACCCTCTCCCCTCACACTTGTGCTGCCTGGCTCTCCCTGTGCCTGCAAGAGGAGCAGAGTTGGTGGCAGAGGTGCTGCTGTCTGGGCTGTGGTGCTGGTGCCCTTCCACACACACAGAATTTCTGTGTCGTTCCCTTCCATTGCTGAGGGAGCATCTTGTGGGGCAGGGAAAAAAGAAATCTCCCCATTTTTCAAGGTAGAAAAATAAGGGTGAATTTCTTTTTTTCACATGGCATAACCCAACCAAGTGAATGTGGCACTGCCACTGTCAGCTACTATTCAGCTATGGCTGCTAGATACGTGACACTTCTAAAATGAGAACTTTTTTAGAAGGATGATTTGAATTCTGTGTCTCTGCTTCCAAGAGTGAGCTTGAATTTTTGCGCTTTTTTTACCCTTTAAAGCTAGCACAGACTTTGATTGATTTAAATCCAGTCTGCTTCATTTAATGAGATGCACAGGAGAATGAAGGCTCCTTTTTTTGTTGTTGTTTTATATTTTTTGTTTATTTTGTGTTTCAGCATTATCATCCTGTTTCTACTTCCAGCTGATAATATTGATTTTTTAAAAAGTTTATATTTCATGTTACATTCAAGTGCATTGGCACTCCACTAATGTAATATTAATGGATTATCTGTGGATTAGAAATATTATTTAGATTGTTACTCAAGGAAATGGTAGGTAGTGGGATTGAAGGTCCTGTTGTCTCTGTTGGCAAAATTAGTATTGCATCTCTAAAGAGCACTACAGCAAGAAAAGAAAGGGAGATGCATAAGCTGAACAGGAAATAAAATAGTCAGATATGGAGATGAACAGTGTGCTGATGTCACAGGGACAAAGCTTAGCCTCAACAAAAATGGGAATTTAAATAATTTTCTGAGTTTATGATCACAATCCTGTTTTGTAGAGGAATCTACATAGAATTTTAGATTGCTATTTAATTTTATTTCATTCATGCTGCTTCTACTACTCCTACTACTATTAAATCTTGCATTTTACCCTTTACTTCCTTCTCTTGTGGGATCCATTCATAAAAACAGGGTATCTACAAAATGTTGTGTTCTTTGAAGGTGACCTTCAATATTGTATTGTATTAATGAAGTTACATGTAATCCATGTGTTCATTTCTTTCTACTGTGCCTTTGTGTCCTGGACACTGAGCAGGATCCTGAAATAGTGATATTGTTCCCCCTTGCTCCAAATCCCAAATTTTCAGCTCTTTCCAGCAGCAGCAATGTTCAATAGACACGTGCCTGAATTTGATGGTGTAACGGCTGGAATTCCTCAAAGCTTAAACTTTACTTAATCCTGGTTTTGGCACCATTTCTGCACAGCTCAGTGTTTTGACACGTGCTTTTGTCCCATTAATGCCAGTGGGGTTTAGGCATGTGCTTCAGCATCCTTTGGATGGACTTTCAGCTGAAATAGTGATTCAGGGCAAAACCTCGGCCTGGTTAAAAAAACCACAAACAAATTGGAAAACCCATGAGTTCTTACAGGCTTATCATTGCCAAGACTGGAGTGAATTTCTCCCTGAAACAGTTATTTAGTTGGTTTATAAATTGGGAGCATGTTGTAATTTAGCAGGGGAGGTGCTGACCATCAGCAGGCACTTGAATTAGGAGCAGATGTTGCCTTGCTGATGGCAGAGTTTGCCTTTGGTCCTGCCTGTCAGCACTGGAAATGAGGGGCCTCTCTTGAGGCAGAACCCACCTACAAAGTGCAAGTGCTGCCCAGAGAAGGTTGCCAGCCTGCACAGCAGTGTCCAGCAGCAGAACTTTGCTGAACGTTCAAAATAGGAAACAATAAATAAAACATACCCTCGGTGAGGGTGGTCCCATATCTTTCATATTCCTTGGAGGTAACAGTTGCTATGGCAACTCCTCATTTACTTCCCCCTTTTTTTTTTTTCTCAGTATATTGATAATTATATTAAGCAGCACATAAAGGCTGCTGGCTGGTGCAGAGCTCTGCTGCTGTAAACTCTGCAGTCTTCCATTTGGAAATCCACCCCTTCACGTGTTGGTGGCTCTGTGCTGTCCCCACATGGGGGTGGACTGGCTCCCATAGCCCAGAGCAGTCGTGGCTGTACCATAATTGTGTGTCTGGGGTCATGCTCATGCAGCCCTCCCCAAAGGCCTCTTGTTTCTCCTCTGTGCTCCCTCCAGGATCAAGACTTGCTTCTGGAGGTGTTGTTGGAGCTGTGCCCTCCATGCCCCTCCCTGCTTGCTGCCCATCCCTCTGCTGGGCTGGTGAATCCTACACAATCTCACTGGGAATCAGAGCTGGGAGAGGAACATGAAGCTTAAACAGGAATCTAAGACAGGTGGAGCTGGGCTGGCAGATGTGTAAACTGAGAGTACATTCCTACATCTGCATCCCCAGATTTGTATGGCTGTGTCTCAGTGTTGTATCTTAGTGCTCAGTCCTTCTGGGGACATCCCATGTGAATACATGAAAGGAAATTCTGCCCTGGGCCTCTCAAGACAAACCTTTCCCCACAAACCTTTTGGGGCTGCACTGGTGGAAGGGGTTTTATCTCTCATTTGAGAGCCATTTGCTGTTAGTAAATATTCTGTGCATTGGCTTAGACCACGCTTTACAGTTGTCTCTCCCTCCTCTGTGGGTGCAAGTACCCGTTACCACAGTATGATGGGGTGTAAAATTGTTGTATATATTCTCAGCTTCATGGCCAAGTCAGCAACCTTAATTGCTTTGGCAGTCTTCCAGCAGCACTGGGATTGAATGGCTCTGGCATTATCACACCGACTTGCAGTTGCATGAAGTTGTAATCAAACAGGATATTCAGTTTAAAGCTTTTTGCCAATCTCTTGAAAACCATTTTGTCTCTGTGCATCGCCTGCCACGACTAACTTCTCTTCCAAAAGGAACTACTGGGAGTGGGAGTGTAGGAAGGGGATTTGGCCATTTTGTTTGCACAGAATAACTTGTTAATTGTGTGTACCTGAATACCTTTACACTTGGAAAAGTTGTGGTTTCAGGCTCAAAGCCTGTCAAGGGAGGTATAAAAAGGGTGTGTGTGTATGAATTTTCACCTGCTCATCAGAAGCAGCAAATTACAAGAGGACTATTTATAATCTGTTTGGTTTGTGGGTTTTTTAGTGTAGAGTTGACAGATATAAAAGTGGATGTTTTGGGTTGTAAAGTTTCTAGTGGTGAGTTTTAATAGGGAAGATGATGCTAATTTCATCAGTTTGGGATTCTTTCGTTACTTTCTCAGCCATGATACATTACCCTTGTGACAGTGTAAACACAGCACTATTCTCTTTAATTTTTGTGATAAAAATAAATTGTAAAACATTTGTGATTTGTTGCTGCTCAGAAAGGCTGGGATATTGTAGTGAATGGCCTACTTACAGCTATATGGCAGAACAATGCTAGCCTGAAATAATTTTTTAAACATTGTGTCATTACACATAATCTTGGAAGTGTAAATTGGCCTTTTGTAATGTTTATTTCAGTTGAACTACAGAAATGGTGTTTTTTTTACCCTAATCCTGCTCCATTAGAGACACAAACACAAGACCATTTATTGTAGCATGCAGGACTAATTTTTTACAACTGCTTGAATTATGCTAAGTGGTGCTGTGCAGTCTGAGGAACAGCAGCAGAGGTCCTGACCTTGCTTCTTTCCACGATCAGCAAAGTTGAAATTAAAATATCAAGAGAAACAATTTCTGCAGCAAAATTGTAAAAGTTAATAGAGTTGAATCTACTTTTGCATTCATGTTCCCGTTAAGTCAGCTCTATTCACATTATATTTCTGAAGCACATGAAAAAAATAAAGCCACTGCTTTTTTGCTATCTTTGATGTAACAGATAAAAGGAAACAGAAAAGCTTTAAATTGAATTTACTAAGTGCATATTTAATTTGCATTTAATGCACCAGGTATTGTATGTTAATCAAACTGAAGATTACTATTAAAATATGCATTTATGAATTAGCTGCTGTGTGTCCGTGACAGTTGCTGCTCAATGTGCTTAGAAGAGCTTTATTGAACAGGCTGGGGGACAAATCCTGTGCTGCTTTCTATCCCAGCATGGTTGAATTTGCTGAATGAAGCTTTGCCATAGTTTAGCAGAGTTTCTTTTAATTAAAATCAGTGGATGTCCCACAGGCTGGTACTCCTCAAAGCGGGTGAGGACATGAAGGGGCTTTGGTGTTTTATTTGTTTGGCTGTGGGAAGTGCCTGTGTCCTCTGGAGTCCTTGCACAGGGGATTTAGGTGCCCTGAGCTGGTCCCAGCTCCTGCTGAGCCCCTCCTGCCTGAGCACCCATGGGGATGAGCTCAGCACCACTAGAGAGCATCCCAAAGCAAAGTTCATTTGTTTTAATAGTGGTAGTTGTGCTGACAGAACACAGGGAATGGCTGTTTGAGACTCCTCTCCATCCTGTGTAGGCTGCTGTGTGACCAGATACAAAAAACATGAAAAGTTGTCAGCCTTGAGTAAAGGACAGTAAATTTTGGCTCATGGATAACAAACATTATCTTTTTACTTCACTGAAATAATTCTGGGCTATAACGTGTCAGGCTGCTGCTGATAGTTGGAGCAGGATATTCCTAGAAAAACATGTTTTAAGAAGACTTGGTAATCTGATAATATGTGTTTTTAAGGATATTTGTGAGAAGGGGAAATTGCACTTGTCACCATCTGGATCAATACTTTCAACAAGTCATAATAAATGCTACTTACTGCTACTTAGGAGAGCATAATTAGTATTCAGTAAACCAATATTAAAATGTGTGCTATGCTTTAAACTGTTTGACTGTATTAGCATTTAAATACCCTATTGTGTATTTGCTATTTCTTCTCTTCTTATAAAACTGTATTCTCCAGAGTTCAAAATGATTAATTTCCTTTAGAATATGTACAATGCAAGGATTTAACAATTCCTTGTATTTAATAATTGCTCAGTAGCCAGGCTTATTATTTCACATAAGCACTTGGGTACAGAGTCATCCAATATTAGGTCAATCATGCTAATAGGGAAATCTGCATAACACATTCCCTGTGCTCTGGGTGCAGGGTGGAAGGGCTGCACCACTCAGGCACTGTGAGGATCCCTCTCACATGTCAGCCTTTATTTTCTGCCTACCAGAACAACTGACAACTGGATCAGGGCCTTGACGTGTCTTCGGAGAGTTTTGCCCTCCTTGGCATTTGCAGACAATTGTACATCTCTGTCTGACAAACAAAACCTTTTTTTTTTTATATTTTCCTTTTTTTTTGCCCAACAAACTGACTCTCCCTCCACTCACTCTTGCTTACAAGCAGTGATTCCCTCCCATGCCCAAGGGGCATCAAACACCAACATGATTTTAACTCTGGCTCCAGGTTTAGCCCCTGCAATATGATGAAGGGGCTTCCTTCCACCATAATACTGTAAAAATTTATGGGGAGTCCTGTGTAACTCCTGGAAATTATATTCCCTCTTTGTCTACCCCCCCATATAATCTCACCTTTTTTTTCTTCCTGCAGCTGTGAATAACTTATTAAATACATGGCACCTGAGCTGGTAAGCAGCTGAGCTGGTAAAGTGATTTACATCCTGCTTGCAGGTCTAGCCTTGAATATGATTAGTGTGCCTGTCTGAAAGATGGAACTGAAAAGGAAAGTTCTTTGAAAAAATGTGATGAGGCAACTTTTTTGTTAGCAGAGGGTGTTGAGAAAATCTGGTAATAAAAATGATCGTTGAGTTTGGCTGGCTTGAGGGCAGATTATTGTACCTACAGGCTATTTCAGGAAGCAGCTTTCTCATCTCCATATGGCTTTCCATGAGATGGAGACGAAGCAGTTGGAGCTGCCCTGGCCAAGCATCTCTTGGTGCTGCAGCAGCTGCTGAAGGGAGGGAACAGGAGCCAGGCAGAGGTCAGCAGTGCTGGCATTTTATCCTGGCTAATCTCTCTGTTCACGTGAAGGAATAATTGACCAAAACAGCCTCTGTTTGCCATGCAGGCTTTGCTCTGGTTGAAGTTTGGAGGTGGGGATGTTTCCTCCTCCCTTCTATGTCTAGGGGTGGGAAGGAGACTTGTTTCCAGACTTCAAGAAAAGTGATTCGGTTTTTTTTAGCTAGATACAATTAGTATTTTTTAAGAACAGTTTCCAAGCTCAGCAGTTTTTAAAATACACTAAAATCCATCTTTCCTTTGATCCAGACATACAAGCAGTTGAAAAGAGAATTAGGGATGGGATTTAGCAGGAATGGTTGGGCTTAATAAAGCCACAAATTTATTAAGGTCTCCTACCTAGCTTTTTTTTAAGGATGATATGTGTGAATTAGGTGCTTCTGCTGTACCATGACACAGGTTGGGCTCTCTTCCATGACCTTGAATCCTTCACCCCTTCCGCCAGAGGGAGAGAACACTGGGGGGGACACTTCCTTTCTTGCAGGCTTTTCCTTTAACCTGATATCTACAAAGGCCCCCAGGCATAAATGATTTTGTATTAAATGTTCTCCTGAATGACTGAATAATGAACCTGTGTGTCTGCACCTTTTTAAGGCAGTGTCATTCCTGGGCAGTTTTGTGGAAAACAGGACTCTGCCTCACCTCACAGGACTGTGCAGAGCTGGGCTGTCCTGAAGATGCTGTCCAGAGGGGACATCAGAGAATCAGAGCCTCAAAACACCCTGGTGAACATCAGCAGTGCTGAGGGTTGTAAATGAGCATGGAAATGCTGATCAAATCTCCTGCCCTGCTACAGGATATTCGCTGCTCCTGCGTGTCCGTGTGTCAGGGATATGAGACTCCCTGCTCAGATAAGCCTCTGAATTTGACTTTGTGGACTTAAAGTGTAGCTAAAAAACCACCCAGGGCCTTGCAGTAATACTTTATTTTTCATAAATTCAGGCTTGGCAGCCTGTGTCAGTGTGTGCTGCCCAGGTGGATGGGCTGGGAGAGCCTTCTCTCTGCTGCAGGGCTGCGATTGGTAAGTGCCTGAAGAAGCACCACGCATCCTTCTTTATCAAGGGGATTGCATCTCCCAAAAGGGCAGGAACAATAGGAGTTGGACTGATATTTGATTTGAATGAGAAGGATTTCTTAGATCCCTCGGCCTTGCTAAGAGATGAGAGATAAGCCTTACAGGAGAATCACACATGGTCTCTGAAATATCCAACAAAACTCTGGTCCCTCTCCCCGTGGGCTGCTTAGGCTGAGGAACTCAGCCGTTCATCTTGTGTAGATAAAATTGCTGTCAAATCCTTCTGAACTCTCTCTGCTTTCCAAAAACATGTCACCAAGGTGGAGATTTAAATCCAGCCTTTAAACTTCAGCAGGATTGGTAAAAACACATTTTCTAATACATTAATTGGTGAATTACAATTAATTTCCTGTAGAAGTGCATATTATGTTCTTAATAATTCCACATGAAACACCATAATTAGTATTGTTACAGTGTATTCTGAATTAATTATTAATGTCTTGGTGCCTACTTCAGTGCCTCTGCTTGGGTCATTTACATCTCTGGCAGGAAGTTGGGGTTCTAGTCCTGCCACTTTAGCTTTACTTGCTTTTACTTTTTCTTTTTCTTTACTTTTACAGTGGTTTTAACAACTGTTGGTTGAAGATCTGCTGGAATTGGGTTTAATATTGTCCTTTAGGAAAGGGGAGATGCCTGCTGTGGCAATGGACTTCTTAAAGGCAATGAGACCAGCAGAATACTGTCTGATTTCCATGGTTTATCTGAATTGTTAAGATAGATCATTGAAGGAGGCAAAAAATTACTATTATGAATACAATACTTTGTATTGATGGTGATCTTTTGTAATACTTCACACTGTTGTAAAATCCCAGTATCTGATGACTTTTATACCTGACATTGTCAGCTCTGGTAGCTTTTCAAAGATATTCTGGAGGTAGTGAACTGAAAAAAGTAAAATTTTTATTTGACTATTAAGGATGCAGAGATGAAAAATGCAAAAAAATATTCACCCTGATGATGTATTATTAAGTAACAAATATTGAGTTTGATGTCAGAACAGAAATCCATCTTTCTGCCAAAGGACTGGAACTTGCCATGGCTTTTCTGTTTTGCTGCAGCATGCTGCAAGCAGATTTATCAACTTAAAAATCAAGCTCCTGTACAGAGTTCGTTCTCAGTGTTCCTAAATTCCATGTCTTGAGACTCAAAGTCCTCATTACTGTTCTGGTCTTTGGTACCAACGTCAGCATATAAGACAAGGCCAGTATATTTTAATTATGTATTCCTCGTCATGACAATATTCTCTGTTCTCCTGTGGTCAAATGTGGCACAAAGCATGAAAATCACATTGTGTGATGTGCTCATGCATTGTTAACCCTGAGCAGGGTCTCTAATTGCAGGCAGTAATTAGCATCAGGTTTTTATAGATCTGTTGAGTATGTCTGTGGATATGTGAAAAGGAGAATATAGTGTTGACCAAGTACACATCAGTTTTAAAAGAAATATTTCTCAGCCTTTATAGTTCACCACGTTGCCTGTAAGGATTGTCATCTGCAACAGTTGATTTGGGCTTCAGGTGAATTAATGTTCCATATTTAACAGGCAAAAAACCAAACAGGCAAACCAGAGCAAACTCCCAGATTTGGTTATTTCCATCCACTTTCTGTCTGGCCCTGGGGAGATGACCCTGCTATGGATATTAATCCCTGGCTTTGAGATTGCAGCTCCTAATGGGGGAACCAGTTCCATGCTCTCAACAGATGGCAAATGTTTTCATCTACTTTTTTTTTTTTGCTAAGTAGGTTTTAGCCGTAACAGTTTTTTATGTTATTTCTACCAAATTTTCTTGGATGCAAATACTGTGTTTTTATTTCCTTTTGGTTCTTACTTGGCTGTAAAATTCATCTTAAATAATATGGGTTATGCTTGTTTTAATCTTCCACTATAATTTTAACACAGCAGCTTAAAATATATTTATGATGCAATCCAGTGTTGGAAAATGAGCTGTAATGTACATTATAGTTGGTTTCCTACAATGTAAAAATATCTTTGCAGTTCCATTCTGAAGGAATAACTGTCCTTAGGGGCTAAAAAAGCACACACAGTTTACTTTGTTTCTTAAAGTTAATCATCGGAGCTCAAATGTAAACTTGAAAAGCATTAAACACTGAGATAAAACATAAGGAGTATTTTGTGGTTTAAAGCCATTAAAGATAATCCAAAACATTTCATGGTGGAGGGAACTTCGTATTTCCTTATGTGGAAATAAACCCTGAAAAATGATGGTCAGACTCTTGTGCTGGCCCCACATAAAAGTGCAGTGGCAGAACACCAGCAGAGATGCAGTGAATGGCACCATTGGGGCTGAGCAGCCAACCAAGGAGGAATGTGCTGAATCCCTCATTTTTATCCGAGTGACTTCTTACTTTCCCAGCTCTTTCCCCTATGTCTTATCCTCAGACATTTATCGTGAATTTAAATTTCACCGTTGTGGCTAAATTCAATTTAATTTATATTTTAAGTGCATTTTGCAAATAGAGAGGAAACAGCAGAAAGAGGGAACAGAGCAGGGGTTTCACTTGGATGTTTTTACCCCGTGTGTGCATTCCCAGGGCTGCTGGTGGAAATCCGCCCATGCAGCACTTCCAGTGTTGGGCCTCCTCCTCTGACTTGTTTCCTGCATGATTTGTGACTCATTCCTTGGTGTGAATAATTTGAATTCCGCTTCATGCCTGGAGAATTTGGGTAATGTGCCTTCTGAATGAGCTCAGTTCTTCAGTGGGGAAAATACTGGCTGAAAGAAATGGTCTTTTGATCAAGACCTGCAACATGTGTGTCACATAGTACTTTATTCTTGGAAAGTTCTGCACAGATCAGCTGTAACAAGAGCAAAATAGGATACACAGGTTGGCTAAAGTACATTTAAAATAGCATATGAGGAAAGGAAGGAAATAATCTTTCTCACTAGATGAGCCCAGCAAGCAGGATGGCATTGTTAGTGTGGTGAAAGGGATATTTCCCATTATTAACTGCATTTGTATGACATGAAATGTCTGCGACTAAAAGCAATTTATATGTAACTTAAGGAATAATCGATATTGATTTGGAATGAAGAATGTTATGATCTTGTTTCTGAAAGATTCATGCAACTCGAAATTTTATGAAAACTTGATTCTATTACACCTTCCCTGCAGCAACAGACCATAAAGATTGATTATACATTAAAAGCAATATTTGGGTGAAAAAATATGCTAGGCAGACTTTCAACTATCTTTTCTTCAGCTGCTTTTGCTTTCTCCTCTCAGATGTACAAAATGAGTGTTTCCAAGAGGGGCCACAAGCTTAGACACTGGTAGTATAATAATACCTAACACTTAGCATTTTACACCTTTGTAGCACTACACAAAAGGATGAATGCATTCTCAAAACACCTCTGAAAGAACTCTTTGAATATTGCATGTGGCATTAATGAACAATCATATTTGTAACTTATTTTTCATTTTCCAGGAATACTTGTTCAAACAAGTTCTTGCTTACAAGGTGGCTCATGAATAAGAAAAACATTTGTAAATACTCAAGGAAAATACTCTGTATGCTCAAGAGTTTGCATCAGTAGAATCTGATTTCTTTGAAATCTCTTTTGGTGATTAGGGAACAAAAGCAAATCCTGTTTTAAAAGGCTACTAGCACACAGCTCAAGGTGTAAATGATAGATACTCCAAGTAGTAATTGTGGCAAGTAGGATGTCATGGGACCTTTGGCTGGTATATGGTAGTGCATGGACACAGACTTTTTTCTATTTGCTATAACTTGTGTTTTAGAGCCTACATTTTTATTAACTGCACTAAAAACCTTCCCCTGACACACAAATAATGAGGTGGTTTGGCTTGAAAAACTCACCTTCAGAGTGGGAAAGAGAAATGTGTAACAATTCATTTTTCATTTCTGCAGCCAGCTTGAGGTGAGAGTTTTGGGAAAGGAAAAATTTGTGTCTTGCAAGTTCGGGGGTTCTTGTTCAGGATGAAGGGAACCATCAGCGCTGCTTGAGTTAAGTGTCAGTGCAGAGTAACCACAGCAAGGAAAGGCAGCACAGGGATGTTACAAAAAGCTGCGGAATTTGGACTACAACTTTGCTCCACCCAGTCTGTAGTTAGTGATGCTGCTAGAAAGGCAGTTTGGGGCTTCTCCCACAAACCAAAGTCACTGCTTAGGGCCATCTGATGTAGCAAAGAGAAATAATTCCTTTAATGTCCCAATGACTCTGAGCAAGCAGCCCAGCCTTGCTTCAATTAGCACGCAGCAAACAAGGCTTTCATTTCTCACCCTTTGAGTGCACACACCTTCTTTTAGTGCCTCAGTGTGTTTGTCCAAGCAGGTTTTTGATGTCTCTTTTCTTTTTTCTTCCCAACCAGTTTCAAGTTTTCCATGTCTGGCACTTGGTAGGAGTTCCCTGTGCAGTAGCAGTGAGCAGACCTCCCCTCCAAAATCCATCCAGCCTTCTCCAGTCAGTTTATTACAGGAAAACTCTTCCTTGGGAGCTTATGTGTTAAACAGTTCATTTGAAAAATGCATAGTAGGGCTGTTGCTTCTTCTGAGGTGCTTCTCTACATACTTATTTTGGGGCAAATCTGCACAGAAACATGGCAGCTTTACTGCACAGCAATCCCCTGGCTGGAGCTGGGGTTTGGGTTGTTTGTTGTTGCCGCTGAAGTAATTCTGGGTAATTATTGGGACAAAACATGACATTAGCCATTGCCACGTAATGTGACAGCTGGTCTGGATCACCTGTGCCAGCAGTGAGTGGGTGGGAGCAGAACTGGTGTGCAGGAGGCATTGCCCATGTGTTGAGGAGGATGAGGGTTATTTAATAGCTGATGCAAGAAGAAGTGAGAGCCTCGAGTAAATGCGGAAGGTTTCCAGTATCGCCAGGATCGCAGGGAGCAAGACATTTGTACAAAGCCTAAATTGAGAACGTACTGGGGAATTGAGCTTGTTCTTAAGTCTTCAAACCACGTGTGTGCTGCTCCTGCTAGTGCAGCGTGTTGTCTAATAAAGTTCATTGGTATGTTTCCAAAGCAATCCTGCTGACCACTTGCTGTAGATTGCGCTGTGCAATCGCTTGAAGCAACAGTGTTCAATACTTGAAAACATTTGAAGTCTTAAATGTAGTTAGAGGTGTTTGTTTGCAGTGGACAAGGATTTTGCAGCAAACATCCAGGGAAGGTTTTTACCAGGAGATGCTGTTTGGATTCTGGACTTGGAGGCAGCAAGTGTTATCATGGACTCAGAATTCATAATAACCACTGCTGCAGTAATAGATTATAATATTAAAATGCAGCTTCTCTATGATATATAACATCCTCTTTTCCCCTGATTTTCAGAACATACCTCAATATTTTTACCTAATAGAGATGCTGAAGGGTATCCGTGCTCAGGTGATAAGAGGATGGGGTTCAGAACCCAAACCTCAGACATCCACACAGAAACTGCACTGCAAAGACAGGAGCTATGTTGCCATCATGGCAATTCCCAATAGATTTCCAGCTGTGACCATAAAAGAGATCTCAAGGCAGGTTAGATGTAACTTCTGTCAATTTTCGGTTTGTAATGTGCTTCTCTGATATAACTTCCCATTTTTCCTCTTTTGGAGGTCCATTGCATTAAATTCCTGAAGAGTCTTATCTTTTACATTCAAATGATGTATTGACTTGGAAATAAATGCATGAATGTCAAAACAAATCAATGACATAAAAGAATAATAGGAATGAATCAGGCAAACATCACTATAAATGGGAAACAATGAAACCATGGTCATTCCAATTTGACATCCATAAATTCATAGTGAGGCTGTGTGTATGTTAAGTTAACCATCCATGTAAGTGTTTGTAGGGTTGAGATCTGACTTAATTCTGTCACAGAAGTGCATAATTAAATGCATATGAAAATTAATGCACATGTGAGAAAATAGATTAAAATGGAATCAAGTAAGCAAGACTTAAAAGTGTCCCCAAACTAATATTGTTGTGTAATTTGAGAACAGTTAGGAACCTATTTTTGTATGTGTAGTACTGTATCTAAGCAACATTCTTTATAGGATGCTGTAATTGGGGAAAATAAGATTGTCTTCTTCAGAAGTGTAAAATGATTGATATATTTTCCTTTCTTTTTCAACTCCCTGAAACAAGGTGACTGCTGACAGTTGCTTGCTGTTATGGTGCAGATGGTTTTGAAGACACTAAAACAGGGGTCAGGAGACTGTGGTTCTCACTCTGTTAGTGACTTTCCAGGTTACCTTCAGCAACTTACTTCCATCTATTTTTTTTCTCCCCTCTCTTCTTCTCTGCTCTGTATAGACACAGGTTTGGAGGGCATGGCTCCCGGTGGTTGGTTTGTATGGTACGTACTCTATGCTTGGCTCTTGTCCTTAGAATAGTGCTTGCTGTACTGCAGTAGTATCAGAAATGGTGTTTAAAATTCCTCTAGTACCAGAGCAAAGCTCAGCTTTGTTCCTTCATCACCTTTCCCAGAGAAAAGTGATTTTGCCCTGGGATCTTATGAAATAACGTTATCTTTGTCTTCCTCCTGTGGCAGCAAAACCGTACTGAAACTGGGAAAACACCAGGTCAAAACCAATACAGACACAGTGCTTGGCAAGAATTGGTCCTTATGTTTTAGTAAAAATAAGCACCATTTAGAGAGTCCACAACTGTAAAGCTGGGGCTCATTTCTGGTTTAAATGTAAGTGAATTCCACGATAATCAAGTCAATGCCAAAACTTACCTCTGAACCACATCTGGAGAAAGAAAATAGATGCATAGCAGTAGTCCCAGAATCCTGGCCCTGAAATACCAGCTTGTGTTCTACAACCCCACCAGCTTTTGGATATTTTTAATCTTTCCACTCTCTTTTCTTTTCCTGTTTTTGAGGGGGAGAGCAAAAATAAACCTATGAAAAGAGGTGGCTGTTGTCATGCTGATCTGAGGTTTGAAAAACGTGAGTTGTGGGGATTGGGCAGTGGCAGGATGGTCTGGATTTTAATCATTCTCTCCCACCACCTCTGCGTGCCCTCCATTTCCTGCGGAAATCTGCACCGAGTGACCCCAAGGCAAAAGTGATTTTGTAACACCAGGCACTGAAGTCGCAGGGATATAAATTATATATCAGGTGAGCACTAGCTGTTCTGCAGAGAGCCCTGGACATGTCCAGTGGCATTGCTGAGTGTGTCACCTGTCTGTAGTGGTCAGCAAGCTGCTGTCCCCGGGGTGGCTGCTGTTGGCAGCCCCCAGATTGAGGTTTTTTGGCAGCCTGCTGACCCCCGGCTCCAGCACTAATCTCTGATCAGGAACCATCTGCTCAGTGCAGCCCAAGCGAGTAAGCACTTTTCTGACTGTCAGGGATGACCTGGAGAAACTCATGGGGGAAATAAAACCATCAGCCACTGATTGGAATACTGATAGCCATCATTTGGAGTGGTGCTGCAGGAAACCAAATTATGCCTGTGCTCCCTGCCTCGCTGCTCAGCAATATTGTCAATTTGAAGTTAAATCTTCTTGATCAATCCAGGCTCAGTTTTGCCACCTTTTGTTGTATTGAATTATGTTTCCTAATGGGAGCAGTCTCCTGTAATCCAGTGGCATGCATCACTCAGTAAGAAAGTGCACTTACAGGATGTGGTGTTTTGAAAACTGTGTGTGTATTTTCTTGTGCCTGACTTGGAGACTGCTCTGATCTGAGTTATTCTGCATGTCTGGAGTTCTTTAGAGTGCAAGGAGTGGTGGTAGTTGCACCTGTGCAGTACAGGGAGGGGAAGCTGAGTCACTTCCATTGTATATGGAGGAGACATTTAGATTTTACTTTAATTTGCCATGGATGCAGAGCACAGGGGCTTCTGTAGCTGCTCTTCTTGGAGCAGGGAACAGTCTTTTTGGCAGTCATGTGTAAACTCATGGAAGCCAAACACCTGAAACAGGGATCCTTTGTCAGTCAGCATCTGCCAGTGTACACAATTTCCTAAACATCTGTTCAGTCATTACCATATTAAATCTGCAGTACCAGAAGTGTCTGCATGTTAAATCACAGATCTGTATTTGAGATGCCTTAATTGAGTTGTAAATGTTATTTTATTACCTAGGTCACAGGACATGGGGAGAAATAAAGTTGTTTGCGAAAACTCAGAGCCAAATTCTGCAGTCCTCTCTTGGTGTTTGCTCTGGCTGGCTCCTGCTGGGGTTCAGAGTCAGCAAGAGAGTGTTTGATCTCATGTGGCAAGGGTTGATGACAGTCTGTTGACACCCCTAATGCACTGTCACAGTGGTACCAGTCAACACAGACATGGTTCTTGGTATCTATGGGATTGATTTCCCTCACCTTCCCTCTGCCATCCCAGGAAAGAAAGTTTAAGAAGAAATTCCTTTGTGTATGTAAAATTTACTTTTCTGTCATCTAATTCTAGGCATGAATCTTGGAAATTAAGTTGCTTTATGGATTTATAGGGTTGACTTATAACCATATCATTTTACTGGTTCTGTTGATGCAATTATTACTGATTGCAGGTGAAATAGTTTCTCTTTCCTGTTAAAAGAGTCTCCTTGCAACTTGTGCAATCACTTATACCTTGACGTTTATTCCAAGACGTACTTAATACCTATTTATATATATATATGGATCCTCTTATACTTAATAGTCCTGTAAATGCTGAAAAGAGCATGAAGACCTCTCTGAAATGGGAGAAGAGCTGAAGGATGGACAGTTTTTCTGGCTATTTGATGGCCAGTGAGGGAATGCATGGAGAAGGGAGGGAAGTGCCTCTGACAGAACAGAATGATGAGGAGAGATGCAGCGAGCTGAAGTGGGGCTGTGTCTGTGGGGATTCAGGCACAGAGCTCCAGATGAAAAGGGGTATGTGGTGGGATAAGCAAGAACTAAATTGGAGCTGGGAAGGGTTTTCATGCAGGACCCCTCTGTTTTCTAGTTCTGGTGCTGTCTGGTGGCCCTGGTCCATGGTTCAGATCCTGGGTGGGACTGAACCAGCCCCGTGCCCTGTTCTGCCTGTGCTGAGGCTGTGCTCCATCCTGCCTGGGCTGAGCCTGTGCTGAAGCTGTACTGAGCCTGTGTTCTGTCCTGCCTGGGCTGAGCCTGTGCTCGTTTCTGCCTGGTCTGTGCTCTCATCCTGCCTGTGCTGTGTATATTTCTGCCTGGGCTGTGCTCATTTCTGCCTCGGCTGAGCCTCTGCACATTCCTGACCGGGCTGTGCCCAATTCCTGCCCGGGCTGTGGTCATTCCTGCCTGTGCCGTGCCCATTCCTGCCCGGGCTGTGCCCATTCCTGCCCGGGCTGTGTTCATTCCTGCCTGTGCTGTGCTCAGTCCTGCCCGGGCTGTGCCCATTCCTGCCCGGGCTGTGTTCATTCCTGCCCGGGCTGTGCTCAGTCCTGCCTGTGCTGTGCTCAGTCCTGCCCGGGCTGTGTTCATTCCTGCCTGTGCTGTGCCCATTCCTGCCCGGGCTGTGCTCAGTCCTGCCCGGGCTGTGCCCATTCCTGCCCGGGCTGTGTTCATTCCTGCCTGTGCTGTGCTCAGTCCTGCCCGGGCTGTGCTCAGTCCTGCCCGGGCTGTGCTCATTCCTGCCCGGGCTGGTGGCCAGGGGCACTCGGATGCCAGTCGGGAGCACTTCCGCAGGGCAGATGGAGCACAGCTCCCGAGCCTTTGTGTTTCCATCACAGTCAGGGCCCCGTGTACCTGGCTGCAGTTCCGTCCTGTGGAGGGGCAGTCACTCATTTCTCGCTGGGGCTCCGTCTGGAGGCAGACCTGGCTCTGTTCCCACCTCCAGCGGGCTGGCAGTGACGGGATTTCTCTGGTGCGCCTCAGCCAGGGCCCGGGAGGAGGCTGATGCCAAGTCAGCACATTGGCAGCCGCAGTTGGAAGGTGCTGACCCGTGTTTTGTGCTGTGGCAGTGCTTTTCCCTCCCTGCCGTGCTCCGAGGACGCCGTGCCTGGCCCGTGTGCCGCAGTGCCGGACCCGACACTGAGCAGCGAGTTTGCAGCCACAGACCGAGCAGCTGGAATTTAATCACTCCAGCTACCCTTGATTAAACCCCTGAATGCCCCTATCTGCTGGCCAAGTAAGTGTTAGCCCAGTCCTGCAGATGGTGAAACTGAGACACGAGGAGGTGAAGCCGCTCGCCCAAGGCTGTGCAGTGAGTGGTGACAGATCCCGGATTAGAGCTGCGAGTTGCTGGCTGGCAGAGAGAGGCTCCCGGACAGGGCTGCCCACCCTGCACTGCCCAGCCCTGCTGTGAGCAACAGAGCTCAGCTCTCCCAGCCAGAAAATACTGTCTCCCATCTCCAGAGGAAAGGCTCTTGTCCTCTCAGCACAATCAAATCACTGAATGTTGTGTTCTGGGTTATTATTTTTTTTTTTCATTTATGCGTTTAGTTTTAACTGTTACTTCAGCTTTGCGGGTGGTTCCCCCAATCCCCCCAGGATCACTAGCTGATCATAAAGGATACTGTATCATTTATGCACTCCCCGGAAAGTCCATAGGTGTGGAACAGCTCTCATTGTTCACTTACACAAGAAGCTGTTAATTTCAGAGATACTTTGTGCTGCAGAGCCCATCTCTCCTGTCACGGGCAGTTTCATTTTTCCTCAGTTAAATTCCCAGCTCACTCTGGAGATGTGCTCCTCCTGTGCCATTCAGGGCAGGCTCCATCAGCTGCTGTGTGCTGCTTTCCCAGCCCAGCACTGTGAGACCCCAGAGTGCATCGTAGCCTCTCCATCCTCAGCTTTTGGGGGTCCTGGTGACTCCCCACAGCCACTGCCCAGCCCCTGTTGCTGTGGGTCACCAGGGAGCCAGGACTGCTGTGCCAGCTGCACAGGAAATTCAAGGTGCTGTTTGTGAAGCTGCTCCAGCCCTGTTTTCTGCCAGGTACTACAGCTCAGCTGGATCAGGCTCTCTCCCACACACTTGTGTTGGATGCCTCAAGCAGTGTTGTTTGGACACAGTAGGATGCACCCCTCAGATGCTGGAGAGAGGCACCATTTGCTCCTCAGACTTCCCACTGCCAAGCAGCTTGTTTTTGTGATGATCTCCTCAGGGTTAAAAACACTAAAAAAAAAAAAAGAAAAAAGTATTTGTTTAAGTGATTTTAGCACCATGGGAGGATGACAAAGAGTAGAATGTGGCTCCTGGCTACCAGGCTTTCCCTGCGAACTCTGCTTCAGGTGGTTTAAATGCTTTCTTCTTTTATCCTGCGTGTTGTGCATCTCCACACTTCCAGCCTCCTGCCACTCTGACAATAGGAAGTGTCAAAAGAGAAGGATTATTACTGCAGTATCTCCAGCCTCACTGGAAGCAGGCAGTGCCAGGCATGTTAGGCAGACTCCTGTGCTGATGGGAGTGCCAGCTCCATTTTGCTGGCCCAAAAGGTTCAGGTAGGCTGAGTAAGCCTTGGATAAGAACCCGAGCTGCTGGGTGCTCGTCTGAGCCGACAGCCAAACTGTCTGAGGTCTGCCTGGTGCTTCTTGAGACCAGATGTAAACCCATATTGTGCTTGCAGGGCTGCAGGGAGAGCTGGCCTGCTTCTTCCTGCATGCTCAACATCTATGAGGGTATTCATTCCCATTATTTAGCAACATTCTACTGTTAGATCACGACTTTAAAAGAAGTATTTCTGATTACTTGTTTTCATCTGCTTTATTCTCTGTTCACGTCCTCGGGGCTGAGTAAATAATTCAAATATTTTTCTTTGAGGAATTCTTTATTAAAGATTTGACCACAAAATCCTTAGAGTGGTTCCATATTTGAAATTATTTGTAAAAGTCTTTGATGCATCTTTCTGGGGTTTGTTTTCTTTCTGCATCACATTTACTGCTGAATTTTGTCGTACTGAGATTTTTTTATTGTCCCATGTTTAAGTTTCCTTTTCTGTATCTGACTCTTACACAATAACCCAGCACCATATAAACTGAAATTTAGAATTGAATACACAGTTGGAAGTTATTTACAAGCTCAAAATCTGTTGCTGTGTTCCTCGATGTTAGCTGCAAGCCCTGAATGCTTGCCTGTTTGTAGAAAGTGGGAACAAAAGCTTTTTAAATACTGTTGAGCTGAAGCTGAATCTCAGCATTCAGATTCAAAAAGCTTTTTCCCCCCCACTCTCTCTCACTCTAATTTCTATTGTAGTCCAGATTTATAGAGGCCTCGAGTTTATCTGTAAATCTGATTGGATTTACCCTGCTGTAGTTTTCTGTGCTCACAATCCATAAATGTATTATTATGTCAGCAATATATAGATACCCATCACTTTGCTGCTGGTGAGCAGAGAGCACAGAGGGGGAAGAAGGTGAGAGAGGGAGGGATGGTTCTGCCCTTCAACAGGAAAAAAAATGCAGCTTTCCCCCCCAATTTTTATCCACAGCAGCCTCTTCCTCATGTTATCTCAGCGTGCAATGACACAGCCATGTCAAGGGAACCAATTATATTTGCTGTCCCCAAAATAAATACATAAACAAATAAAAATCCCTATCTTAAGAGGCTGAGATGGAGGGAAATGCAATATGAAAGAGAACTAAATTCCAAGCCCAGGTATGCTTCAGGCGCTCCAGGGCAAAGAATTGCTTTGTTCTGGATGGGGCTTGAGGGAGGCAGGGGCACCATTTGTCATTGTCAACACTTGGATTGAAGTTTGGAGAGTGAAAATGTTTTCAGAAGGGAAGTGGTACCATTGCTGGCTTGGCAGAGCAATAAAAGGAATGCTCAAATGTACCAATTAAAAGGTGTGAATGGCATTTTTATGGCCTTGTGCTCGTGCACTCTCAGCACTGGATGCAGCCTGTATGGTAAGCCTGCTCTGGTCTGACATTATTCACTCTGATTTATATTCTTTAATTAAAGGCTTTTAACTTTTAATTATATTGGGAAAGTAGCATTGGTGCTTAGGTCAGTTTATGGAACAGGAAATAATCTTAGTTTTATTTTCTAGGCTGTGATTGCAAAGCAGAGCTTCAGAATCTCCCCAAGTGGGCAAACCTCCCAAAACATTAGGTGTGCAGAATTGTGCATGCACTTGCACAGCTTGCACAGCAACCCAATTATTGCACTTACCTGCTTTGAATGCATAATCACATTAATTACTGGGCCAAGCTAGCTATGCATTATGCATATTTTTACAATCAGTAGTTGAACTGTATGCTTGTAAATATAACTAAGCTTTTCCTAACTGTAGTATATAATGTAATGAGAAAATTATCTGTGGAGTGGTAAAGTAGTAGCTTCTATATTGCCAGGAAGGATTTCCAGCATGCAGCAATTCTAGCTGTGAACATATCTGATTAAATTACATGAGTTTAGAATGAAGGTTGAATCAGTAAAAAGTGTTTTCATCTTCTTACTGAAGGCCAGAGTTTTCAAGCTGGGTGTTCAGGATTCTGTACCAATTTTCCTCTTCATCGTAATCCCCCCAAATAATATAAATAAAAGATCACGTAGAATTGATACATACTTAACAATTAAGAAGAATAATCCAACTGATGACCCTCCAATTGTACTGTGCATGCTTAGCTTCCAGGAGGTGAATGTATTCTGCATGTCTGCCTAGCTTTTTATCTTAAATTCTTGGATACCAGCCTACCCTTCCAAAACTCTCAACACAAAACCATCTCACAGGTTGTCTCTATCCAAGTGCCAAAAGCTGTTGGAGCAGAAAGGGGGGAAGATGAGGACTGCAAAGTATCCACACTTCTGTCACTCACTGGGACCAGGGGTTTATCCTTCTTGTTCCTGTCACTGTTACATTTCCTACCTTTGGTACCATTCCTCCTTGCTCATCTCCATTTTTTTTCACTTGATTAAGCATCCAATTTGAATATTAGCGCACGACTTTCTCATTCATGAGATGATGTCACGATTTCCAGGCACTGCATATGCTGCATTGCTAGGTAGCACTTAGCAATGTTTGGATCCCCATCTGTTACTTCAGTTTGGCACATTGTGCCTGCACTTTAAACTCCAAAATGTTATGACACTGCTTCCTATGTTCCTGGGTGCCAGGTGGATTGGAGCCATTCCTCGAAGGAGGTGCATGTGCAGTGTAAAGGAGTAAATAATTTGGAATGGGCATTTGTCCTTGCTGTGAGGGTGTCATTGTTCAGTACCCAGCACAGCCCAAGCCAGCTACTTCCCAGAGTAATACTCCAGCTTCCTGCTAATTATTTACTGAGGAGATGACAGCTATTTGGACATTGTTGAGTGCGTTGTGGGTATTCAATAAACTGCTCATGTCTCTTAGAGCAGAGGTACTTTCCCACTACTACACCTTAGCACGTGGCAGTACATGGTTGTATTAACAGTGTAAACTAACCAGCACAAAAGTTTTGGTTTGATAATCCCCCACAGCCAGTGTGTTGCTGCGTCTGTGTTCTCCATGTGGAGTCAGTGAAAGCTACATCCCTCCTTGTCTTCGTGTCCTTTCTGTCAGCTGATGAGTGACCTGGTAAAGCTTTGGGACAGTTCTCCTCTCTGCCTCCCAAGGCATCTTTGCCATTTCACTTTCCCTCTATGCCATCTCAGTTTGTTAAAACTTACAAGCCATCTTTCTCCTTTTTTTTTCCCCTCCCTTTTTTCCCCTGGTTTGAGTGGAGGGTTGGGTCAGGGGCCTCCCAACGTCCCTTCCAGCATCAAGGATTCCACAGTGCTCTTCCTCTTGTGCTCTTCTTGCCTCTCCTCTCACTGCAAGGAGCACCTCGTGGGCACCTTGTCAGCTTTATGGAGCTGTCAGCACTGGAGGGGGGAAGTCAGAAGAAAGCAGTTTCATTATTTTACACAAAAACTATGAAATCCCCTCAAAATAACTTCACTAACATTGACCTAAATACTCAGTTCTGTCTGTATTTCTCTTAAAATTCATCAGAATTTAACTCCCTGTCGTGTTGGTATACTTGAGAATTGGGTTAAAAGAGCTTGAAACTGGAGGAGATAATAGACCAGTTTGTAGACAGTGCAAATATTTCAGTACTGACCCATTTCCAGCACATTATTTTTAGTGTATGACATTTCGCATCACTTTGCATTGAGATTTGATGTGACAGTATTAATAAACTTTAAACAAGGAGAAGAAGAGGAGGAAGAAAAAATACTTTTTTTTTCTGGGTAAGTACTGTTTAATATCTGATGGACTGAAGGAGCCACAGATAAGGGAGCAGGAGAGCATCACCCTCAGGGGTTGGCGTTTCCCTTACACCTATAAAAAGCTCTGGTGTAACATGATGGCACATCTATCCAAAGCTCTCAAAACCATTTCATAATTTAGCAGTCAGTGCCTGGGGAGCCCAAGGGATTTAAGCACAAAGAACAGTGGAATAAGCAGAATCCCATTAATGGAGAGATTAACAGGGCTGGAAGAAAGAAGTGCTTTCCATAAGCTGTTTGGGGTGCTCTGTCTCACCTGCATCTCCTGACAGCAGAGTGATGGCTTTGTCCTGAGGGGATGGGCAGTGACAAAGCCAGAGCTGGCTGCAGCAAGCAGGGAGAAGCAGCAGGAGCTAAGGAGGAGATACCTGCTCTTGGGCAGAAGGTGGAATAGTGCTTGTGCTGCCACTGCCAGGTCCTGGTCCAAAAGCAGGAGGTTTATCCTCAGGAATTCAGTTCCCATGTTTTCACCACTGCTCTGATAGAATCCTGTAAAGCACAAGTCCTGAGGATGACTTTTTTCCCCATACATTTTTCTGATTTTTCTTGCTTTTTAATGAGCTGCTGACCAGAGCTCAATGGTGATGACAATAAATTTGAGAGTTTATGGGTGAGAATCGGGAAGGCCTTGTGGGAGTCTGCTATAGATCACCCAGCCAGGATGAAGAGGTGAATTTAATATTCTGTAAAGAGCTGGGAGGAGTCTCACAAGCCCTACCCCTTTTTCTCATGGGGGACTTCAAATTTCCAGCTGTTTGCTGAAGTACAACATAGCAAAGAGACAATGGGGTTGGTCTCTTCTCCCAAGTAACAAGTATTTGCTCTCCCTTTTCTTCCAAAGGAATTAGAGTCCAAATGATGTTTGTTCCCTGCAGTCCAGGGCATGATTAAAATACTGTTTTAAAAAATTGAAGTGATTTGTCTTTTTCAGTGTTTGGTCCTTTGCATTTTTTTCCAGTGTTTGTACTGTATAGATGTTCACTCTGCAGAGGAAGTAACAGAGCCAAGAAACTTGACTCTAAAAGAATTCTCTTTATAATAAGTGTTTGGTTTGTAGTTGTTGCCCAATTAACCTTGTTGGGCTTTCTGCCCAACTGTAGCTGTCACCAAAACCAGAGAATGAATGCTTGATTGAATTGAAAATCTTATGATTTGGGCAACAATTGAATTGCTGTCATCCTGTCCTGTTGTATCTAAATGGTAATTACTTTCTTCCTGTAAGTTTGTGATTGGAAATGCTCTGTGTTTCTGAAGTGGAGCTAAGAAGTTGACATACACCTGATGATAGAAAAACCTGTGACATTTTACAGGAAACCATTTTTTTTTCTTGACAATTACAAAGCCAAATGTATTTCTGCACTAAGTGAATGCATGTTATTGGCTGTACAAATGCATATTATTAGCTAGAGATCAGGCCAGTGTAACCAGCACTTTAGCATCTTTTTAGTTTGACTGTGAAATACCAATTTCTGTTTTCCTAAATGCTAACGCTGTCCGTGAGCAGTATTTAAGTCAAGAAATCTGTTATGGATGCTCATCCAAAGTAAATTCCTGCTGTTCCAGAGAGGAACTTTTCCATTTACTTGAGTGCTCAGTTTTGCTCTAACCTGACCAGCTGTGTGTTTCTTGCTGTATGGGGAGGGAAGAGGGTTCAGACAGGAATGTATGAAGAGATCTGAAGTTGACCAAAAATGTGAGCAGCGTGAAATATGACTTGCCTTGCCCTTAACTCATTCCTTTTGAGAAAAGCAGGGCAACTTTCTGAATGATAAAACTCCACAGCCTGAAAAATACATTAGAAGAGATTTTTGGGATACTTGGCTGACTATATAGTGGGAAAAGTTTTGAAATTCAGCTTCCATTGAAAGGAATTCTTTGTTTTTATTTTTTGAACGAGGCCTCTGAAAATACACAGCTAGTAAATAAAAGCCACCGTGAGATGTTTTTATTTGTTAATTGTGGAGGTTTTGTGTAACTGTTGTTGACTTCCCTGTGACCTGCTGTTCTCAGTACAGCTTTTGTCTAAAGGCAGTGGTGTTACTAAATTGTGCAGTTTCCAGCTCGTGTGTGTACTATACATTGAGAAACCACTGAGCCAGATTTAATCCAGGTTCACAATCCAAGTGTCTGCCCTTCCAAGGATATGCTCAGCCTCTAAATGTATTGCAACTCATGGCTTATTCCAAGAGGGTTTTTTTCTTGTGGATTGCTTTTCTGTAGCACATAGGCAAATAAATTGTCAAATGCCCAGAAAAGTGCTGTGAGCACAAGCAGGTAATTAGTTTTAGGTAGAGCATTCATTATAGTGACTTGAGGTGAGTTCCTTAAGAGCCACGTAACTGATCCCCAGGATCCTGGACTGCTGTGGCATCCTGGTGTATCCACCCTGCATCTGGGAGAGGAACCAGAAGTGGTGTGTGAGCTGTCCTCAAGGCTGCAGGCAGTGAAGAGCTCTGCTGAAAAAGGAGAAGGGTTGTCTGAAGTGATAGAACATCTCAGGGGCTGCAGGTGGTTTCGAGCACTCTCTCTCCCTCACTTAGATCAGGTTAAATTCACTTTCTGCCTTTAAGTAAGTAGGAACTGAGTTTTAATTGTGGCTGCCTACGGGTCAGCTGCAGCTTGGGCTTGTGATTGATTGGGTGCTCCAGAGCAAGCCCAGATGAGCCCAGGACAGCAGGAGTGGGCTCAGGCCAATTAGCTCCCAGTGCTATCGGCAGTGCTATGGGAAATCCATTTTTTTATCAGTAAGACTGCAGCTTGCATCAGCAGTCTCCATTCCTCATAAGCAGATCATTGACTTATAAATTCTTCTGGTATCTTTGGGAGGTTTTTATCCTCCAGCCTATTGCATGTACTAAATTTGAGGGGACGTATCAGTAGCTGTAGCAGTGGCAAAGCTAATATTTTCTTTTGGAGTACTGTGTTATGTGTCAGCTGAAACAGCAAATGCATTTTTGTGGTGTGTTCTGCTGTCAGAGAATTGCACATAAGAATCAGCACATGCTCCCACTAGCAGCCTGTGTTCCTCCTTCTGATTTAATGGGGTAAATGATCAAGGTTCCCAAAACCGGGCTGGAAACTGTGTAATGTATTGCTGCTCATTTAGAAAGCAGTAAAGCTCAGTAAATCAAGGCAATTGATTAAGCATCTCTCCTAAATTATAACAGAGCAGATCTCCATGCTGTGTCACTGGTAACATGTTTATGGCATTGAGTATTCAGTGAGTATTCAATATACTGCTGCATCCTTCAGCTGAAATACATCCTGCTGCCTGAGGAGTGTGTGTGGGATTGGTGCTGAAGATCCCCCTACCAAGCACGGGGCTGGAATTGGTGTGGGCCAGGACTGTTGAACTTCTGGTATACCATCCCGTGCAATTAATTCTGTGTCTAATGCCTTGTGTCTGCTGAGAAGTTGGCCTCATTCTGCAGCTCTTTTCCAGTAATAAGTCATGCCAGCAATAAGAGATAACCCATCACCACTCCCCTTCTCACTGCTGAAGGACACCATGACTCCTGCAAAAGTTTCACTGTCCTGAGTAACTCTCCTGTTCTTCATTCTAAAGGTTTTTGTTTATTTGATACTTTAGATATGCTTAGTCTCTTAAAAAAGCTTATTTGCATCATCTTTCTGAAAATTCTGGTGAAAGGAAAAAAAAAAAGCAAGTTAGGAAAGAGAGCAAAGAAATGTGAATTGAGTCTTAAGTTTGTAAGGAAATGGAACAGGCAAATTAGAACCTCCTTGGTCTAGACAAGTTTTAGAGCAGAGCTAATAATAGTGTGGAAACCATTGCAGCACATCTAATAAATGCCCAGAGCCCATGGATATTGCATCTACACCACCACACACCAATACTTCTGTGCCAATATGCTTGAGTTACTCCTGCATAAATGATTAATAGGTAAATTAACGAGTGTGTTTAATGTGTGGTCATACAAGATGCTTAGTGAATGTGCATTTGACATGTTTTCTAACGAAGTTGAGACTTACAGGCCAGCACACTGATGTGACTTTGGACAAGCATCTTGTAAAAGGAAGTCAAATGATAGGAGAAGATCTGATCCCTTTCTCATCTCTGTGTTCAAGTGCATAAGTTGTTATTTTTCTGACAGCCCCATCATTTATTATCCGTGCCATATTTTTTGACTGTAAAATAGTGCAATTTCCCCATGATCAGCCAATTGTTCTGTAAGGGCTGTCTTTCATCAAATCCATGTACACTGTCAGACACAGGAGGCCTGATCCAGGCTGGGAGCCAATCCTGTTGCTGCTGGCAATAAGATTCACAATAAGATTTGTTCTTCTAATGAGAAGAAATGAATCCATCAACACTATAAGAGAAACAAATGCACCTTCTTGCATCATCAAGGGACATTGATATTTTCAATAGTGATAGATGGGCATTTGAAGTACAAAGGTATTTCATCCTTATTATCAGTCCCTGTCAGCTGGGGCTAAATGTCATTTCCTGTGAGCTGGATTAAAGCAAGGACAAGCAGAAAGAGACTGAGGTTTTCAGTAGATTAGACGTGTTTGCATTCACAGATCCTTTTAAACAAAGTGCTTATTGTTCCAACATTTTCAAGATGTTCTGCAGTGTCATGATTTGCCTCAGGTTACTCAAATTGCACTTTTAATGTATGAAGTGATGGAAGCAAGCACTGGTTTTCCCATTTCCCTGATGGGGGGTTTGACAGCCACAGAATACACACCCTGATTGTTGCTGGGGTGTTTGCTTTTGGATGAATACAGCTGGGGAGAGTCAGCCCTTCCCTGGTACGTTCTATCCCGTCATGATGAATGTGGGACTGCAGATTATCCACACAGACCCTGGGAGTTAAAAAGACTGTATGTATTAAGTATGCAGCTGTTCCATGACTAATTTATGCCTTAATACTTTGCTTTTATCACGAGTGGTGGCGTGAAAACAGTGAGTAAGATGTTAACAAGAGGCTCTGTCTTGTTTTTGAAATCTCCTGGTAATGTCTCAATTCAGGCATTTTAATTTGGGTGGTTTTCCTTCACGTTGCAAAGATAAGGCAGAGGAGGAAGGGCATATTTTTGTCCTCTGGCTGTGAGAAAAGTTTTTCTCAGAAGACAGTTATGTGGGAGCAGGATGCATCTTAGCTCCTGCTTAAGAGCTGCTTTGGGTCAAGCAGTGAGCAGGTCTGTATCAGCTCTTTAAGCACTGGCAGATATTTTATCTCGGTGCTTTTTAAAAGTGCCTGGTTGACATTTGGCTCCAGAGATGAGGTGTTTTCGTTTATCCAGATGTCTTGGATATATTCGTGGCCAGGATGTCTTCCCTGGGGTGTTGGTGCTGCTGAACAGCTACAGGCACAGGAACGTAATTGCTGCGTTTTCCCTGGCAAAACCCGCACCTCGGGTAACCCTTGAACAGTGCTGGGAAATGAGAGGTATCATAATCCACATTGTCAGGGAACCAGATAAAATCAGAGGCAGAGGAGCTGCTGCAGGAGAGGGCAGAGTGTGACAAGGATCCAGAGGGCTTTGGGAAGGGAGATGGCTCTGGGATAACATCCCAGGTGCTGCTGCGCCTCGCGGTGGGCTGGGGTCAGCTGTGAGATAACCCAGGGCTGAGCACACACTACTTCTCCTGCCTCTTGCCTTCTCAGCCTTTTCATTAAGCTGGAATAATGCTTAGGTGCTCCTGCTAGACACTGTCAGTTTTTTCTTAGCTGGATTTAAACATATTTATAGCACCTAAATGTTCAAATTGGTGAAGTAATCTCCGTGCAAGTGTAGCTCAGCTCTGCTTCCCCCATCCTGATGTCTCTGAAATGGAAGCATAATGCTTGTTTTCCGTGTGCCTGTCTGCCTCTCCCATAAGGAAACCCCCTTGCATTTGAGCTGTTCCAAGTCCAGCAGTGACAAAATATATTTTTTGTGAAATAAAACGGCTAATTAGATCACATAAACTTTCAGAATGTAAAAAATGAAACTGTAAAACAAGCAGCTGTGCACTTGAGGTTCATCCAGCCTCTTCTGCACAAGTTGCATTTTGATCAGCCTGAAGACTGGGAGTTCATGGCATTCCCCCCTTTCTGTGAGCCAGCCTCAGTGATGTTCTTGAGGAATTGCCTTCTTTAAAAAATGGAGCATTTAATTCCGTTGGGCAGCAGCGTCTTACCATCCTGTAAACATCGATCCAAACATCCTGTAAACACCTCTCTGTGCTATGCAGAAATTATGTCTCTTTCAAAAAATTTATGGCCATCGTGTCTCTAAAGGAACATTCTCCACAAAATGAGAATTCAGAGCTTAGTCTCTCTCCTTAATGTGAGAAGGAAGAATGCTGCCACCTTTCTTTGTGCAAGTTCCTTATTAAGAACGGATTAGCAAGAAAGGAAGGGAGTGTCTTTCAGAGGGAGAAAGGTGTCTGTTCTTTGCTGTTGTATTCTGGCATGTACTATATAACAGTTTGCCAGGCAGAGAGCATTTATCATTATCTCTGCATTCCCACTAATGCTCCAGAGTGCCTTGACCTCCAGAATTGTTCTCCAAAGATGGGGGATCTCTCTGTGCATCCTGCTGCATCCCTCACAACGACTGGGTTCTGGTTGATGTTGTGTCTTCTGCTGGCCCAGACTGCTGTGCCAGGAGGGATTTCATAAATAGGTGTGCTGGCAAGACAGCTTAGACCTCCTCAGTTTCCAAATTCATCTGGCCCAGGTTTAGACACAGCAGAGCAGGTGTGGGGAGCTTGGCTGTCCTCAACTCCCAGCTTCCCACCTCAAACACACGTGGAGTTTCTTAAAATGCAGAGAGGCCCCAGCATGTGCTACCCAAGCCCAGATTTCTTTTTTCATTTCCAGAGCTTTATGTACTTGCTGAAAAAATGATTACTGTTCTTAAGAGTTTGCATCATCAATATTTGCATTTGTTTGTAAAAGTATCTTAAAAAATTAAAAAAGGACTATTAGCACACACAAGCAGTTACTGTTCTGAGAGGGGGAAAATAACTTGAAAGATACAGTTATTAGTGTCAGGATTTGATTTCCTTTTTTTAAACAACTTAGCTTCTGAAATTATGAGGAGATGTCAGCGATAATTAGAGAATTCTTAGATTCACAGTGCAATCAACAAGTCATTTGTGTAGTTTTCCTTTCCTTTGTGAACAGTTTTAGAACGACAGAAAATCATGTGTTTATAGAGATACATGTAGAATATTATGTATTTGTGCTTAATGTCTGCTAATCTCCATACTTCAGAGAGAAAAAAAACCCCAAGTTTTTCTGAACAATTTTCTTCTTTTGAGGATTTTTGCATCTGATGTAGAACATCCCCCTGTGTTTTGCAGCTGTTATTTTTTTACCGTGTATTCATTTCCATTCACTGACAATGTGCTACTCTGAGACCTGTGCATGTAAACTGCTCTTGAAAACACTCAGTGCTCAGAAGCCCTATTGAAATCAATATGAGAATAGAGAACAAATACTTGCCAATTTGAGCTCTGGGTGCTTACAAATGCAGCTGTAGTGTGGTAAAGATTAGAAAAGCTCCAACATTTCTGCTATTATACTTCTATAGAAATGTGCCATAATAATATGGAATAAACATGTGGGAAGAAAATCCATACTTCAGCTTAACTGCCTTGGGTAATTAATATTATCATCATCGTTTTATGGATGGAAAAAAAAATGGCAGTGGAGGAACTGTAGTTTCCCCAAGGCAGAGAGGTACATTTGGAGCTGATGCTGAAATTCAGGTTGGCTTGATCTCTGCTCCTCTTTGCTGAGGTCTCTGAAGCCAATGCTGAAGCAGATGCTGTACTTAATTTTCATGTTCTCTTTCACTTGAGTGAGGAGCACAGTTCCTTCTCAGCTTTCTACCTCGTTAGTGAGAAGTGAGAGATATTTCCACTGGGCAGTTCAACACACTGAAAATTCGAACTGTCGTTTTTCTCTTCCTTGACTTCACAAGCAACCTCTGTGTCCTTCTGCTCTTTTGAAAGTGTTTTAGCCTAAAGTGCATGGAAATTTCAGACTTGGGGGAAAAAAAGAAGAAAGTGGTTTGACTTGCTATCACAGATATCTGAAGATGTGAGGTTTTCTCCAGAAATTACAATCTTTCCTGAGTCTCTCATTTCAATTAAAACAAGAGGAATGTGCTGTGTTAGTGCAGTTCTCGTTGTGGCTGTCCCCTGGCACAGGTATGGCTGCATGATGTGAGCATCCCAGGGCTTTGCAATTCCTGAGGATTGATCCTGGAGACATCTCTAGCAGTATTCCTGGGAAGAGTGGCATCAGCTCCTGGCACTGCTGTTTGTTCCCAAGGTATGTGCCCAGCCCAGTGGAGCCTGAAGAGCAGGTTCTGTGTGCTGATAGACAGAAATGAGTGCAAGGGCTGGACTGATCACAGAAAAGAGCTTTGCTGTCCCAACAGGAGCATGGTCCTTCCCCATTCTTAGCACCTGGAGGGATGCTGCTGCTGGAGCAGCAGGTGAGAAAAAACTACAGAGAAGTATCAGACTCCTGTTGGAAAAAGAAAAAAAGGGCAAGAGACACAAGTTGGTTTGCCATAGGTTTCACACTGAGAAGTCTCGAATAAAATGTATTTTTCAGTATGTTGGGACTAATAAGAGCATTTAGTTATTTATACAGAAGAGCCAAGAGTGGTTCTCAAAGAAGAATAAACATCAAATTACCATAATTCTTCCTTCTTTCTTTACAACAAAATGTGTAAAGGAGCTCTAAGAGCCCAGGAGAAAACACCAAGAAAAATTTTTAGCTCAAATGAGAGCAGGGTTGGTTTTTTTTTTTCTCAAGCAAAGTTTTCAAAGAAAATACTATTTAATATTTAGGCCTTGAAAAGCAAACACATTCCTTTGTCACAGGCAGCTCAGCATACCAATAGCAGTCAGCTTTGACTGTGAAAATATCCACTCTGGGTTACATTAGGGTTTTTGTTTTGGGGTACAGTGTTGTAGGGCCAGAGTGTAACTGGACTTTTGTCTAAGGGGTGGCTCTAATGAAGGAATTTATCTTCAGCCCTAGAGCTGGTTTCATTTCACACAGTCAGTATGACAACATTTCTCTCAATCTTTGTCTTCACTTCTGCTGCTGCCCCAGTGGAAGGGAATCTGCAGGCCCTGGATGCTTGTCCCTGTCAGCGCCATCCTTGTTCCTATATCCATGTGGACCCATGGAAAGGCTTCCCTGGATGTTTAGGGCAGCAGAGGCTGCTTGTGGTGGGTGCTAGAAGAGGGCAAGGAGTGGAGGTTATTGGTGGAGGGTCAGAGAGTTCCCTGATGAGCACGTTGGTGGAAGGGATGCTGTGAAGGCAGTGGTGCAGGAGCACAGCCCACATTAATTTATGCACCTGGTGCTGTTCAAGGGGACACAAATGGATGAACATTGAAAGGTAGCCAAGATCTTCTCATCTTTTTTTGAGAAATCTCTTGATGTGCTGCAGAAAAGGAGACGGGGGAATATAATGTGTTTTAATTCAGTGAGTGTTGTGCAGGAAGAACAGACTATGACCTGATTTGACTTAAATATGCACAAATGTTCACCATTTCCCTGATAGGCATTAGTCCAACCATTACACAATTTGTTGAGGGTGGGAGAATGTATAGTATGAATGCAGGTTAAATAAGAACATATTCTGTCATTTTTGTTTCTACAGCTCCTAGCACAATGAGTATTGGAGTTGCCCTCATTAGTAGTGTTGCAATAGGAATAAAAAAAATAAAAGAATTTCAAAGTAGAAGGAATAAAGAAACAAAAAACTTGCAGAATGTTAAATTACTCTTTGTTTTCATTATATTTTTAAATGCACGATAAGCTGAAGGTATTTGAGTCTTTTAATCATAAAGCATTGTCAAGACCACTGGGTCAATGTGTATCTTTGATGACCGCCTTTAATTGGGGAGGGAGGGCAAATCAAGAAACTCACTCCTTCAGGAGTACAGACAATAGTACTAGCAGAACAGTTAAAAATATTTTAATTTTTTTTTTCTCTGTTAAAGAGACATTAGACAGGCTTCTTCAGCACTGTGCAGGCTTGAAGAGAATGAGAATAACAGGAACTCATTTAAATTCCGAGTGCATCCCTGTCTGTGTAACCAGCTTGTTGTTGTACTCTGCAGAATTGTTCGATGTGGATTAATATTGTTGACTAAATTTACAGAGTGCAGGGAGGGGAAGATTGAACTTTGCTAGGGTCTGGATTTTCTCTTGTTTCTTGAAAGGAGGGCAATAGATGCAGATTATTTGTGCATAGAAGGAAAAATTTTTAAAAAAACAAAACCACTGACTATTTGTTAAGGGCAGAGAGAGGGCACAATTTACTTTAAGTGATATATATCTCCACATTTAGCTACTGGAGGAGCAAGTGCTTGGGAAAAGCCACATGGTGCTCAAAGCTCTCTCCTCCTATTAAAATAAAATAAATCTGTCCGTGCTCAGCAGTCAAGATGGAACATTAATTAATGCAATGCTGAAATCACTAGGAACAAAACTGAAATTAATCCCTTAAATATGCTATTTTTATTCCAAGACTTTAGCTTCTCTTCCCAACCTGGATGTGTGTGTTTCTCTGCGCAAATGGAGCAAATGTTATAAATGTTGACAGCATGAAGAGCTCCCCATAGTGCTCTGTCTCTCCAGGGGACAGGAGAGCACTGAGCCTCCCTTGCTATCCAAATGAGCCTTCAGGAAGAGCTGTTTCACCCGTGCTGGTGATGGAGCACTTGCCCAGTACAGCAGCCACAGCTGGGTTTTGTGTGATGTCTTGGAAGGCTGACCTGAAACAGAGACTGGACAGAGCTAGAGAATAAAGTAAGTATTTATTGAAAGGCCCCCAGGATTCACCCTGGGCTGGACAGGAGCCCGACCAAGGCTGCACCCTGGGTGGACCAAGAATAGTCACAAAAAAATGGCTACCAGGTCACAAGATCTTACACTTTTATAAGTTTTGGTCCATTTGCATATTGGGGTTTAGTTGTCCAGTTACTGCTTCAGGTTGTGAAGTCTCATCCTTCTTGATTCTCTCTTCAGCCACCCTTGTTTGTGCATTCGGGCCTGAAAGGTGTCCTTGGTTCTCCACAGAAAAAGAATCTGTTTTGTCTACCTACTCTGTGAAGAGAGCTTACTGGCACTTAATATGAGGCTCAGAACTACATCCCTAGGCAGCACAGAATCTGCAGATATGAAAACTAAAGCTTAAGGCATCATGTGAATCACTTGGGAAACTTCTCCAAGTCTGGACAGTCAGACATGGTGAGGCACGGGAAAGAGATGGACCTGGCTGATTCTAAAGTAAATAGACTACAAAGTGTAGGTGGAACTTCAGGAACACTAGGTGTATCTGCTAATTATTTTAATTTCTTATTGCTCACTGGAGCCAGATCAATTAAGAGGAGAAGGTGATAGTAATTACTGTCTGCAATGCAGACTGTCTAATTCCTTCTGGGTTGAGGAAAGGGGAGGATAGTCAGAGAAACCCAAGGCACCCCGAAGGAAAAGCCTTTGTGCGGTTTCTAATTAGTCTGTGGAACTCTCTGACACACAATATCGTTGGGAAGGCTCCAAAACCTGTTTGGCCTGAGCAGTTGTGACAAGGGAGATTGGCAAATACAAGCAGGTGACCTGCTGGAGCCTGGTTTCCTGGTGGAAAGTACCTCTTTGGTAGAGGTACTTGCACAGTTTTTTTTTCCTGAATGTTGATAAAAGTTCTCGAGATCTCTGTCTTTCTGGTCAGCTGAAGTGGGCTCAAAGTTTCTGGAGGGGAGTGCATGAGGGGAGCACAGAGACACTGAGATTCTTTAATACTGGTTCTTTGAGAAATGAGGCTAAAGCACCAAATAACCAAAAATCTAAGGAAAGGCAGACTCTCCTGGGCTGGTAAATCTGCAGATTTTGTGAAGTAGTCATGAGGACGGTTGTTGGATTATTCCATGACTGCCACCAGTAGACTCTTTTGAACTTTGCTCCAAATTGGATGTTTAGAAAGAGTATCACAGACGTGATAAGGAGGGAGATGTCTGTAGAGCTGTGTTCCTGTATGACAATTCCTGTTACTCCTTATTATTCCTCATAATTCCTTGCAGATCTTTGTAAATCAAATGTTCCTTGTAAATCAAAAAGAGGGAGAAGACATGAACCAGTAATGTTTATACAGCCCATAAAACCAGTGCCCTGATGGACTCTCTCCACCAGGAAAGCCTTCCATAAAATAAAAATTCCCAAATACAATTTTTAGCCCTCAGCTTCTTTTATTTACTTTTGGAGTGCAAGGTTCTTCCCATCTTTTCATTCCTGCAGCTGCAATATTACTTTTGTGTCTGTTAACTCCAGCTCACATATTTTGTGCTCTGCTGGTAGGAGTGAGAAGTAATTTGTTTTGAGAAGAAAAGCAAAGCAATGTAAATGTGTCACCTCTAGCTTATCTCAGAGCTGATCTGTACTGTGGCAACCAGGAGACCTTGAGAATTGCTTTGGGTTTTGGTGCATCCTGTGTCAAATCTGATTCTTGCTCATTCTCTCATCAACTTAGCTGTTCCCCACAAGATTTTCTGCTCCTCAATGGAGCTCAAGCTGTGTCAGTTCTACAGCCACCTCTGGTTGCTGCAGATGTGGTTTTGTTACAGATGGGTCTGGCAAAACTCTGGGGCCAAGCAATGTTTATTTAGCATCGTTATTGTAAGGGTCATTTCAGCACCCTAAGTTATGTTTTGACATGCTGATGGACCAGGGATCTGCGAGTTTGAGTCAAATCTCTGTAGATCAGTGGCCAGGGTTGTCCCTGTTTTGTTTTGTGGGTGATTGCAGTTGTTCCTTGATGACTTTACTTTTTGGCAATGCTTTTTCCTAGGCTTGCTATTCAGCATCATTTTTTCCTCCACTTTCTTCTTTCTATTTCACAGCTGCTTCCAACAAAAAACTTTCTCTGTTATCTGTCTTGCCAAAATGAAATCCTGTCCTGTTGGCATTTCCATGTGTGGTGCCGTGGAAGAAGGACAGACTTTCAGCTCCTGCACTGTCTTGGAAGGAGAGGAGAGCAGGCTAATGGTCATTTAATGAGCTCTTCCCAGCAGATGCTAATGTGCCCAGAAATAACGTGGCACAAACACAGCTTTAATGAATGAAGAATGTGGAACAGGCTTTATTATAATTTTCAATTTGCTTCTGAGTTGAGCAAGCTGCATGAATACTCAAAGACATTTCTCTCTATTTGTCAACAGATGAATGCCCTCCGAATTGTTAAGGGCAACATTTTGTGAGCAGAGAGATGTTAGCCCCAGGCGTCTTGGCTAAATTGCAATTTGGGTAATTCAGTTTCACCTGCCTGAATTCCCCCTGCAGTTTCTGTTGGATGTGGAGCTCCTGCCTGCTCCTGCCCTGCACTGCTGTGCAGTCATACCATCCGCTATTAAACAGCTGCTGCCCATAAGTAGCTGAAACATTTTGGGATCCTCTGGGATGAATAGCTCTGTATAAATATAAAATGATACCATTACCATGTTTGAAGTAAGATTTAATATAAACAAACGATTGTTTCAGTAGATGGTGCTCAGCTGAGTTACAGCAGCTCGGGGCTCTGGGGAAGCAGTGGAGTACCAGCAGTCCTCCCCTCATAGCACTCTGCATTTGAGGTTTTTCAAAGAAGGGAGTAAGGAGAGAAAGCTTTTTCCCCTTTCCAGCTGAAGAAGGGAATTATGCCTCTGAGGCAGTGGAAGTGAGTGAGCCAGCTGCTGCTTCCCAAAGCAGAGCCCACAGACTTGGGCAAAACCATCTCTTTCCCATTGGCAGTAGGGCTGTTGGTAAAGGGATATATTTTCTGTACCTTTGGGGAGAGGTTCATTACCACCTTCTCAGTGTCCAAGGGGATAGAAGGGTATGGCCATGAGAGAGCATAGCTGGTTAACAATCTCTATACCAAGTTATAAAGTGCATTTTTCAGGCTGTAGGTACTGGGAAGGAATAATGTCCATGGATGCTCTCATAGGTCATTTTTTATAGCTACTATTGAGTTCTCACCCATCACAGTGGCAGTAATGACCCTGTGGTTACCTTCCAGACACCAGCTTCTCTGGTTTCTTGAAACACGCCTTCCCACAAAAGTTCAAAATGTCACTCACTTTACACTAATGAGAGGAAATTGTGTTGTAATCTCTGGACAAGGATTTGCTTAATGCATACAGCCAGTCAGGCTGGACAGCGCCCAAGCATTGCAAACTAAACATTCTTTTCAATAAACATCCTTTTTGGTCACAGCACACTTGGTTTAATACAGCAGGTGCCATTAAAAATATGCCATTTAGTGACAGAATCATTAATATTTTTAATGGTATTTTTGATAATTCCACAGTCCAGGCATTAGTGAGGATGCAAATTCCATCACTAATGGCAAAGTTATTAAGGCGCTGAGCTGCACGTCAAATAAATAGGTCATTTCCAAATATTTCAGGAAAAAGAGAAAGTGCTGATGTAGAGCCAGGTCAGTGGACATGGAGGAAGCTGTTCTGCAGTGGCACAGCCATGTATGCCCTCTGCCCCAGGGATGGGAACTGCTGGACTCAAACCTCCTGCCCCTTCTGTCTGTAGAACAGATGCAGCCTGATCCTGGAGCTCCTGGCTGGAACTGACTCTGGACTCATTACCCAGAGGATTGGAGAGGCTCCCTTCCAAGCATGTGGCCTGTTCAGCCTCACTGAAATACTTTTATTGAATAAATGCAGTATTTAAAAGATTACTCTCTGTGTTTCCGACGGAAACCTCTACTTCAAACAGCTCCTTTTTTGTTGCTTACAGGAGCTCCAGGAGAATCGCTAGATTTACCATCTCATTATCGCCTTCGTGGGGTTGCTTCTTTTCTATTAGTGTTTTCATGTTGCCTGGCTGAAAAAATGAGAAATAAGTACATAGAGACCTCTGAACAAAGGAAACCATGAGATGGATCCTCAGCTCAAGTCTGGTGTTTAACTGTGATGGTGATCAGGGGAGCTGTGTTGAGTGACATCCCCAGCAATGCTGGGCAGGACTCTGGGTGGCTGCTGTGGCTTATCCTTGACTCTCTGAAAAGCTTCTGTTTCTGAATGTCTGAATTGAGCATTAAGTGCTCTGCAAGGTGGACACTGCTTCCTGATGTGTCGTCTTCTGAATTGCTGAGCAGCCTCTCTCAGAATACTGAGTTATTTTCTAACAGAGGTTCAGAGCAGAACGTTGCAGGTTCAGTGGCAAAAAGCAGATTTCTTAGGAAGCTCCTGCACACAATCTGTGCCCTGTTTTTCAGAGGGGAGTGCTTCAGTCCCTTAGTGCTGGTCTCCAAATGAGGTGATGCAGTCAGAACCCCTTTCTGCCCCCATTCAGTGTGTACAGTGATGCTCTGTGGGTGACTCACCAGCTTCCAGGTGAGCCTGTCTTTCCCCATTACAGAGGAGCACAGATATGTCTGCAGTGGATGGAAATGCTCCCAGAGGGCATTACAGTATTTCCATCCATGGCCTCTTGCCTTGTCTTTATCACCAGCATGACTTCTGCTGGTGCTGATGCTTTTAAAAATCCTGAATGCTTTATGTACTGGGGGTTTATGTGATTTGTCACTGGGAGGTCACAGTCTTTTTCATCTAATTATTTTCTACTGATAATTACTACTATTATTTTATGCTTACTGTTTTATGATGCCACATAGGGACAGAGTCCTACTGTGCTAAGCACAATGCAAACCATAATAAGGAAATGGTGCCCACATTAAAAAAATTTGCTAATGTAGTATGAGCTGTGATCCATCATGGGAATAGGCAGGAGGAGGAGGAGAGCTTGTGGTGATAATTAAATATAATGGGCAGGATGCAGCTTCCAACTCCCAATTCTGAAACAAGGGCATGCATTTACACCCACAATTATTACAACTGGGCAGCAGTAAGCACTGAAACACCTTTATACCATTTCAACCAAAATGGGCCTGTAGTTGTTGGTTTGATGACGCAAGAAAGTAAAAAACTGTGCTGTGGAAAATGGAAAAGAAAGATTGTTTAGGGTTCAGCTTTAAAATGGGCTTTTTGAACAGTCAGTAGTTAAATAATAAATAAGGGAGAGTATCTCAGATTTATCTGCAGAGAAAAGCTCAAAGTCATCTTCTACATGGTATATTGCTCATACAGAAAGACGGAACCTGGAAAATGAAAAATAAAGAATCCTTATTAGCCCGTTTGTCATAGATTTCCATAAAATGTAAGTCTGGCTGCAGCTCACCACCGTACCGAAGCAACACATTTAATTTCTGTGTCAGGAAGTACAATTTATTTATAAAGCAGGAACAGGTTGGTAGGGCGTTCCTTAATTTTGCCTTGGAAGGGGTGATGGTAAATTTTCCAAGTGGCTCGAATTGAATCAACATTTTATAGGAGTTACAACTGTCATTTTTATAGTGAATAAAGAACTAGGAGAATGAGGGGGGAAAATACAAAGTAATTAGCTGCTGAAATCACCAGCAATGTTTTGCAGACTGAAGGCAGAGCAGTGATTTACGAAAGCGTACAGCTGTAAATATTTTGATGTATATACATTAGTGTTTATATAGCTATAGATATGTTCCTCCTTCAAATGATGCTGCCTTCTCCTCTTTCCATCACTCCAAAGCACCACAGAGTGCATCCAGGGCCTGTCCTCACACAGGGTGGGTCCCATCATTTGCTGGGTGTGGGGCTGTGGCTCTCCACTGTTGCTGTTCCATCAGTGGTCCCTCTCTGGCCCTCCCTGTGTAGTGGAGCTCATTTTTCTGCCCTCTGACGCACCCCGTGCTTCAGGAGGCATGTGACAGTCACCAGGTCCTTTCATCTTCGGTGTGATAGGAATGAAATGCAGGGAGAAATAGAGGAGCTTTTCAAACAGAGAGAGCAGCCGCTGACTCATTGTCTTCTTGGGGCGTGAGTGGGGCCTTCCTGAGGATTCCTGTGGACTTCAGGAGATCCAGCACTGCTTTAATCTGGCTGTTTGATTACAGTTCCCAAGGCAAGCCTTTCAACTCCACTTTCTGGCAAACAGAACTTTTCTTGGCCTTTCACTGCAGTGTTCTTTCAGCAGTGTCTTTGCGTTGCCTGATATCAGAGCAAGCTGCTTTAAAGAGCTGGAAACCTCATCCTCAAGTTAAAAGGGAATTTCAGATGATTTTGCTGGCGCTGAAATTTGGCAGAGTTTCCTGGGCCAGGATAACAAAAGGAATCGATCTGCGTAGTCAATAGGTCGTCTGCCCACTTCTCCCTGTTCAGTGACAGATCCCTCACAGACAGAGCAGTTCTGGAGAGCTCCAGCCTGACATCCTGCTCCCCAGCCACTGTGCTGGAGAATATAAACCAGGTGCATTGGGATACAAATTCTGCACTGATCTCAGCAGGATGCCAAAGATTTTGCAAAGCTTTTTGCTCTTCTGTCACCTTTAAACAAAGAAATCTCCATTATTTTTGCCTCTGAACAGGGCTTTCTGTTGGCCTGCCACTTGCTACTAACAGGGCTGCTGTTCATCTGGAAGGATTCAGCCTTCCTTCCCTGTTCTGGCTGGAATAATTCCTTAAAGCCCTTTCCCAAGCCCTTTTTGCTTTGGATTGTCCCCTTTAGCTTCAAACTCTGGTGTTTCATCACTTGATCCAGTGGCATTGGGGTGAGCAGTTTGGGTGAGGAATGTGTTGCTGAATATCATTTATAGCTGAAAGATGCTCAAATGGATGTTTGCCTTCTGACTGCTTCAGGTTTTGTATTACATCTCCAGAGATAAAGAAATGTTCATAAATTGATATTGGGCAATTGTGTGAAATAGGAAATTTTGGGAGGAACCTATGAGGCAGTGGATAGAAAACATTCCTGTTTGATTCTGGTCAACAAAAATAGCCTGCTTTTTGTGAGTCTCCTCTTTAATGAAAAGTAGAGCACTGGAAACATATATTCCCATTTGTCACAGCTAAACAGCTTGCTCTGATGGTTAAATGTAAGAAACAGGTATGTCATGTACAATAATAGTCTGCATAATTAATTATGATACTTATGGCTGTGAGCATCATTTCAAGAGGAATAGCTGTAAGCAGCATGTAACAGTTTGAGAAAGGAGTCAGGATAAATGATTTATCTGGTGGTTTGTATGGAGGAGGAATTGGGCTTTGCTCTGGAGCAGCGAGTGAGTGACATCCAGAGATCCAACCTTGCCCTTGGTGTACCTGGAAGGTAGAGGGAGACACAGGTCAGAAGTGTTTGCCCATCTTACCCGGTTTATTAATTTGTCAGCTCAAAGAATCTCTCTGGTATGGCGCTTGTCCAAGTTACAAGCTAATATATGGAATTACTTTGGAACCAGTGGGAATATTGCAGTTAGATTAAGTAGGAGATGCAATTTTCCAGTTGTAGGATTAAATATAGCAGCAGAGCAGTATCTTCATATTATTTTATTTATTGATGACTTTTTAAAAAGCCCACTCTAAAGTTTAATGGTCGTTTTAGTGCTGTTAGGTCATCAAGTAGTTAATGGTTTCAAGAATTTTAAAAACTATTTGAAGGTTTTTAGACTAAATATTGCAGAATATCAGTTAACACGTTGCCTTGCTTTAAAAATGTAGCATTTCCAATGCGTGTTTGACATGCTTGGGGCTACTCCAAGTCTTGATACTCAGAAGGAACTAACTGCAATATTAAGCTTTAATATTTTATGATGAGATTCAAGCTGTTTACGAGGTGTGTAGTGAAAAGTGGATTATATTTTGTCACAGTGCACGTTTTCACCCAGAGTTAGGTACCTGACTGTAATGGGACAGGTTTAGCTCCTCCCCAACAAAAGGAATATCGTGCAGCTCTCGAAAAATTGAAGAATAGACTGCCTGTGTTGAATAAATTGGATTGAAAAATATAGCTGGGAGAACCGTCAGATTTTCAGTTCTGATGTAGCAAAATGTTACTTTCTGGCCTGTTCTTCTTGTCCCTCATCCTGGAAATGTGCAGGAATTAGGCATCGAGGATGAGATTTACCCAGTGTTCTTGCATTGAGAGCAGTGCATGCACTGTATAAGCTGGATCCCAGAAATGTCAATTCAGTTAATCAAATGCGTGTTTTTAAGTCATCTCTGTATGTGTTCTTCAGCCTACCCTAAAACCTTCCATTCATTTCTCCCCAAGCAAATAAATCCTTTTAGTGTCTATCTGTATACACTAATTATGCATGGTTCTCCTTTTAACCATACTATTTCAGATAATTTGAGTTTCCTGCAATAGTTCTTAGCTAATTATTTAGTTGGATGGTAATATCTTCATAAAACAGAAGAATGATGGCTTGATTTTTTTTCTTTTCTCCTCTATAATGGGTGACCATTCAAAATGGAACAGCTGTAGTGACTGAGAACTGTTATTATCCAGGGTGTGAATTACAGCAAAAGGACTGTAAAATGCGATGGAGTTTCAGACTTTGATAATAAAGATTCATCTCAGATCACCCGAGATTATAAAGGTGTTAAACGACTCCCTTTCTGTGCCTTTCTAATATTTCAGATTTCATAGTAGCATCATTGTCAGGATCTATTTGACATTCTGTAACACTGTCTCAAACAACAGCCTGTCTCTTCTCCTGACAGGGAGCATGCTTTGAATGAAAGTTCATTAGTCTATTGAAACATCTCAGTTAATTGCTAAGCCAGTACCCGGAATTGTCTAGTTCATATTTCCATCTGTGCCACAAGCATAGCAATAAAGAATTTTTTTGGACAGGTTAATTTGCCTAAAATACCGTGTAGTCAATCAGAGGAACAAAGTTGTTGATGGGAGCATCTGTCAAACTGGAGCTTTCATCAGAGCTGTCCCTCTCCGCGAGACGAACATCTCTGGCTTCCACGAGTTGGCAGAAATACAGCAAACAATAACAGCAGCTGCACTAGAATAATGTTATTCCACTGCTAAACACCAAACAGCTGGGTGTTGCATTGGTAAGAATGCTTTATAGTTTAGCTTCTTGTGAAAATAAAATCCAGTCATTCAAATATAGCATTGTTTTAATATTTAATTTAGATTGTTTATGTTATTTGCATTTTGTTAATTTTACATTTCATACAATTTGCTTGAAAATAGCACTTTCTTGGAAATTGTGCATGTACATGTGCGTGCATAAAGATCCCTAATACGTGGTGGTTTTCTTTAAAAGACAAAACAAAAGCAAATTAAATGTCTGCATAAAAAGCAAATTAAATGTATAAACTGAAATTATTTAAATGAGCTGGGAACTTGCACTGAGATTTTCAAGGCATGCACTACATGGCCCACAGTGTGCCATTAATTTTCTGACAATCTGAAAGATCATTTAACAATTAAGTTCTGATCTTCTACTGATTTCCCTCATCATCGGTGGTGCACACGGTGACTACGTCCAGCATTTGCTACATGAAATACATCAATGTTAATGGAGAGAAAAATACAATAACTCATTTTGCCACAAATAACATTTTCATGCTCTAGGAGATGAGCTTGAAATGCGAGTAATTCCAGCTAAATCAGTGGATTTAGCCTAGATTTACTGTAGTGTGAAAGAGTAAAATTTGACCAGCATCATCCAGAGCTGCAGAACATTAAAGGCTGAGATGTGATGAGCATTACAGTATCCAAAATAAGGTTTCATCCGGACCTTTTCACTGGTTCTGAGAAGAATAGAATAGAAGAATAGATGTTCCTTGAAATAGTTCCTTGAAGAGTCTCCCTTTTTTGTTGATGACTATAAATTTGAGGTTCACCCCAAAACAGGACCTTAAAAAAAAAGGAAAAAAACAATTGCAATTCTCTGCATAGCAGAGAGTTTCTTGACTTTTTTGTAGGTTTTATCTTTGTGATGCAGTGTGAGACTTGACCTTGAAATTTAAGAGTACCTAACCATCCAAGAGAGATGTTGCAGGCTGTTGATTTGCAGAGCACTTTTAATATTCTCCTGTAGAAGACGGTGGAAGCGTACCCAGCATTAATACTATTTTGGTCCTTCCTTGAGAAGGCGTCATTCCTCCTTCCTGAATAGATTTGCTTCTCCATCATGGCTGGGTTCCTTGGCAACTTCTCCAGTGAAGTCAAACATATGTGTGTTAGGGAGAGAGTCTGCTGAGGGGGGGAGTGTCACAGAGCTCTTCCGTGGGATACAGAGTCCCTTGTCACTGCCTCGTCCTGATGTTCACAGTGGGTGGAAGGGAAGGGAAGACCAGGTGGGCAAAGATAAATTTGTGCAACATTTGGTTCCATCCCCCATCCACGCCGTCCTGCTTCTCTCCAGGCCTCTTAGATGAGAAGAGAGAGCAGTTGGCAGGGGAAAGACTTGGGAATAAGAAAATCCATCAGTTCTGGGGGAACATAAGCCTATCAGCTACTTTGTATTCTGTCGGGCTGTGGGGGAGAATTTAGCTTGTCTTATTAATGTCATATCAACATGTCTTATTAATAATGATAGAATCACTCGATACCATTGAAAAAGAATATAATAAGACCAGCTATGATAAGAGGTCAGGGCACAGAGCAATTCTTTTCTGATTATAGACATCCATATAAATGTATACATAGGTTTTCTATCTCCTTTTTTTGAGAGTTTGTGCTCTTAGCAGTCAACAGTTTGCAGAAAGCCTCTACTATTTTCCCTATCCTGAAATGGTGACTTTTGCCCTTTGAATTGACCTGAATTTCCAAATCCACAGATGTTTTCAGGCTGGTAGCCAGTGCAATGACTGAAAGTTTACCTGTTTGCCCCAATTACTCTGTCTTGTCATTGGAATCAATCTTGGCCTGAGAACCATTTCCTTGTTGAAAATCTTGCCAATAAACCATGGTTTCATTTACTAGCAGGGAGTGGAGTTGGTTTTTTGGTTAGTTTTTGGTGTTTTTTTTTTCAAATTCACAGCTTACACATAGAGCTTTGCAGGTGTTCAGGGTTTGTACAGAGCTTTGCAGATGTGACTGCAGTGAATCCAGGCTGGGAATACAGGGCTGGTAGCCTGGATTATGTATCAGGACATGCCTCAGCTAAAGAGTCAATAATGTTTATTCAGAATGTTGCCAGAGAAGACCTCATCCTAACAGCTTTCTCCTTATTTTAGCACCCATCTTTGTAGATCCACTCAGTTGGAAGTGGTTACTTTCAGTTTACTGCGTGGTAGAGGGTGGCTCCAGGTCATACCATTTTTTTCTTGTTTGGCTTATTTGAACTTTTCTTTTCAAATGAAGGACGAATCTGAGGCAGTCACAGAATTTTCTATGTGTCTTGTGTAAATTGAGTTCAGTTATGATTACTCATTTTGTCTAAGAGTAGGCTAATTGACCAGCTGTTAATGGCAAACTTCTGAAGGGAGGTCTTGATCCTGTGTTAACTTTACATTCCTGGAGGACAATTTGTCATGAAACCAACATGATGTGTTGCTAATGATTACTTCATCGAGTCCATTGGCTCTCTGGGAGCCATTTAACTGCAGGACCATCTGCTCCTCTTAGTTGATTCCTGCCCCTCCTGTGGTCTGACCTGCAGGTGATGTGCAGGGAGTTTGGCCAGCACGTGCAGAACAAGTGTTGAAAGCTGGAGGTTTGGGCAGCTGTTTGGGAGATTTGCCCTGGTAGACTCTCATTCACAATGATTGAAGCAATGCTGAAGATCATCAAATTAGACCAGTTCTGAGTTCAAGAGGAATCCAGAAACAAACAGTTATGGAGGTTTAGTGGGGTTGTGAAGTCTATTATCAGAGCCAGGAGCTAGAGAAAGTTAGAGAGAAAAGAATTTCCCAGACAACAGGAGTAATTGGAGATGAGTAGAAATTGCTGGAGTCCCCTCTTTGAACCAGCAGTGCTGTCTTAATTAGCTCCTCTCAGCAGATGAACTGCATGTGGAGCCAGGACTTGCAGGGCCCTGGGTGGTCACAGGACAGGCAGAGGTTAACACAGTCCAAGCCCTGAGGGGCTGGGAGGTCACTGAGTGGCTTGTACAGATCACAGGCTGCAGGATTTTACTCCATGACTCCGTTGCTCCTGTAACTTCTGTGCAGTTAAAATGCTCTTTGCAGACAGGCAGCTCGTCATGATTTCAAAGAGATGGGACAGGGAACGTGTTCCTCCTTGTGACCCTTTGTTCCATCTCCTAAGTGCCTTTGCTGTAAAGACAGTCGCACCCTACAGCTTATTTTCTGCCTTCAGTCATGGCCATTAATTCTGGCTGTTTCTTTGGTGGGTGGAGTTCCTTTGTATCTCTATTTTTTGCCTTTTGTTGGCACAGAAGTCTTGAACCGTGCTTGTTTGAAGTTCAGAGATCTCACAAACACATGCCATGCCAGAACACTTGCCTGCTGCTGTTCTGAATACCAGTTGATCTAATAAAACATATTACCTCTTCTATAAACTGTGACAACCCAACCTAGAAACCATTCAACATCCACAGTGTTGAATTACTACATTACATCCTATATTTGCACTAACATTTTACATGTCCATGTGTTTTTTCTTCACTTACTTGTGTCTGTGAGCTCAAGCATTTTGTGGCACTGTAAGTTATGTCATAGAAGAATGACAGTTTTATTTGCTTTTACTGTCCACTGTGGAAGCATTGCAGGTTTGATTCTAAATTAATCTTTATTGTGTTTTTAAATTTCTTCTTATTCCTTGACATAACCTGCTATCTTTCAGACTTAGCTTTGCTGGCTACAATCAATTTATTATTCATAAATTCCCTGTTTTGACAGCAGTAGTCTGGATTCAATTATGCCAAAAGGCCCAGTCATACCAGGCTGCAGTGCTGAAAATGAATTGCTCAATGACTCGATCTGTCTTAGCGAACGTTAAGTGATGCTTTGATAATTATATAGACATACGTATGCAGCCAAAAAAAAATAAAAAAGCTTTGGGAGCATTTTTTGTTACCCCCCGTGGAAAGCAGAAGGGAGCAGTGGAGGAAGATAAATTGACAGATTATTAGCTGAGGCATCTTGTAAAGGCAGCCAGGGCCCTCTGCTCCAGCTCCGCTGCCTGCGCCGCTGGAGGCTGGACTGCAGTGGAAGACTGAAGACTGCAGCAGTACATGGAGCAGCAGATAAAATTAACACCATCATTTAGTTTTATTTGTTAGAGTTTTAAGTGAGCTGGAAGATAAAAATGTTTAAAATAACCCCTCGGAGAGAGGCTGTGCTGGAGAATCCCAGAATCTTCACATTTCCAAGTGACAGAACTGTACCTCTGCTGGTGTTTTTGTGGAGGAAGAGAAGGGAAGAGCACTCCAGGTTATCTTTCAGGCTGACAGGTGAGAGGATTGACTGTAGGAGTTTTGAAGGCTGCACGGGGTGTCTGTCAGGAGACAGCAAGTTTTGCTGACAGTGTCAGATTTACACACTTGCATGGGCACGCACGTATCCTGCACACCCAGACAGTGACTAAACGCTGCTCCCTTCCCCAGACTGCATTTCCCTTCCAGGGTAAAAGAACTTTCCTGCTGAAATAAGACCCTGCAGACACCGTGGTTAAAAAAAAAAAGAAAAAAAGACCCCACCAAACAAAAAAACAAACCACCTTTTTTTTCCCCTGAGGTCTTCGTTGTGTCTTTCTGTGAAAATTAATTTTTGTGGTTAGAGCTTGCCCTGATCAGAGTTGGCCTGTAGGATTAAAACAGGTACAGGAGGAGAACAGATGTCTCCGTGCTCATTTGTCATGTGGTCAGGCTTTTTTCTGGAGCAAGCGTGGAGCTTTCTGGCATGTGCTGCCTTTTTTCCATGTGGAAATGCTCAGGTTCAGATGCAGAAATCAACTCCGTGGTGCTCACAAGGGATGGAGGGATTCTCAAGAAGCTGAGTCCCCCTTCCCAGCAGTGAAGCAGATTTGGGGGAAGTTTTAGAAGAATCTTTATGCAAATACTGGGATCTGTTCTGGGAGAAGCTGGCTTGGAAATGCAGTTGTTTCTGAGTGCCTAAAAATGGGCCAGAAATTGGAACTCTGGGGAGCTGAATTCTCTTGAAGGTCATGTCCTAAGTGTTTCAGGTAACAATTTCCTCTAACACCTTGAGGAGGAAAACTGGCTTTTCATTACTGAGTCAGCTGATTCACCTCACCACCTTCCACAGTCTGCTCAGAAACTGATAATTGTGCTCAGCTCTTGCAGTTGTATTTTTCACGAGTAGGTGCTGAGACAATGAGGCATTTCAGGAAGTCAATACCAGTGCAGTTATTTTACACTTGGAGAAACTGAGGCAGAAAGGTGTGTGGAAAGTCATGCAGTACCCACTGGTATAGCTGTGGATACAGCCCAGCACTGTGAGCTCCTGTAGCTGTTCATGCCTGGTAAGTTTGAGAAAGATTCTTTTGAAAAACATTTTATCTTTCATGAATGCCAGCAAAACCAAAACAAGAGAGGGCAAAAGCAACTCTTCTGTACTCTCACAGGCTTTTCTTTTCCTTTCTGCTTCCCTAGATTGTTTTTTCTTCAGCAGTGATAAAGGAAAATATTCCAAAAATGAGGAAAATGTGAAGGAGACAATACAAAAATTCCCAGCATGAGAAAGGGAATTTCAGTGCAGGAACTGGACTGTTCATGCTTGGGCATTACAGACAAGGAACATGTGTCATCTTTTCATTGAAACAGTACATCCCTCCTGTGATTGGGGGAAAAAACAGCAATGCAAAGCTCAGTTCTGTAAGGGCTGAATATTCCCGGAGGTCTTCACATTGCTCCCAGGTCTGTCTTCAGAATTCTGGCTGGAGAACCACTTCTGCAAGCTCAACTTCTCCCTCTCCTGTTCTTCAGCTCACTGTAATTCTGCCTTCCCTACTGCAGCTGCCAGTTCCTTTTGTGTATTCAGTTGTAATCCAAATTTCTCACTGACTTTGGTCACCCACTTTGCTACCTGCCAAAGCAGTTTCTCAGACTTCATAAGGAAATCTTCATCAGCGTAAAGTTGGTTGCAACATCTGCACTCCCCCTTCTTCTCCCTCCCCATTGGTGACACCATCAATTCTGGCTCCACTGATAACAAAGAAAAAAACAAAACCAATTAAAAAAAAAAAATCAGCAAGAATGAATATTGGTATCCAGGTAAAATTACTGCATGTGAGATTTGAAAACCCTTCAGGCAGTTACCAAAAGCAATGGACTAAATATGCCAGATAAACAATGATTTATTGTCTGTCTACCTGACCCCTAACTGATGTAATCAATATGTTTATGATGCAGATTGCAAAGTGTCTGAATTATATAGAGCACATCCTGTGTCATCCTCCTCTAGCAGGAGCAAAGGCAGTTACTCAACAGGCTATTGATAAAACCAGTGGCAACATCAACTCACATGGTAATTTACCATCTTCTGTCTCATTGAATTAATTGATTTCCTTTATTGGCTATATAAATAATTTCCTGTGTTTTGCTATTTTTCTCTCTGTCTCAGTGAATACTTAGGGTCTTACCAGTGTCCTGTGGTAAAATAATTTGGTAATTGAAGTGTTCAGCTCCTGAAGGGCAAGGAAGGGGATGTTGTTTCATAACCTGTGATAAATGTAGTAATAAACAATAATCCTAATTGTGTCTTGCACATGAAACAGCTGCTGAGATGGGTGGGCACACCCAGGGGCTCTGTTTTCCAGCTTCCCTGTGCTGCAGATTGAGAACCTGCAAAGTCCCAAGGGGTGCTGCCTCCCTTGTGGAGCAGTGCCCATCCAGAGGGTTTTTCTCTATAGGATGGTCAGTGAGACTTTGTCAGGTCAAGAGGTGGTGGAGCACCTGCACTGGGTTATAGCTGCTATTTAATGTAGATAAATATGTAATTCCATCCCTACACCTCCACCCCCAAAGCTCCTGTAATGCCACCCTGCCAGGCTTTTTTAAAATAGATTTCATTTGGGAAAACAATGTTTTCAGAACACATCTTTTAAATTGTGTTCAAAACCACCCAAACCTGGTTTGTGGGGCTTTTCATCTTCAAAGCAATTTGTAGCACTAGCTGATAAATATTATGTTACAGTTAATATATCAAAGCATAATGTGGTCTGTGACAGAATTGGTAGGTCATCCATCTGTGTCACATGAAAGGAACTTTTTCTGGTTTGGTCTGCTAGTTACCTCCTTACCAAACCAAGGGAAATAACTTTGTAGTGAATCTTCAAAGACATGTTAGATTGCTTTCTCCTTTTCTTCTCTTCATAGGGATTTGGAATAGTTTTAAAGCATCAAAATCCTGACGTGCTGTAAAAGGGTTTCACATGCTGACCATAATCTTTGTGCTGTTTCAGCTGTTGGGTCAGCTGTCTCACCAAAGCTGATGTGGGTCTCTTGGGGAACAAATGCCTTTCTGAAAAAAAAGGGTGATATTTTTTTGGGTTATCCAGATTAGATGCAGGTGCTGGCTGAAGAGGCCTCTATTTTTCAATTTCACATAACTTCAGCTCTGTCCCTTTAGACATTTGCTGAACAGTGTTAAAAGAATGTTAACTTATATATGGAAATGGAGGAATGGCAAGGTCACAGAGTAAACAGCTCATCTGAAAGAGCAGCATTTCTCATTCCTGGTTTTGCAGCCCATTAGATATGTGGCTCTAATCAGTTACATGAGAGAGTTCTGAAGGCACCTGGTGATTGCAGGCACCTTTTCAAAGGTGGCCTCTAAAAAAATACACACAGCAATTAGCCCACAAAATTGACTTGCTTCCTGAAACATATTAATTCTCTCAGAATTACTTAAAGTGACTCCTTTTTAGTTTATAAACTTAAAGATTTATTGGTGATTTCATGCTCTGTGTCCTCAGACTCTGGATTAAGGATAAAATTAAAGACATGAAGCCTGTGGTGAAATGAGAACAACTTCCAGCCAGGGCTGTGAACAGTTTGTACAAATGGAGGCAATATAGTGCCCACACCCACTCTGTCAGCCTGGAGGAGTTCACTGTGACCCAAACTCTTATCTCTGTTTACATCTGTAATCTGATATTCTTGAAATGTGATAAGGAGTTCTGAAAGAAAAAACACTCCTTCCATCTTTAATTACCATCCTAAAGACAGCTTCCAAATTTCAGCTACAATAGTCTTAACTGAACCATCCTACTGTTCAGGATACTTTAAAATAAAACCCTTAATCCATTTTGAAGCCTTTAGTTTGAAGAATAAAAAGGAGTATAAACAAGAAGGTTCAGCTGTAAGCACAGAGCAGATATGAGAAGTGAGAGCTTGAGAACAAATCCTTGGGAAACAGATGGGCCTTGTGCTGTTTCTCTTTCTTCTGAAACCTCAGTTCTCAGCAGATCATCTCGTGGTCTGTTAACTCCAAACATTTGAAGGGCAGATGGCTTCTTGGCCTTTCAGAAAACACAAGCACTGCTAGTGAAGGAGTTGCCATTATAACAGATAGAACTTTATCTCCAGCCAAGTCTTTTGTGTTTCTTACAGCATTTTTTTGCTGTGGTGAGGGAGCAAGGAGAATGGAGTTGATAGCCAGGTATCTTGTCTTGGACTCATTCTTGTTTCCACTGCTGCCTTACACACATTTCTCTTCTATCTGATGAAAAGTGTTGTACTCATTTTTATTTCCTTATTATGCTAAGAATTAAACTTTGAGAACAGCGGCTGTTGCATTCACTGGGAACTGAATTCTTTAACTATAAAATTATGTTCTGCGTATTCATGAAAATGGATCAATTAAAGTCAAGGGGACTACTCACATGAGCAAATGCTAATTAACAAAACGGATGCTCTAATGAAGAGAACATGATAACGTTGCAGATAGATTGTGAATATTAAACACACTTTGCTCGGCAGCAGTAGAGGTGTTTACTCCATAGTATATGAGCAGTTTATTAAATTTCTGGTTGGAAATAAATGCTTTGGGTTGGTTCTCTAATTGGTAAATGTTCTGTACTTCTAGACTCGAGTGCTGTCTGGAGCAGTTATGATGCATCGTAAGTGTGCTCTTAAGTGAGTGCTGATCTACAGATTGCTGATACCATCTAACTAAACCAGACAGGTGGCTTTGCTGCAATAAGAGCTTAAGATATTTCTTGCCCAGCTGGTGGAAAAAAAAAAAGAGCTGTCTTTTTTTTTTCCCCTCTGAAAAAATAAAATTAAAAAAAGCTCAAAAAGCCTAATAATATAAAGAAGGGACATCTATTATCACATGTAAGTCAGTGGGAGAGAGTCTTTAGAACAGCCTGGAACTGGATTTTCACATTAATTTATTTTCCTATTCATGGAAATTCTACTTTCATCACCAAGTGAACTTGGTGCTAATTAATTAAATATGAACTATTGATTAATGTATGAAGAACAGCGAAAGCTGTGGCTACAGGACTGGTCTATTTTCAGAGACTTTTCTGTATTCTCCCTAATATCATCTCAATATTTCATAGTTCAGGTCTGAATTAGTAGAAGTAAACAACCACTCCAAGGGAGATGGGAGGTGGTCCCAGCAGTGTTTTTGCAGCAGGGCTGGGAGCAGCCCAGAGCTGAAATGGGGCTGAGCCTGGGGGCTCTGGGTTGCCCTTGCTGTGGTTCCTGCCCATCCCTGGACATCCATTGCTGGAGTTTTCCTCAGCTCAAGGGGCAGGGGTGGCACCAAGGAGAGCAGGGCATCCAGGGAATAATGCCTTTGGCTGGAGGAGGAGCTGCATCAGGTGTCATCATCTCCTGGGTCTTTTGGGGCAGGATTGGAGTAGGTGGAGGCAGGACAGGCAGCAGAGACAAGAGGCACTCAGGAGGGAGGAGGTGGATGCTCTCTGGTCTTGCTTCTTCCCCTCCCCTGTTCCTCCACCATCCTTTACTTCTCATTTTCTGTTTTCTTTCAAAGAGGGAGATGGGAGGGGAAGAAACCCAGCAACTCTTGTTGACCAAACCTTCCATGTGCTTCTGAATCACTTAAATCCAGGCTTGTCCTTCTGACCCAAAGCTTGGTTGAACATGAAGTCATGAAACCATGAGGGAAGTGCCTCTGGCAGAGGGGTCTCTCATGCATCAAGCAGGAGAGGTGGGATATGTTACATGAGGACATTCAGCTATGACAGACCCTGAAAACTGGGATCCTGGAAAGAAATTCCCAGCATTTGTACTTCAAACATCAGATTTGTTTGAAAGGGATGCTAACTTTGGGATAGTATAGACATATATATTATATGGGTACCAAATCCATGAAAAACGTGGCCTGTACTGTTGCTGAGGAACCAGTCACGTGTTTCATGTTGCTTCTCACACAAGCAGATTGTTATTGCTGATTTCTAAAATAATTTTTATGGTAGTAAAAGTCTTGTACAGCCTGAGCACTGAACAGTGAGAAAGAATGGGCTATAATGAAATAAATTGTGGGAAAAGATTTTTTTAAAAAGCAAAAGTAAAAAAAATACCCAAACACCTTCAAAAGCTAGGTTTTGTCAGTAGGTAATGTGTTCCTGTAAGTTTAGTTTTTGTCTTTATTTTTTCTTAAGAAAATAAAAAATACCATAACACTGTGCAGTATCAAGCAAAACTAAATTATCCCATGGCCTGCATGGTTAAAAGTATATCCTGACTGTGATCCTGTCACATCCACATTCTTGCAAGCCCGTTCCCAAGATGTTCAAAACATTCAAAACACTAAAGAGCTACGATTCCATTGATGTGTAATGAAGTTCACCACACAAAGGCTTTCCTTAAAGAAGTTCTTTGAGTTTGAAGTGACAGACAGATGTCAAGGTGATGCTGAGTGTGAGATGAAAAACTGAAAGCAAACAAATTAGTTAAGTCATTTATGGGATGTGATTTGGCCCAACGTTGAAGTCTTCTGTGGGTGGGTTGGAGAGCTATCAATCACCCCTGACACACGTTATTTGTGCATAATTATATGTTATTGACCCAATACTCAGTAAAAAGGGCTCTGTGCATGCTTAGCATTGTTTGATTCCAGCCTCATCTGTCACTGAGACATAATGTGCCAAATATTGCATATTTCTGTTCTCTGTGCAGAAAGTATTTAGAGGTATCTCCACTATAATCTCTAATTGCCCTAATACCAATCCACAGAAGGCTAAACCTCTCTTTCCAATCCACCCTAGCACTGTCAGGAGACAACACCTTTTAGGCCAGGAGGACAAATGTTCAGCTTTGAGCAGGGATTTCCAAGGTGAGCCGTGGTGGTGTTCTGCTGGTGCTGGCTCTCGTGGCAGCGTGCCTGTGATGCATGGTCTGTCACAGAGCTGCCCACATCCAGGGCTTCAGATCTTCATGAGCCTGGGAGATGAAAGGTAATTTCAGGGCTGTGATGAACAGCAGAACCTGGGCTGGTCAGCTCCCAGGGCCCTGAGGTGCTAATTAAGACCTCAGATGTCTTGGTGACCTTGGCTGTGCTTCCAGGGGTGTGAAGGGACACAGGTGGGGCAGGACAGGGGGAGTGTGATCTGACATGCTGAGTGTCACCTCCTTAAGAAAAAAGGCATTGGAAGGAGCTGGACAAGAAAAAGAAAACTAAGGTTTGGAAGTGAAGTTACTGAATGAAATAAGGACACGGAGTCTGAGCCATGATCTACTGAATTCAAGACAACCTTGACTTAAGGAGGGTTTTATTATGCTTAAAGAAAGAAAAATTAAATCTTCCTAATTGCTGCAGACAGTGATGGTACTGCCTGTTTTTCCAGTGATGGTATTTTTGCGTTTTAAGTAAAGCCTCTATACCTCTTTTCAAGGAAATCTCAACAGGAGTTGAACTTTTTTATATATTTTACAGGGTTTTGGGGGATAAAAATACCAACTTTTTTCCATTTGCCAGGAATGCTCTGTCTAACAAGTACCCTTTTCCATTTTTTATTATTTTTACAGTAACATCTATAAAAAAAGCAAATTAAAATATTTAAACACAACACTGAAAACATTTGTTCATGCCTGCTGGCTGGCTTCCAACTTGTGTAATTAAATCTTGCAGTCTGTTACCTAAATACTTCCTGCAGTTCCTGCTCAGTGCAGCCCCTTCCCTGAGTTGCTGGCCCCAGCCAGTTTCACTCCTGCTTTGCACTGCAGCACAGCTGCCACTTTGGATCACAGGGATGGCTGCCTTTCTTTGGGAAACCTGACTCATATATAAATAATTGTTAAAGTGCTCTGCAGACCTCCCCGGGGTGAAGAGCACCATTGAAAAATAATAAGCCTTTCAGATACATTATTAATGTTGATCCCGTTGCTGATCACATCCCAGCCCAGGGACAGGGGGAAGGTTACTCGTGCAGTCTATGTTAGACCCTGGCACCTGAGAAACCTGGGTGTGACACCCCAAACTCCTCTATGAGACTGGACAGATCATTTATCCCTTTGTGCCTCACCTCTCCCAACCTTGGACTTCTTGCTCCGTGTTTTATTTAATATATATTTTTATGCTTTTCAGAACAAGGGGTTTTTGTTGGTGTGGGTGACCCATTCTCTCATTTTGCTGTTTAGGTGGAAACCATGAGTTCAGGCTGAAGTGAGCAACCAGAAAGTCCTGATGTGTGGGCTCAGTTTATGATGCCCTCCTTGCCACTACACTTTGCAGGTGAACACAGATATTTTTCTAAGTTAGAAATGAGAAAGTATTTCTCACCTTGAACGCAAAGGACCCCCAGCAGACTTGTTTGTCCTGCACTCATTTTCTTTTGCACAGAGAAGGCATTTAAGCTGTGTCCACTGACAGCTTTTTTATCCTTCTTCACCCCTTAGATACTCTTTTGTAACTTTGGAAAGCAATTTGTAACGCATGTGAATGTGCAGAAAATACTCAGTGCTGATTCCTATACAGTAGAGCAGTTACTTATAGCTGTCCTTTAGTTTGAGTGAAGTCCTTCACTTTATGCTCAGATTAACCAATGTTCCAACTGAATTTGATGTTATCTCTCTTTTATTGATGTGAATTATTTATAGCAGAACTGTTGAATCATCAAAACGCGATTCCTGAGACTATTATTTATGCTAAGATATTAATCCCATGTTCCTATTAAGATTTATCCCTCTGTTCCTCGTTCTGGATTCCTGAATTAAATTTAATTATTCCATCTTTCTCTTTTGCAGTTGAAGTGCAATTAGGTTCATAAAGTAGAAGTATCAACTTGTGGGTGACTGTGTTGAGGTCAAACACAAAATCTGTCTTCCCTGCTTTCCTGTAGGTGTGGATTTGAATTTTTATCACAACCAAAGGCAGCTCATGGGAGGCACCTGGGTTGAAGATACATTGCTTTTATACATGGGATTTTTCTGGACATGTGGATGCAATATTTGGATTGGTCCAGATAGGGACACTTGTATTCATTCTCTCCAAAGAGAACTTTTTGGTTGTTGTTGTTGGTAGAGAGCCCAGGTGATAGCACAGGTGTATGCCTGCAGTTTTGCTCCTTCCTGAACATCCTACTTGTGCTGTCTCTTTTCTTTTCCTCTCCTCCTCCAGGATGAAGCTTCAGGAGATTGGTGACAGTTTTTTCTCCCCAGCACACAGTTCCATGATTATGTTGTAAGCAGCTTCTTGGAACAAGTGTTTCCTTTCTCCCCTCTGTGTTTTATTTCCTGCTCGGCACCAAGATAAAATGTGGCATTTGGTTTTGTGTGGTGTCAGCTGTGGGAAAGGGTGTTTGAAGATCTCCATGAGGCAGAAACACATCCTGTGTCCCTGGGAATCCTAGCAGCCAGGAGGAGCTGTGTTGGTGAATGAGTTTGGGTTTTATGGGGCACTGCAAAGCGAGGTGCCAAACTGTTTCTGTAGCCAAACCAAACAGGTTTCTGGTAGCCTGAAAGATTTTGCAACTTCAGGGTGAAACGTGGCAACTTTTATTTTCCTACATTCCCTTCCCTGAGCAGAGGCCAGTAGAAGTGAGAGCTCCACATGGAGCTGTGGCTTCTCTCCCTCTCTTTGGGAAGGAAGAGGGGTGGAACACCAATGGCAATGTACTGACATAACCAGATAAATCACCACTCTTTGAGGAGGTAATTTGTCTTTCCAAGTTTTGCAGGCTGGCCCAGGCAGCTCAGCAGCACTGGGGATTGTCCCCAGCCCAGTTCCCATCTCCATGCATCCTCCTGCCTTTGCCCTGCTCCTTTGAAGTCAGAGGGGCTGCAGGTTACAGCAGCATATTTCAGCTTGTGCAGCTACAGCTACATGCCACAAGCACTCCTGCAGCTGATTTTAAGACCTTTTATAGTAATTACTGTTTTTCTTGCAGGCATTTCTCCATCTTTGTATTCCAGTCAAGCCCCCATCTCCTGTGCTGATAGTGATGATGATATGGCAGAGACATCCCCCTGGCTTTATTAGACTCAGATGTATACAGTGCTTCTGTCTTGAATAATTCAAGTCAGGACCCAAAACAGGGCTCCAGATAAAGGCAACCCATAAATGTAGGGCAACTCAGGTGCAAAGTTTGCAGCCATGGTTCTAGTTCACCTCTGGCCTTTCTTTGTGTTTCTGATAAAAACAAAAAAATAGTAAAATATAAACCAGTTCTCTCAAGGATCCTTCCTTCAGCTTACGTGTATATTCCTATACCAGGATTTGGAAAACCTTTTAGCTTTAGGCACCTACAGGTGGTGCTTCAGAAAACACACATCCAAAGCAGGAGCAGTGCCTTTTGTTTGTGTATGAATGTCCTCTAACCTCTGGTGTTTGCCTTTCATTTGTTCTGAGAGTAAAACTTAACTCATCCTCCTCCAGGGTGACAGGGTTAAACAGCTTCTGATACCACTCAATGGAATAGCAATAGTGGCAGCCAATCAAGTTCAGCCCATTTGAAATCATTCCTAATGATTTAAAGAAGATAGAATGTCACCCAGAAGAACCATTTCTGCATTCCAGAAGATTTTTCTACAATATTTTCCCGTGACTGATGTGATAGATTGCAAGCCCTTGATCTTCAAATCATTGTTGTCTTTTCAGTGATAAATGGCAGAGTTCTGCTGCGTTTGTGTGTGAGCACAAGTTGTTCAAGGATGGTGTTTAGGATTGCTGGAGTGGCAGATTCCCTGCACTTGCAGAAAAAATGAAATTATTCATTTAAATAATTAGGCAGGATGTGCTGATAGTCATGTCCACTCTTCCTGAAGAACTTACTTGACCATTTGAAGCATGATGCAGCATGGAGTTTGGATTACCATTCCTTTTGTCAGTGGGACTTCCTTCAATTACAGTTTTGGGTTTTCATTTGCTTTGTTTTGATTGAGGTCCAGGATACAGCTTTTTTGTCTAGTATATGCAACTAGAATAATATTTAAAACATATAGTACTTTACATATCCAAAACACTGTGGAAACATCTGCACAGCACGTGTGTGGAGTAAGTAAATAGTGAGGTAGGTAAATAGTAAATAGTAGGAGATATGACTTTAAGACAGTTTTGCATGGAAGATAACATGTCATAGTATTGCTGATGGAAAACAGGCATCAGACCTCCAAACCCGAGAGTGATGTGAGGGGACCTGACACATTTAATGTTGTTTATATTTGTATCTCAGTTTCAGAACTTTCAGGGATGATTTTTTTCAAGTTTCCTTGACAGGGAGGAATAGTAAAATCCACTTTGCTTTTAATGAGCAATGAAATGATGTCACATCTTTCCTGAGGCTGGAGCCCCTCAAAAAGCTAAAGGAATTTCACAAGACTCACAGTCACAGGCTGGATTGTGCATCCCTGAAATTGGCAGAGATACTGTCACTGAATTGGGTAGGATTTGTGTGCCACCCCTGTCTCCTGGGTAGAGCTGACAGCATTTCAGGGGCTGGTCATGGCAGAAATACCAGATTTCATTATTTGCCATCAGTTCTTTAAAGAATCCTATTAAAAACCATGTGTGTACATTAAAATTTATGGAAGAATGAAGGCCATAAGCTGTTATCATTCTGCTTTCTGCAGGGGTATTTGCAAGCCTTTCTCTGGCCCCAGGCTGTTGTCTGCTCACCTGTTGGTCCATCTGGTTGCATTGAGTGAGGGGGAACCACACATCCAGTCATTCTTTGTATTTCTGTACCTGACAAACCTGTCAGTGTAAACTTATTTGGGTGGAAAGGATGAATCATGCTGGAATTAACATGCTGATTGAGTGGGAATTACATTTACAAATGTGCAGCACGGTGTGATGGAGTGTTTATGCCCCTGTGAAAAGGCAGCTGGTGGCTGGAGTGGCAGCTCTTGAGCTCTCTGCAACTGCTTCTCAGCTCGAGCTGCTCTGTGCCAGCTTTCCTCATCTGTATTGAAGGAAGGATAACCTTGTTGTAGAAAATTTCACTGAGATTCCCAGCAAAAGGTGGGGATTTTGACAGTGTCACCCTCGCATTCCTCTAACTGGATTTCCATTTCTAGCAGGAAAGAATAAATGAAACAACAATTGTTCCACTTTTGCACTGCTGTCAGGGAGGGAGCACGGAAGGAAGCCAGACATCCTGAAATCTGTGGTCCTTAGGAGCTCTTTATTAAATGAAAAAGGAAGATACTTATCCATGATGTTGCCCTCTGTATTTACAGGGATTTGAATGCATATATCTAGTCATTGGTACTAATGAGCTTATCAGAGTCTTTAAGTGTTTTCTAAATCAACTAGACAGAGCTTACCCAGGCTGTCCTTGAGGCAGCTTTTTTTTTCCTGTTTTTTTTTTTTTCTTTTTTGAAATAGATTATTACATTTCTCTCTCTAAGGTATTTACGTGATCTCAAATACAAAGCACTGATCTTTAGTGCATCTCCAGGAATATAGATGGCACAGGGAGGAAATGACTGATTGGAAGAGTGGGGAATTGAGACCTGCTCTGATATACTGAATCCTAAGCAAGTATCCATCCTACTGCAGTTATTGCTGTCTCCTAATGTTCATGTGACTATTCAGAGGCAGATGGGCCTTCCCTCCTGTGCAGCACTCTAAAAGTAATTTAAGCTTATGAAACAAAACAAGTATTCCACAATTATTAAGAGTTTATCATTTACTTTTTGTAATTCCACCCATCACAGGGAAGGATTTCTGCAGAATTGCAGCAATTTGAAGGATGCCACGCTCTTAATACCAGTCTTAGCAGACTTAATCTTTTGCTTCTGTAATTCCTGAGTGAGTCTGTGAGTGCGAGGTGCACATTTCTGCAGATTTTGTTCATCACTAAAATAAATAAATGAAAAAAAAAATGCCTTATTCCTCAAGGACTTTTCAGCTCCATCCACAGCAGAGAATGTAATTATGCCCATATCATTGATCAGGGAACTCCTCCCCTCGCTCCAGTCTGTGTAGCACCAGGATTTAACATTTAAACTATATTTAAGTAACTGATGTATTAGACAAAGGAAGCCATGCAGTAAGTGGATTGCCATCTACTTTTAGCTCAGCACGCTTGTTGAACGCGGGCCAAACTTCCTCGTTTCCTGGCGTTTCCTTTATTGTAGCCTGAGGAGCAGCGAATATCTGTGTGCAACTGGAGGTTTCTAGCATTTCACTTCACTGAATTCTCTGTTCCCTGTTGTCTCGTACAGACTGTCAACCATTTGTATTTCTGGGTTGGAACTAATCAGACCCATCTGGTCTTGCTGACAGTGCGAGCCTGGAGAATAGCTCTGTATCATGATACAGGATCCTGGAACTTGGGGCACGGGGAAATTTACTGCCTCGCCTAGTCCTGCTTTTTAGTAAACTCAACAGTGCTCTAGCACAGCTCGTTTTCTCCTTTGTTTATTTTAAATCAAAGGTAGCAGTTGTCTGTCAGACCACAAATGTATAAACACTAAGCAGTCCATAGATTGAAACATTTCCTTCTTGCTCGACCTGTAAGTAGTTCTTTGCATCCATGCTGGATGGAGGATTTTGTGCCAGAAAGAGTTTTTCAGCTGCAGAGTAAATTAGAAACCAGACAAAGAATAATGATTGTCTTTTCAGTGTTTCTTAATACCATCTGCTAAATGAAGGTGAGGTAGTATAAGAGCTCTTGTTGCCTAGTCTGCATTGGAGAGACCATCCAGTCAGCTCCTAGGTTGCTCAAAGAATGCCAAATCAAAGGCCAGGGGAGGCACTAATGCTGCATATTGTATGAACTATGCGTACCTGGGAGTATTTGAATTACATCTTCATTGTACATTAGCGAGAAAATTCAAAGCAAATCAAAGTTTGTATTGATTTAGGGACAAGGGGAGGGGTTGGGGAGGATTTTCTGAATAATTCTATTATTCACCTTTCTGTTGGAAAATTAAAGTAGATAGTGCAAAGAGCACTACTGAGAGAGATAAATGAGCTGCTTCACTTCAGAATGAACCCTCGTCTCAGCAAACTGTTGACATTATGTGCCTAAATTCCTTATGTACTTAGTAGAGTTATCTGCATAAAATATTCTTTAAATTCAAGAATGACTTCCATCAGCCCTGTAATGATATCAGGGGATGACTCTGCTCCCATTTTATTTCAGTGGGTGTACACAAATACTGCTATTCTACGAGATTATTAAATCGCAGAGGGCGCATTTTGTGATTATTTAGGACAGATTCCATTTCAGCGGTTCCAAACCTTGCAACCTTGTTCAGAGCAGTGAAATAAACCTGTAAGATGAAGAAAGACATTGTTGTCCTTTGAGCAAACATACTGAACAAGGGATTCTGTAATTGAACTTCTACCAGCACCTTTGCCAGCGTAGTATCAAAGGTACAGAATTTGATATAGCCAGTTACAAGCCTTCTCACAAATCATGAGTCAGAAAGGCTGTGCTGGAGGAGTTAGGGACTGTACCCAAAATGTGGGAGCTGGATCACAGCTTTGCAGGATCTATAGGTGCATTTCTGTCCCTACTCCATCATGGCCCTGCCAGGAAGCTTAGAAGTAGTTTTAGCACCAGTGGGTTTAGTTTGGCTGTATTAGTGCTTATTACTGACAGGCTTGAAAAAAGATAAAAAGTCAAAAATCTCAGTCACCAACAGACAGGAATTCTAACCTGGAGAGGGGAAGGAAAGGAAAGGTTGCTGGGAATGCAACTAAACAGAAACCTCACACTATCATGCACCAAACAATTCACAGACATAAAGGGTAAATGAGGCAGAGCATGGTTTGCTAATCTGGCCTGGAAATCAGAATCAAGAGCATCAGCTGCAGCTATAAATCTGCCTCACTAGGAATTTCTCAGCCTTTCTTTTCCTACCCCAAAAATGAGTTAGAGAATGTTAAGAATATTTGTTCATGCTGTAGGAAGGGATGAAAAGAAGGTGTTATATGGGTGAGCAACAGCACTGGTGGAAACGGTGCTGAAGGAAGAACTAAGATTTTTGCAAAAGTTTTTTGGCAAGAACACATCTCTAAAGGTTTTCTGTGATGCAAATATCTCATTTTCCTCATCTTGGAGAGGAAGAGGTATTGGGGATAAAACTTCAAATGACTGTTGAGCCATCTCACAGGGTTTTCACTCTTTCTTGAGCCTTGTCTCAAATAAGCTCCAACTCAATAGAAATTTGCTTTAGTCCTAACACTGTAAAAACCGAGTAAGCACTTTGAGATTTGCCCCATTGATTTTGCCAAGTTTTGGTTGAGTGAGAACTTAATAAAGGTTTTGGATTGTGAAGATAAAGAACTGACTTCTGACATCCTGATTCTATTTCCAGCCAGTCATTTTACAGATTAGCTCCCATTGAGTTCAGCACGGGAGCGTGTCAGAGCAAGGGCTGAGTCAGGATCCCGCCCTCACTCCCCTGCCAGGAGTCAATGTCTGCCTCCTTTAACCTGCCCATCGATCCAGGAGCTCAGAACTTCAGGAGAGAAACAACCACAGCTTCTGTGATGAGTTTGATCATAGGGCAGGGGTTACGATGGCTCCAGCACACAGAAAGTTAAAAGGAGTCCAGGCAGAGGGAGGGAAGGGGAGGACATTCGGTGCTGAGAGGAGAAGAGTGGGTTTTATGGGCCCTGAGGCAACCTGTGTTTATCAGCAGAGGAGATAGTGAATTAGATCCTGCAGTTACAGGTGTGGTGGTTGGCTGGAGTTGGATGAAATCCCAGCACAGAGAAGGAGAAGGAAAATGTGGGGCTTGTGCCTTGTGTTGGTGGTGATGAAAAAGCACCAGGAAGGTGAGGTGAGTTCCTCACCATGGTGAGGAGCATTCACCACACAGAACTGCACCACCAACTCCAGAAATGGGTCCACGTTTGGAGACTGGTGGGCTGAGAATATTTCATGTCTCCCAGACCCAAGCACTGCATTTGCAAAGGGATTCCAGACCCCAAAGCTCCTGTCTGGGTGATCTCCCTGCAGTGGAGTCTGTGAGCTTCTGGGGCTCTCCTGCCTCAGAGATGCCATCCACGGACACCTCCATAGCAGTGCAGCAAACTCCTCACCCCTCTACCCCTGCACAGTTTAGACACTTGGAAAGTCCCACTGAGCCTTCTCCAAAACAGGGCAGCAGTGAGGAAGCAGCCACTCCTGCTGTAGATACCTCTTCTTCCTTCAGCAGCAGAAATCAGGCGGTTTTCCTGATTTCCTGAGTTTTGCTGTCATCGTTATTCTTCCTTTTCTATTATTTTCTTTCATGTCTTTTTAAATCACTTATATCTACCCATTTGAGCACAGTCTTGTTGCATCTGGGATATTTCCTGTGAGATACCAGTCCGAGTTTGGTGGGAAGTACATAGCATTTGTACAAGTTCTCATTAATAGACAGTACATTTGGGAAGGGTGGAAGACCTCTGAGTTTGAGGGGAGTACGTTAATTTTAAAAGCAAGTCTGCTTGATTTATGGTGGAGATGAATAAACTAGTGAGATTTTGTTTGGAAACATGAAATTTCTTTTTTTGGGTTGCGTAAGCATGGCACAGTTGCTTAAACATTTTAAATCCATTTTCTTTGCACTCTTAGAATTCAAAAACCACAAAATGGATTTCTTTCAAGTTTCTTGTATTCCAAGGTTCAGCCCAGAGGGAATTTTTTGGGGGGGATTTTTTTTTTTTTTGACTTAGAATAGGGTTTTGTGGTGAAAAGCCTGACAGATCCTTTACTATACTGTCACTAGGTACAATGCTCTAATACACAGTGCAAGATTAACTTGTATTTTAATAAAGTGTCTTGAACAGAATAAAGGGAGCATTTGAAAAGTATTAGTTGAAATCTGTGTTAGTTTGGTTTGAAGCAGTGTTAAGAGAACACACCTTCTTTAGTGTCCCTGGTTCAGTCAAGAGTATAAGCAGCAAAACTGTGATGTAAGGGAGCCTTTCAAATGGTTAAACATTTCAGTCCTCTGTTCCTTACAAAAGTTTATGCCTTTTAAAAATGTAGCTGCTCTGTCAGCTTCTCAGAATGATAAAAATGTGCTGAATTTCTTTGTGTAACATATCCCTTCTTCCCAATTTCTTGCAAAAAGAAAAGAAACAATGAAGGATATCATGTTCTTTCTGTCCATTCCAAACCCTGGCCGTTGTTTGCTCCCTGCCCCTCGACACACGTGGCTCTGGAGCGTGGCCATTCCCAGACAGGGGCACTGCTGGCACAGCAGCCTGGGGCCCCATTGCCACAGGAGCAATTCCCATGGGAGGATTCATTAGCTCAGGTTCTGCTTTTAGTTGTTTCTCCCTGCAGATGTGTGTGATGGTAGCTTTTCATGTGTGTTGGATTACTGGAGGAGTTAAAATTGCCCATTTTTTTAAACTTTGTTTATATGTATGCATTATACAGGTTCTAGTTCTATGCACTGGCCCACTCAGATGGATGCACATATAAATATATGTATTTATGTAAATTTGTATTATCCATCTCAAGTATCTTGTCCTGGCTGTTGGCAAAGATAAGATGTAATTCATATCAGGACCTCTGATCTGATCCCACGTGTTAGATCTTACAGGACATAAAGCTTGATAAGATTTGTGAGAGCCCTGATTCCTTAGACAGGAAAGATGGCCAGGGTTGGATTAGTACAGACCATAAACCTTTGTTCTTTGGAGCAAGCTCTAATTAAGGGGGTAATGAGCAACATCCTTGTGCTGCTAACACCATCCATACTGATGCTGAGAGGCTCTGGGATGGACTGCAACTGAGGAGGAGGTTCTAGACCATTGGCCTCATCTCAAAGGGCTGTTTCTATTTCACATGATGTACTCAAAAATAAACTGCATGAACGTGTCTGTGGAATAGCTTCATACAGAGTCATTGCAGTTTTGCCCAGACCAGTCTTGTCCATACTCAGTGGAACAGGAGCTTGGGTGTAAAACACTGCACACCTGAGTGTCACAGATGTGTCACAGCCATGGGCACCAAAGTGTTTACCCATCCACTGAATTATCTTCAAATTCCTAGAGGTGCTGTAAAAAGCAGAGCCCCTTTTCCATGTTTCTGCTAGGATAGCTGTATCCCATGGATGTCTGATCCCTGTTGCACATCCACATTGACTTTGAAAGTGGAAACTATAATATTATGTAATCTTGGCTTGCAGGCAAATATTAGCTAATTTAACCAGATATAATCTACCCCCAAATGTCTACACGACTCACCACTGAAGCAGTGCTTTTAAAAGGTTTCTTAAAATAAGCACAAATTTAAAATTGTATGTTTAGCTCTCAGGGAAATAACTAGTATTTAACTGGAGCATTGGTTTCCCTGTGCCATGCACTGCTGATTTACTGAAGCTGGACAAAGTAATTCCCATCAGCATTGATTGAGAATGTCCAGGTTTTGCCTTTCAATTAATTATGAAACAATCTGTTGTCAGCATTCCCAACAGATAGTGAGACTTTGCCATTCAGAGTTAATGTGGATGAATGTGGATGTAGTGAGGCACTGGGAAGAAAGGCTGTAATGAAATTCAGACTGAGCTAAACTGGAGAAAAAGGACAGAGAGGAGAAGAGAAGAATGAGCACATTGAGATCCTGGACAAACAGAGAGGGGCTGATGAATTTTTCAGTTCCAGCAGGCAGGGTGTCTGCTGGGCTCCAAGGGACTTGGCATGGGGAGTGGATAATTCAGCATCTCTCAGGGAGAGAAAGTCCATCTGGGCCCCATAAATGAGCTGGGCTGGGCATGGCAGACTGAGAGCTGCTTTCCTGAGCTGTCACCAGGACTCTGCCTGCACAGTCAGACACGTTCTGCAGCTGCAGGTGCTCATCTGTGGTAAGGACACAGCAGCAGCAAAAACTTTCAAAGCAGGGAAAGTTTATGTAACTCCATCCTCACCACATCCCTTTTGTTAATGTTTGTAACTGCTCCTCGCTCTGAGTATGAAGGAATGTCATAAGCTTGCAGAAGTGTGAAAAGACCCTCTGATGGCAAAGTGCTCGTGTGCTCAGATGTGTGAGAGCCAGAACGGGGCTGTGTTTGCCCTGGGCACTGCTGTCCCTGCGTGAGTGACACTGTTGTGTGGACACATCCAGTGTTCATCCCGCTGTCTGCAGGGATTCAGTTCCCAAGGATGCAGGCACGTGTCTGGTGGGATTTGCTAAATGCTTAAACCAGTTGGCTCCTTAACACCCCGTGAAATGAGTCTGATTGGGTGCATAACTCACTTGTGGACGGCACTGGGATGAATCTTTGTGCCAGCAAAATGCTCCTTGGAAACTCCCCGAAAACCCCATCTAATACATGGCTATAGGAAATTTTGAAGATTCAGCCTGTGACACAGCACAGGAGTTTGCTTTTCAGTAGTTTTCCCCCAGTAACTTTAGAAGTCATTTTTTGTCTGTATTTTGAATGCAACAGGGTTGTGCCTGCTGAGAAATTAGCAGAAAGCCATGCAGTCCATCCATCATTGTTGGTGTGTTTGTTGGTTTTTTTTCTTCCATGTTGTATATTGAAACCCATAATTAAGACTAATCTTTTAAATGCCTTTGTAGAAAAAGAACACAGCAGGCATGGAGTGGACTTCTTTATTAAAATTAACAAAAGAAGCAAAATTTGTACATAACATATAACTACTGGACATAGACTTAATAATTGAAAGGACTTCTGTGAGCCTGTTCTTAGAGATACTGAGTAAATAAAATTACTGTTGCTGACAGATCGATATTTCTGTTCACAATGAAAATTTATAATTTAGGATAAACAGTTCTCCCATTATAGACTATGGAATTCATTGGAATATGTCCAGCATGTTAACAGCAACAGTAATAATTAAGAATCACCAACAGTTGTCAAGAACTGTATATTTATAGTTATCTCAGAACAGAAGACATTCTCTTTTGAAGTAGAGGATGCTATTCAAACACTGAGGTGTTACTGTATATAGGGGCCATGTTTTGGCAATTAAACATACCCTTTTTAAAGCATATGCTTATCTGCTGTCCTGGATCTAACTAGTGACCTGTGCTGAATGAAGCAGAGAACATGCCAATGCATTTTATAACCGTGAAAATGATGCTATTTACAGCGACTAAGGGAATGATGCTATAAATAAGCACTGATTTGGGGGTTTTTAGCCTCTCCAATTCAGCGTTTAACAGTCCAGTTTTTCATAACCAATAAAACTGCTTTGGGTTCTTATTGATATTCATCATTCCAGATTGTGTTTTAATATTCTGGAAGAATTAAAAAATATTTTTATCCCTCTCTTGTCTGTAGCTTTACTTAAAAATCAACTGGAGAATTTAATCTCCTTAAGAATACATGAATGTTCAAAAGAGGGAATGGGTGATTTCTCTCTTGGGTGGTACAAGTTGATTATCTTCCTGATTGCCATTTCTCCCTGTTAAATGGTTTTAGTGACTACCTAGGAGCTGGAATGTCCCAGATGTGGCTTCTTAGCAGATGATGAATGCCTTTTATAACATGCCCTTCGTCGGGGCTTAGACAGTCTGGAAGGATTCACAATAATACCTCAAGATTACTCTGAGCACACAAACACAATAGCACAGCAGCTGCTGTTTATTCATCTTTCATGAGGCTCGTGTAGGCACAAAGAGCAAGGTTGCTTCCTGATTTACTAGGGTCATTTGGCATCAAACACGTCCCAGACCTTTGAGTATGTCATGTTAAGGCTGTGCTGCACTATACATGTATTATATTTTTAACTGATGCTGTCAGGTGCTGGTTTTCCTTTTTCCTTTTCACCATCTCTTCCTTTCTTTCTTTCCCCCCTGCTATTCATCCTCCAGAATTATTCTAGTTTAAAATGACCTTTATTTGTGAACAGGAACGGTAGTGTAGACAGGGTGTCAATGTGATGAGGACAGGGACACTTTCCTCTCTCCCAGGCTGCTCCAAGCCCCATCCAGCCTAGCCTTGGGCACTTCCAGGAATTGGGCAGTCACAGCTTCTCAAAAAATTCCAGAGCAAACAGTTCCAGAGCCTCAGCACCCTCATAGGGAAGAATTTCTTCCTAACATCAAATCCAGACCTTTCAGAGCCATTCCCTGGTGTCCTGTCAGTACATGCCCTTGTCCAGAGTCCCTCTCCAGCTGTCTCATAGGCCTGCCCAGGTTTTGCAATTTGCCTGAAAGGGTGAGGAGAAGAAAGAACATGTCCCATAATTGAAGATCTATTAACTAAATGACTAAAATTAAACACATTGTTATCACTGTGACTGAGCTGTGCATAGTGATTTTGGAGATGAAGCCTCAAGAATGATTTTGGAGCTCTGTGAAGACCCTAAGGGCTAATTGCCATAGTCTGGTTATGGATGGGGAACAGATCCAGCTTTGAGGACATCTCACCACCTTTTTCTACACCATTTACAGTGGGGGACCCTTGCTTTTACTGGGATAAAGCTTCAGAGTTAGTGAAGTTACTGTTATTACTGCTTTACAGTTCTTGGCATCTCTTGCTAAGAAAACATAGGTGAAATGGAACTTTTTGCTTAAATGTCTCTTTTATCTTCCTGGGGTGAATATCTGCCATGGCATTCCCTTGTTCTGAGGTATTGTCTGGGAAGCTTTTCCTTTCTTCTCTATTCTTGGTATTTTCTCTTCTCTTCTAAAAGAAACCCCAGCAAAATGCAAGCAAACAAAAAAGAAGACATCTCAGAACCTAACCTCCTTCCCCTCCCAACACATTGAAAGGCTTTAATGAAAATAACTTTTGGCAGCTGTGTTTGAGTGACCAATGTGGAATGGGATGTGACATCGGAGCATAAACAAAACGGATAAATGTATGCAGGATGCAGTACTACAGCTGGAATAAAAGATTCAGATGCCTCTTCTTTTTGACACATCGCATTGTAAGGTCACAGACTGAGCTGAAGATGCAACTTGAGGAATGGAAATGTCTGGGTTGATGTAAACTGGTTTTAACCCCCTCAGTATTTCGAGATAAATAGCGTTGACTTGGAGAAGGCACATTCTCACTTGGCATTCAACCTCTCTGCTTCCTGTAAAACATTTTAAATCTTAGGGGCCTGAGCCAGCCACAAATTAGGGAATAATGGGGGTATCAGTAAGGTTGTTTCATGGCTCTTAAAATTAAAGGAATTCTTAGCTACCAGCAGCTTGCTTTTTCTTTTTTTTTTTCTTGCCAGCTCTTCACTGTATTCACTTTAAAATTCTTCAGTGAAGATTGGCATGGTAAGATCAAAATCAGGGCTGTGTAAAAAGCAAGTTTTTACAGTTCAGTCCTTTTTTTTCCTTGTACCTGGTAAGAAAAGATGTCATTAGGAGGACTGGCGATTTTCACCTCAAATGAAATGTCAGATCTAATATTCCCTATGAGTCTCTGTGTCTTTGTTAAGGTCTCATTATCTTGTGAACATGTGGACCAAGTCCAAAAGAATTATATCTTTAATATTTGTCTATCAGTCTCATGTCCTCTTTGCTTCTAACAGAGCTGAGGCAGGGAGGGTTTGTTAGTGCAGGGATTACTTCATTAGTTTGATTCGGCATGTCTTGGATTCACAGTGCTTTCAAGAGACATCACCAAATAAATTCAAAATGTGTTATGAGGATGCCCACAGAGCAAATAACATGGGCAAATTACCTCACTGCTAAAGGGAAAATAAAAATCACATATCTACTGCAGACAATATGACAAAATAGAGCAGCATGCAGGGGGGAAATCTCCTGTAAATACTGCACATTCATATTCATGTGTTTTACATTAAAGCAGTGGAATCCATATAAAACTGCATTTATTAAAATAAAACATTTCTAAGAAACAAAACAAATAGCTAAGTGCTGGGGAAGCAAAGCGAAGCTTTTAAAGTACTGTTTCCTAAAAAAATAATCTTCTTATGTAACTTAGAGTGGCTTTTAATTATCTACACAGCTCCAGCAAGCAGAGCAGTGGTGAACTTGGGAATGTGTGGCACCATTTAGGTTTTAAGTGTTATTCATTTTGCAGCCACACTGGTTTAAGGGAGACAGCACCTTTGTGAATTTCACTACGAGGAATTAATTTGGAAATTCTCCTGTGCACTGGTAGCTGTTTTGAAAATGTACCCATATGGATTAGCACAGGGCGTTGGCTTGGATAGAGCACCTCCAAAATCAGTTGCTTGAAATAACATTTTTATGTGTGTGTGTGTGCATTTTGAAAAGAACTGATGAAATCATCATTTCTGGAAGGATGGATTTGGGTATCCATAGCTTGGAGAAACTGACAAGTGAGTTTGGAGTTTGAGAAATGCTATCCTGCAATGAAAAGACTGTAATATTTTATTATGGGTCTGACAAATTCAGAGCATAATGAGGTTTATAGAGATATTGCTGTTGACTTCAGCAACAGCAAGATTAGGTCTTCACAAGTTTCTGTGGGAATAATCTCTATGGATAGCTCATTTAGAAACATGAGTGGATCGTTTAGACTCATGGGACATGTTTATTATTCTCATATAAGTAATTAATATTCAAGCATAGGGGAGTTTATTCCTCTTACTTATCTGTCTTACAGGAACTGACCTTTTTCTCCATCCAGAAGACTCCCTTCCGACATGTCCTGGCAAAGGTGGCACACGTGCAGGGGACTAGAGGGGCTCAGTTGGCAAAGGGAAGAAGTTCTGACAGGATGCAACTTGCAAACTTCATTTAGACCAATTACACACCTTAGTTCCTGCCTAAAGAGTTTCATTTGATGAGTTTTCATGCAAGTTAGATACAGCCCTTAATTATATATGAGGAAACATGGCTAAACACATTCCTTTGGTTATTTTATCATTGAAATAAACTCCATATCAAAGCAGGACACAATCATCTATAGCAAGGTTACTTCCTCCTGTTGCAGGCACTGAGCATTTGTGTGTTAGAATGCATTTCTTTAAATATTAAATTAAAACCAGGCATCATTGTACTGTAAATAACATTTAAATTGACAGAAAATGGAAAGTGTTTGACGACATGCAAATTACGAAGGATGGTTTTAGGGGCAGAAATTTCATTTGGGGCCTTGTTTTGGGAAGGAGCATTTCTATACATATCTTCTAAGTGACAGAATCTCAGGAGGAAGAACATCAGGCACCTCAACTGCTGGTGTTTTAGAAAAGCTCTCCAAAGACTTGAATTCTTTGAATTAAGACATTAAAATCCTGCACTCGTTAATATGGGGATTAGTTAAGTGTGAGCCAGCATGTATACACGTACTGTAATTAGGGGCTTTATTTGATCTTTATATATTTGATGAAAGCAGTGTGAGGAAAAGAGTCATCTGCAGGAAAAAAAAAAAAAACAGAAACAATCCCACTCCAGTCTTGCAGTGATTGTTGCTCTGATGGCGCTCACAGGGTTTTCTGGAAACTTCTGCTGCAGCTGGGGGCAGCCATGGGCATTCCTGAGCTCTTACAGGCACGTGGGCTCATTTCTGCCAGGGATGTGAGGGGGCTGATGGCAATATTCCTGCTCACGTCCCCACTGGGATCCTCCTTTCTTCCCCCTTCTCTCCAGGGAGACAGAAAGAACCAGGAATTCCTCTGCAGAGAGTCCCCAGTGTGGATGTGAGGGGGTGGGTGCCACCCACCCGGGGGTGGATGTCTCTCATTTGCTTTTCTAGACCAAATATTCCTCAGAGAAAATTTGTTGGAGTGGCTGAGGGCTTTGCTGTTCGTGCTGGGAAGGCTGCTCTGGATTTTTTTTTTTACTTCTCTCTTCTGTTCTTTGGGTGTCTATCAAATCCTTTTCATAAGATACCTTTTTCTGCCTTCATATAAGGAGAGGAATAAAAAGTCAGTGTTTACCCCAGCTCAGAATGTACCTGTGCCTCAACTCTGCCTCCACATGTGCTGACACCTGGGTATTTGCAAACCCTCACTTTGCAGGTGCAAGAAGAAGCCTGCTAACGTTTTGACATTTTTGGCAATCCTTTAAATAGCCTCACACCTACACGGCCCAGAATTTCCTCCTGGATTAGTATGGCACACAGTTTCTGCAGCTTTTTCTGCATATTTTGGGGTTCCTCCACAGGTTGGTGTCATTGGATGTGGGAACACAGGTGCAGGTGTGTGAACACTGAGGCTGAGGAGTGGAAATCTGTCCCTTCTGCAGAATAAAGTCTTTCATTTCCTCCAGGCCACTTCTGAATGTAATACAAAACATAATGGGACTTTGCACTTATGGAAGCTTTGCTTTTTGTTACAGTGTGAGGGAAACACAAGCAAAATCATATTACATGAGGTGCAGAAAAAGCTGCTATGTCCTGACACCCACATACCAGGAGAAAAAAAAAAATAGTCTAGATCTGTAATTTTCCCCTCCTAAAAATATGAAGAAAGAAAAACCACTCCACCACCCTTCCTTCTGGTGTATATTGTGGGCTTTTATTCAGTGTAGTTGGGAGAGAAATTCAGAAATTAGTCTTTTGTCCTGTTCGGTGGCAAGGTCCCATTGACATAGTGGTGTCAAAGAGTCACCCTGGATTTAGGTCACCTACATTTCCATAAGTGCTTTGTGGGGAGAATGTGCCTTATTGCCCCATAAACACAGATTCTCCATGCAGATGTTCTGTTGTTATTTTTGCTGGCACCTCTTTTGTTCTGTACCACACAGTGGAATGGGAAATACAGTTTAATGTGAGTTACCTACAAATCACATACAGTTCCACTAAGTAGCTCTTTGCAGTACCTGGTGTGGATTTTCTCTCGCTGGCGAAGTGAATAATGCATCTTCTCTGAAATTTTTAAAAAATAATAATAAATTAGAAATCTGATGCAGTGGAATATAGTTAAATTGGGAGGTGGCAAAATAGATTAGAGAAGCTATATCTCTTTCTATATGTATATATTTCTTTCTCTTTCCCTGTGTTTATTTATATGTGTAGACTTCTGATGTTAATTGGACACAATCAGTAAAAAGACATCTGAGCATCTTTTAAAATTTGGCTACAAATGCCCCTGAAGTGGGGAGACCCATTTGCAAACATCCCTTAACTGCTGCCTGAGTGACACTGGGCACAGAGCTCAGGGTTTTGCCAAGAGGATTGCTGTCCATGAATATACAGGAGCTGACTGCTGGGTGTACATGGCACTGCACGCATGGAAGGGCTGAATCCATTAAAACTGAAACAATAGTTACCTAAAAAAAAAGGCAGGTTGTTCTTCCATTAAAGCATACGGTGAACTTGTAAATTCCGAAGAGCTGGGTGAAAGGATGGACGTTAATATAATCAGATTTGTCATCTTGTCCCTGCTGCAGTGTGAGAGAGTCACTGGAGCTGAAAGTGTTCCTGTCGTGGGTACAACCGCCTGCAGAACGGCTCCGGAGCTGCTGCTTCCCCCGGGATGCCCCTGGGGCATGGCCTGGGAGCTGGAGCTGTGCCTCCATCCTGAGCCCACCAGGAAGGGCCAGAGCTGGGGGTGCTGTGCTGGTGGCAGGACAGGGATTTGGGGGCTCCCCAGCACGAGGAGCTGCTGTGAGGGCTGTGCCTGTTCAGGTGCACAAAGGGGCAAAAGGCATCGCCGAGCTCCCAGCATCTCATGGGTGTGGTGTGAAATCATCCATAATGCTCTGTGTGGCACTGGGAAGTGCAGAGTTCAAAGGGATCTGCCTAAAGAGCAAGTTCAGCACTCCCAGTGTGGGATCACATCCCCCTTTAGGATGTGCCAACACCAGTGTCCCTCCAGGACCATGCACCTGGACAGGACTCAAGTTGCCATCCAAGCCCTTGCAGGCCAGTTAAACGTGCTGCTGCCGTGGTACTGCACTTCCCTGTGCCCAGATGTTATCTGAGACTGCCAAAACGGTGCTGACAAAGGGAGAGAACAAAATGGAGATTTTCGAATCATTACCCCTCAAATCTGAAACAAATTTCATGGACCAAGGAAAAGGCTTCAGGGCATTTTCTGAGTTTCCAATGCAGAAAAAAACCACAGTGTTAGGAACTCAAAAAAGGTCACAATAATATTTTATAATAGCAAGTGTTTGCCTAAATGCAAAGGTTGAAGCCAGTGCTCCCCATAAATAATACACACAAACAGAAAAGAGGGAGATCCAAGAGGTCTGTAGCAGTATCATTTTGCAGGAGAAAAGTACATACAGAAATTACAGAAAATGTTGAATCCTTTTTTTGCAAGCTGCTTTTGAGAAACTGAGTGTCTTTGTATAAAGATGAGAATGGCAGCTCATAGTACATTAAAGTGAATAGAGTTCCCAAGTCATTCAGCAATTGCAGAAATTTGCTTAATCTCAGTTTTATACAGGGCAATTTTTTTTCACCACCAGAATGATTGTCTGGATTTGTATGTCTGCTCTTTCTCTCTCTGCTTCCCTCCGCAGCTAAGGTGAGAACATGCAGGATTCTAGGAAATGTTGCAGTTAATTTCACTTGTTCTATTCAAATTTACCTGTTTTAAACACATTTCGATAATAATACAAGTAGACAGTTATGAAAGGCTCATGTTTACCATTACCCAAGACAAAAAAGGGAAGAAGATGAAGGCACTGCCTCAGTTCCTTAGTTTGATTTTATTAAGTCCCTGATAAAATCATAGAATTTTTTGGGTTGGAGTGGACCTTAGAGATGATCTAGTCCAACCCCCTTCATGGGCAGGGACACCTCCCACTAGACCAGGGTGCTCCTGGCCTTGAACATAAATTTCTGATTAAAGTAGCTGATAGAAACAGCATGGATAAGACATGGTTAACTGTTAAATGAGTGTTCAAAATGGTTATGAAGCCTGACAGATAGCATGAGCCTGAAAAATCTTTTCTTCTAGCTGTAGGACAAGGAAAGCTGCTGGGAAGAATGGACATTTTATAGATTCTTCATTATTTTTTCAACCACAGCAAGAGATGTGGGACCTCACGAGATGCTGTTGTAGGCAGACACACTTTCTGCCTTTCAAATTCTGCTTAGTCTTGAATGTAGAATCTTTGGCTGCCCTATTTGCACTTGCAGAAAGCCAGCTGGAATAAATTCAACTCGGTTACAATAAAAATGTGTAGGCAAGGCTCCTCTCCAGTAACGTTCTTGCTGCACTTCCCTAAATAAAACCTTGGCAATCCATAAAGCTGGAAAAGGGGCTAAACCTGAGTGTAGGATTTGGGCCCTGGTGTGTTAAATGACTTTGGATCGTGAGCTGAGCTCTGTAATTACCCCTGCCCCAGGTTTGGAGTGGTTTGGGTGTCCAGGTGTGGGGTTTTGCCCACTGGACCCACCAGAGCCATTGGCAGGTTGCAGACACAGGAACAGGTGTGAGTACAAAGCACACGATGACTAATTTGTAGGATGCCCCTGTAATTTCATGCATATTAAGGCAGTTATGCAGAACAGTTTCAGTACATTTGGAAGCACAGATCTTGCACATTCAAGTTGATCAGTGAAAATGAAGCTTGTAGCTGTTGATGCCGATTAGCATTTGAATAACAACCTACCCAGTTTGGGGGCAGAAAGGGAACTATCCCATGGGATTAGTCATAAAAGTAATCCTGGGTGGTTATTTTTAAAACTCCACTGTCAGTAAGTTATTTCAGAAACAAAGTATTTCTGTTTTAATGGTGAGCAAAACTTCATTCACGTTCTGTTGCTCAGTTTTCAGTATCCTGCAGAATTCATTTGCCAATTGCTTTTAAACATCAGCAACTCTTATCCATTCCAACATCAGAGGAATTTGAAAGAGAGCTCCATGCAGAATTGATCTGATCCAGCAACATCAGGATTATGTTTTGTGTGAGGGTTTTTTTTCAGGTGTAAGTAGACCAGAATGTTCCCAAATCGTAATTTTATTTTTTTTTCTTTGCCAAGATCAAGGAGAGCTTGCCAGATTTTACTGAAAGAATAAGAATTTCCAGAAAACTCCTGTAGATCTCCAAACTGTTCATAAATTTATTGACAGTTGGCAGCCCTGCTGTGTGTGCTGTACTGTTATATATCTGCCTTCTTCACATCTGCTTTGTCGGGGTATGAGACAGCAAGGCAAAAGTAGCTTAAGGAGGCTTAGCAGTGTCTGTAAATAAAATGTGGAAAAAAGCTTTATTTTTTTTTCCCTTCCTCAAAAGATTTTCCATTTTTTAACGTGAAAGGATTTTAATGAAATCCTTGAGTTTAAGAACAGCAAGTGCAAAACAAAGGGGTCTAGCTCTTGTGTTTCTTGTGAGTAATTCCCTTAGACAGGAGATGAGGGAGTGGAAAAGAACATCCTCCAAATGCAAAAAGCAAAGTGTCCATTACTCCTGCTGCTGATTAAAATCCTAGTGCAATATTTGTGCTCAGATCCCTCTGTTCACTGGTGATGTTTAGTTTATAACAGCATTTTTTTTTTTGCCTTGTTCCGTGAAGAGGCTCCCAGTCACAGCATGGCAGCTCAGGGTATCAATGCACTTCCAAATCTTTCGTTCTGCAAGGAAAACAGGCTGGCTCTGTTTTCTCCCCTGCAGAGCTGTCCCTTGCAGAGCCAAGCCCAGGGCTGTGCTGGCACTGCTCACCTGTGATGCATCGGGCTGTGCTTTGTGCTGACCGCGCTGTGTAAATCGCCCCCTCCCGCCCCGTCCTGCAAAGTCAAATTTAACTGGGAAAATTGAAGTACAGTGTCGGGGGCTTAGTGAAGCACAGCAAATCCTTTCTATAAGCTATAGAGGTGACCTTTTAAACCACCTCCCACACCAAGCCTCCTACTTTTATTTTTGACAGTGAATATAAACCATAGGAAGGGCTAGTGAGAGGGCTGTAATACTTGTGCTCTGCTTGTGACTTCTAAAAGAATTTCAGGAGGGCCGAGGAATCTCTCCTGTTTGTGATTTGACACAGTTAGAGGGACTTCAGTGCCATGACAAATGACAGTATTAACTCAATACCCTAATTCAGGTGAACAGAACCATTGGCCAGATTTGATCCTTCCATAGGCAGTGGATAAGCACAGTGACAGAGCTGCTGAATCAGACAGTAGCTTAAACATCTACTTCATTTTAATTGAGCCTAAGAAGTATTTTTAGGGAATGTTTAAAGTACAAAGGAAAATTTTGTTTAAAAATAGATTTTTGACAATGTAAAATAGGTTAGTGCTTCCTTTGAGGCAAACAAACAACCCACTTAAGAATTAAAAATTTCCTAGCAAATGATTTGGAAATCCTTCCTTCTTGAAGCGTGATCAAAGTAAAGTCTTGACAGGTAGCATTTATCACAGGTAGTACCTTCTGCTCAGTAAGTACTTGATGAGGCAAAAAGAAAAATTAAAATGGGGTTCATGGTTACATGAATGTCTGTTGTACTTAAAGCATAAAAATCCTCCCTTTAGGAAAAACTTCAATTTTCACAGAAGCCGCAGCTCTGTTTTCAAACTATGGCGTTTGTCATTACATAACAATTTGGGATTTTGGGGTGGAAGAAGCAGAAATGGAGAAGAAAGGCTGGATTGCTCTTTCCAGGCTGCCCTGCAGAGCAGGATTGGTTGGGCACCCCAGTGCCTTTATCAGGATGCTGGTCCTTTGAAATGTTTCACATGGTGGAACTTCAGCCTTGCCATAATCCTATGCAAAGCACTTGAGTGCTTAATTTTCAGCCTGGAAATGGACCAAGTGAAGTGAATAAGGATTAGTTAGGGTCTGAGGAGAAAACTTCCAAAGGCGTAGAGGACAGAGCATCTAATTCTTTTCAAAAGCCAGAGGAAGTCAAGCACCTAGTACACACATTCAGAGATTGTAAATCTTTCCATAAGGTAAAAAGCATGCATTCAAGTGATGTGCTGCATTAAGAAGCTCCCCTATGACAAATTTCTCCTCCATCTCAATGTTCAGCCCCAATTTCCTTTCATTACTTGAATCCCTTCTCTCCTAGGTATAGCAGCTGACACCCCTCTCTATATTCACTTTCTTCTTTCTCACTTTCCTTCAGGTCAGGCTTTGAATCAGTGTGTTGTGCTGTAGGTGATGAAATGATTATTTTTTCCCCAAGAAACAAGACCTTTAAAAGAGAAATTTTTGTATCCTTCTTCTTTAACTTGATTTAGATGTCACGACATTCCCTGTTCACACAATTCTTGCTCATTTGAATGGTTAAGAAGCAGAGACATTGACACTGATCAGGGGGATAACATGGTAACTGAGATCTCAGTGGGAATGCAAAGAAGGGGTCCAGGTTCTGTTTTAGAATATTTCTGAATTGCCATCATGCCTAGAACTTTAAACTCTCTTTCCATAAGAGTTCCAGTGCAGTAGCAACAGATTTCACATCTTGCTCATAATGCACTCAGCCTGATACCTCTTGAGTGGGTAGAAGGTGCACAGTTAATTATTCCCCCCATGAAAAGTGTGTTTTCAAGAGCAGCCATGTCAAAATTTAGTGAGTGCTGCAAGTGGTTATGAAATATAGCTGCAGTGTGTGGAAGGCATCCAAATATATCCTATTTCAGCTCCTCAGATCCACCATTCTGGATTTATGGGCACTCTTTCTGTGCGTGAAGGACAGGATCTCAGAGCAAGGAATGCTGATTCTGTTTTCCTGGGGAGAAGTGATCCTTCTCTGTATTTTACTGAGCAGCTGATTCTTAAAATAAATGGACTAAATGGTGGGGGGGGGGAAGATTTATTAAGCCTATCTAACAGCTCACAGCCCCACCTCAAATACAGTGAAAATATACAGCCTAAGCAAGCTCCAGCCTAATGGATCCAACTTAAAAGAATTTATTTAAAGAATTTTTTTAGCTTCTTCTCCATCCTGCACAGCAAATGGCCCTCAGTCAGCAGCATTCCCATCCCCTGCAGTGCAAGCACAGAGCTGCCTAGTGCCGGGATCCCGTGGGACGTTCCTTGGGTACCTGTGCCTACAGCTGATGTCAAACCTTTAAAATATTTAGGAAGGTACAACTGCAAATTGCAAATAGGGGCATTACCCGTGCAAGGCTTTTAGTATTTTTTTGCTGGAGGCTGCAAGGCTTTGCAAGGAAGGCGTTGAGGCTGTTGTCTGCACTCCGACACCCCAGCTTGCACTTGCACTGAAAATGAAGCCTGTGAGCCAGCTGTTTCTTTTGCAGATGTAGACACTTAACCACAAGCCACCTGATTGTCAACAGTGGTGAGCAATCACAGCTCCCATTCATCTTTTTGAGAGCCTTGGTGCTTGCTGCTGTTGGAAATAAGACCACTTGTGCTCAGGTGTCTGACAGAAAGTGAGTTTGAAATTGTTTTGCCTTGAACAGGAATTACAATGATTCACCTTCCTTGGGATGACTGAGCCAGGCTAGCACACATTGCCTTGACTCTGGAATCTGAATTGTTCCTGAAAGGCTTCGCAGATGACTTCATAGGATTTGGTATTCTTGTTTTTCTCTTTGTCACATGTTTACTTTGTGTTTCTCTTTGACACTGATGCTCTGGTCAAATCTTGGCCATTGTCTTGAGCAGCTGAAATGTCACCCTGGTTGTGTCCCTGTTGATCAGGTGAGGTGTTCCCAGTGTTCTCCAAGCAGACAGTGTGTGCTGGTTCCTGGCTCTGGCACATCCCTGGAGCTGCTGTGGTTCCTGCTCTGTGCAGGCACCCGAACCTCTTGCCCTGGAGGTGTCTGGCTTTTCCAGCTGGTGTCCTGGTGTTTAAGGATGAACATGTGCAAAACAGACATGATCTGGTGTGGAATTGAGCCCAGTTCTTAGTGAAAAGCATCCACAGGGTTTTGGCTTTCTGAAGGCACAGAACTTCAGGGTTTGTGGTACCAATACTTCATCTTCAGCCCTTTGTGAGCTCGGAACCCTTCCAGGGCTGGATTACAGTCCTTCATGTTTTCTGGTAAGTGCAGATCAGACACTTCCCTCAGCACACAGAAAACCCTTCCTTATCTAGTTCAGACGTCTATACCTCGTAGCAGAAGTTCCATTTTTAAGGGGTTTTTTTTCAACAAGAGACTTTACTAAAGCTGTATTTTACAACTGTTTAGTGTAAAACCTTCTTTGACTCAGATGAAGGACTGAGCACTGTCAATTCCACAGGGAAGTTCTGGATCAAATTATGGATAGATACATGTATTTTTAGGAAGCTGCTATCCCTTTTTATGACATAAATCATCGGCAACCTGGCTCTAAATCCAGTCAGTGAACTAGTGTTGACTGAAACCATGTATGGAAGTGATGCCTCAGCTCAAGAACCCTTTGGCTGACCCAGCCCCTCAGAGATTAGAAGTGTTTATAAGATTCCTTCCAATTCAATCTCTTCTGTGCTTCTATGTTTTTGGAACAAGTTTCTTGCACAGAGGCCTCCAGTCTGATGGCTTTGGGTTTTTTGGCTCCTGATTGCTGGATCTGCAAAGACACCTCTCTAACTGGAAACATGAGGTGTGGAGAATCAGGTGGAATTTTGGGTGTCTAAGTCCAGGCTCAAGTGCCTTCATTTTGCAGTTTTTCAGATGTGCAGTAGAAAAGTAACACGTGTAAAATAGCGCAATTGCTTTTTAATTAATTTGTCTAAATAGGAAACAATTATCAGGAGAGCAGGAAGGAGGCTGAACAAATGTTTAAATAGTAATTGACAAAAAATTTCCGTTTTGTCCAGTGCTTTTTCCAGAATATTCCATGTTCTTTCAGACAAGACAGTTAGAAATGAACATCTCTCTTTTTCTGCAGCACACAGCAGTGGGATTTCCAGAGCCCAAAATCTGTTAAGACACTGAGCCAGACCATTCAGACAATTTTCCAAACGAAAGATACTGAGAGGTGCTTTCAATTATCTAAAGCCGTGCCATTTGCCTGTTGAAATTCCCTCCTCTCCTACCCTTTTTCTCATCAGGCTGTAAAAGGCTGGTTGTTGTCTGCCTTTTGTACTTTACACCACCAGTCTGGGCATTCACTAGGATGAAATCACCCACGTATTTCAGAGACAAGTCATTTACTGTGACCTTTAGCAATCTGAACGCACCTAATTACCTTGTTCCTGTTTGCTGGGCTTCCCTTGCATCTCTCTGGGCAGGATCCTTCCTTCCCCCAACTTTTAAAATCCCAGGCAAGTAACCTGGATGGAAGTTAGCAGTGCTGAGATACAGAATTCCCACCGACAGCAAAGTGCTGACATGTGCAAAGATGTGTAAATAAGCTGAACATTGTGAGTGTTTGAGAAACAACCATAATGCAAAAAAAAAAAAAACCCAGAAAAACAAACAGTCTGGTTAAGGCTATCAAAGGGCTTGGCCTCAGATTTGCTGAGAGTAAAGAAGATTCCCACTTGCTTGAGCAGACTGTGGAGCAGCCATAGGCTTTTCAGTGGGTTTTATTAAACTCACTAGACCAACAACACGAAGTCAGAGAAGAAAGTCTAAAGGAGAAAGTATTAGAATAGAAGGAAATGAAATGCAGCTAAAGAAAATTGATTCTGTTTCATCAAATACTTTTTGAAGTTATGAAGTTGCGGTATTTATCTCAGAAGTACTTATTTTCTGCATGGATTTCAGAGCTATAAAAATATACATTCTCCTTTGTCAACATTTTTTCCTCAAAAAAGCTCAGTTTAGATAGCTGGACATGCACTAATCCCTTTTCATTCTACAAAAGAAGGAGTGAGAAGGAGAGAAAACAAAATTATTTGAGTCCTTATGAACTCAAACAGTTTGTTTAAATGTATTTTCTGCCAAATTTGCATTCTGAGCTGGGAAGCTTTTGGAATGATTCATATGGACTTCAGAAACCCAAGCATTCAAGCGACACAAAGGACAAGAAATGTGAAAAATCATGTCTAGTTGCAGGGTTTGGTATAATTCCTTCTATAATTTTCGCTTGGATTGCCCTTTGTATAAAGGGTTGTAGCCTGAGCAGGGTAAGAGACTTGGGTTGCCCAGGGTTGAGCTTTGCCTGGGACAAACAGGGACATGAGGGGACATTCCAGTCTAGAATTCTGCCTGTCCCTGGGCTGCTGCCTCTCCCTCTCATGCTGGCATTTCCCATATGCTGTAGCAAAGAGTTCATTGCCACAAGATGTCACTGACACTAAGAATTTAGTGAGCATCTTCAATGGGAAATATGGCATTGAAGTGGCTGCGAAGCATTCACAGCTTCCAAACACCACACTTGATAAATAAAAGACAGCTTGAAACTGCTTGGAACTGAGCTGATCTGCAGTTCCTAGGGTCAGGATGAATTCCTCACTTTTCCCACTGTTTTCCCCCTGTCTTCCTCTGCCCCAGGTAGGGAGCAGCATGCTAGGAGAGATTCCTGCCAGGTTTGATCTGATGCAGCAACTCCCAACATCCCATTCCCAGTTCAGTTTAGTCAGCGACTGGTTTTTGCCAGATCCTCAGTCTGTTAGATGGAAGTGACAATAATTACTTGTTTCCCAAGCATGGTGAAATGTTTAATTGCCTGAAATTGTAGTCTTGAGATGAAAATACTTGGAAACAAAAGCGTTATTGCGATACTGAATTGCTGTTAAAACAGCTTTCCCCATCATTAATATATCCACCATATTCTGGAAGGAAATTCTTATGAAACACAACAAAAATGACAAATAATGCCAGACATTCTAAATAGCAGATCTGTGCTGTGTTCACTGCTAGGTTTGTGGTGAGTCATAGTGGAAAATAAGGCAGTAGCTGCTCTAGTTGGAGCACAGCAGATTTAGGAAGGGATAAATATCCCAGCCTTCTGTCCTGAGGGTCCCCATTGCCTCTGGCTAAACCCTCACAGCTGCTGGCGTGGGCTAGTGAAGATGTTGCCGAGGTGTTTTTAAACTGTTTTTCAGTCAGCAGGATTTTGGAATTTCACTCCCAGAAAAGGAACAGAAATGTCTTATGTGACTGCACGTCCGAAAAATTTCAACTGGAAATGTTTAAATAGTCCCTCTGTAAGGTTTTATTTTAATGAAGTCAAAATGTTTTGTGGCAGCTTTGTCACAGATTTATTCTTCAGGTTCTTGCAGAATTTTTCAAGCCAGCTTTACCTGTTGTGTAGTTTGTAGCTGAATCTCTCTTCTGTAACATGTTGAGATGGCAGCCATTGGAAGGTTAATAGGAAGCTCTGTGTGGCACTTGCAGCAAGTTACAACTTTCTGATTGGAATTAGGGATGTGTCAGAAGAGAGCCTTCCCTGTGAGTTAAATTTCACAGAGGAAACTCTAACACTTCCAAATGTGTCTGCTAAGTAAAAGAGTCGTGAGTGAAAAACATGAGATGGGATCAAGGGCAGCTTGATGAAACATTCCCCAGCGTCCAGAGAGTGCTCCAACATCCCTGCCTGCAGGGTTCTTCCTCTCAAAGGCACTGCCTGGAGTCTTGTATGGTCTTCACAGACACTTTTCCTCTGGAGCCAAACCTTCAGCACACCCTGGGTTTATCCAGGTGTGATGGGTCAGATGAAACGTGCAGAATCCCATTGAAGATGCAGCCGGGTCTTCCTGTGATTGCCAGCTGGTCTCTGCTGAGAAATGTCCCTAATTCCCATAATAGTGTGCCTATTTCATGGTACTTTAGAGTGAGAACTCTCGGGTGGCTGGCCACATAAGCAGCTTTCACATAACCACTTCAGTTCTGCTCCACCGCATATGGCTTTAGGTGCTGATAACACACTGGAACACGGCACAGAGCTCGGTGTTTGTGTGGTACAATTAAATTGTCTCAGGCACATTAGACCCACCTGGTGTGCACATCCCATACAGGTGCCTTTCCAAAGGACTCCTCAATCATCTCCTGGTGCTTTGTCCTCTCTCTTTAACTGTCTGTTTAGGTAGAAACACCACTGACTACACACCACGGGCAAAGCGCTGAGGGCATTTATTTAAGCTCTGCTTTTTTGTAAGGTGTGTGTGCAAATTTGCAGTTGGAAGTCACTGTGTGCAAATGGCAGTCTGATGCCCAGAAGAGTTGTTCTGGCACAAAAACAGTGAGCCTATGTGAGCATCTGTCATTAAATTTATACATCAGTCAAATTCTTGCTTGGTTGTTTGACCTTTGTAAGATGGAGTGCATGAAGATTTAATACAGAGGTCTGAGACTTGAACAGATTTTGTTTAAAAGACATTTTTCAATAAGTTTCTTACTACTTTCTCTAGGGCTAAGTCAAGTGGCATTTGTTACAAACTCCAGTTCCAGACATTCTGTGGACTTAGTAAGGAGGTATCTCAGGAGGCAGCTGTTCTGTGAGGTCTCACTCTTTGCTTCCCATGTACCACTCACAGGTTGGCCTGAGCCTCTTGGACGTTGCAGAACACACAAGTATTGTCATTGGGTGATAATGAGACGTGGATTTAGCAGATGTTTTCTGTCACTTAAAGTGTTCTTTTGAACCGATGTGGTCCTGTCTGTTGGTACTCCTGAAATGTTGTGCTTCCCTCCCTGTGATCCTAGCCAGTGGATAAGCACAGCAAAGCTCCATCCTGGAGAGTTTGGCTGAGCAGGTGATCACTTTCAGACCTTGGGTGCCTTCTTTCTCAAGCTTGTGGTGAGAAGAGGGGCTTGGTGGCTCAATACAAAATTCCCCACAGAGGGATTCCCAAGGGAGATGTGTTTTTGGTGTCCCCTTTTACTAGTGCACTTTTGACACCTTTGCTAGCCCAATCATTATTCTTGCCAGATGGTCTTAGGACCTGGAAATTGGGAAAGGAAGAAGGAAATGAAAGTGGAGTGTTTTCCAAGACTTGGAGATGGTTTTGCTTAAGGTAGAGCTGCAGCACAGCTAGAGGGCTTGAGCTGTCAGTCAGCTGGCACAGGGGGCCAGGACATTTTTGCTGGAGAGCCTGCTGTCCGTGGTTTATTCCCAATATCCTGTGTGTGCTGTAGGGCACAGCTGACAGGCGCTGCCAAGGCTTCTCCTCGGCCAGATTTCCCCAAAGCAGATGGGTTGTGAAGGGTACATGTGTTAAGGTATTGGCAGAGGGGAGCTAACACCGAGCTGTGAGAGGTTGTGGCTGAATGTTGCTGCTGAGAGAGGTCCCCTAGTAGAGTGTACGTGCTTTAGAGTTTCACATTCACATGAAATCATGGCGTAGATATTTTTGTGTGTTAATAAGTGCAAAGAGTCAAATGTAGACCAAAACTTGATTTGGAGGAAAAAAGGCATGGGCGTTAGTGAGAGTGGGATGCTGCTGTTCCACAGGCACAAATGGAGTCCGAGGAACATTTCAGGGTAAGTTCTTTGATTCATTCATGCTTCTCTGTGAATGAATCACAGAGCATCTCTCTGCATCTCTCCTGCAAGACCTCAGGTAGACTTAGAGTTGGTGCAGCCACTTTCCTACCAGCCTGATTTAGAAGACATTAGCCTGACATTAGGAGATTTTGAGGCTTCAGCAGGCTTTGCTGTGGCTGATCATTGCAGGTTTATGTGACTGTGTAGTGTGGTGGTTGGTTAAGTGGGCATGCCAGGATTTAACCAGCACAACTACCTAGAGTAGGGATAAAGTAAAGAGTAAAATGATTAATAAGGCTAAAATAAGTGACATTCAGTTATTTTGTTATGGTTATCACTTACAGTATAAACCCATCTTGAGAGAGAGTGGTTGGTCTTTTTGAGAGTTTGGTTTCTTCTTTGGCTTTCTATCCCTGATAGAATTAAGCTGGAAGACTGGAGGACTTCATCCAAAACATAGGTTTGGCTTTATTATGAACTGCAGCTTTTCAGCTATTTAATGTGTTGCACTATGAAGCCAGATTCCCTCGTATGGGCACCAGTATAAGCATGAAATAGTTTAGCAGTAATAACAAATTGCAGGAAGTGATTGATAGTCCCTTGTCAAAATAAATTTCATATCATACATTTTCTGCCCAGGGAGGCTTGGTGGGAATGGGAGGGGGTGAGGGGGGAGCAGCATATTATTCTGTTTCATTTTATTGTTTTCCTGTTGCTGTTGGCAAATGCCTCACCTACTGCCTGCTTCTGCTGTATTAGGTTGCAGAGGGAGAAAAAATAAATAGTGAATCTTTAAAAAACCCAATCTTTTATTAATAGGGAAGGGATTAAAAACAAGCAAAAATCCATATTTTCATTAAATGTTTCATGAAGTGTCCTTGTTTTGTGGAAGCATTTTTAAAATATCTGTCAGAGAACCAGGTTCTTGCAGACTGAACTGCTCCTGCTAAACACCAACATATTTGAGCATGGCAGGAAGAGCAGTTGTAAAATCACCCCATGCATGCATTTCTTGAGGTGGTTTGAAAGTGTCCTTTCAAAATGCACCTCCGCTGTGCTGGTGAGAGGATTAATTCTGTTTGCTGGCAGACAGGGCTGTGTCCTCAGGCTGGTGACCAGCCACAGGTGCCACTACAGCAGGGGGAATGTGGGGGTGGCAAAACCCTTCCCCAGCTGGGGCCCAGCTGGGCTGGCGCTCTGCAGCACCACGTGTGTGCCACACCAAACCCACTGGGAGGAAAGAGATGTTTTCCGTGAGGAAAAACAGTGTACCTAAAGCAAACAAACAGAGCCAAAACCATTTCAGAAGCAGCTTTTTGAATGTTCCCTTTGCTGGCTGGGAAATCCAGCGGGAACATCCACTCCGGGCGCGTCCCCTTAAGGATTTACCACCCAACTCCTTCAGTTCTTTAAAAGGCAAGATTAATGAGCACTTTATCCAGCGCATATGAGCTGCCTATCAAGAATATTTTCAACAGTGCACCAGTGATACACTGCAGATAGTGCTGACAGAAGCTAAAGTGAAATGTCATACTTTGAGATCTGACGCCGTGTGCAGTTGGAAGAGGGCCTGTACTGCCTTCAGAGACTGACAGCTAAATCCTTCATTCTTTCAGCTTCCAGCATATGGCATGAAGTAGGGTGTGAAAGATAAATTTCTTTGGATAGGTGCAGAAAATATGTGCAACATTTTTACTGGTTGGCTGCATAGAAAGATCAAAACAGACGTGTTTTCCGAGAGCAGGAATTTCAGGCTTTGAAATCATACCTCCAGATTGTCCATATTAATGATGGGTACCTGCCTGGAGGAATTAATGGAATTCTCTGTAAGCCTGGCAGAGACTGCTTCAGAGAAAATAGGTCAGTGAGGCCACGAGGGTTCCCTGTCTGCCCTCAACTGCCTTGTGCCATATTTACTGTTAAAACAGAGAGTTGAGAGAAAGTTCCAAATATGACTCAACTTTTCTTTACATCACTGGAAGGTGTCCATAAAGCCACGCTGTGTGTCTGTATAAGGATCCCCTATATAGCTCTGTGTGCCTTTCATAGATTCCAAGTTATTTCAGGATGTTGGGATGGGATTGACTATGAAGTCTTCATCACTCACTCAGTCTTCATCGCCTATTTACCCTGATACAACTCTGTCAGAAATTTGGTACATGCTTAATATTACGTTGCTTAAAGATTTCATCCTTACAGCTGAAGCAAATTGCTTCACATAGGTGGGTGTTTTAGCCAGACAGAAGATAAAATATTAATCATGATTAACTCAAAGTAAACAGATGTTCTCTGATGCCAATATTGCTAAAAACTGTATTCATAACTGTGTATTTTAAGATCAATGCAATTTATGCTCTCAGGAGATCGGTGCTATTGTAAGTTTAGAGGCAAAGTAACCAGGCAGACATGGAAACCAGTACATAAATATGCAATGAAAATCTAGAGAACATGAAAATGTAGAATTTAGGAATAGAAAAAAAGCACTTTTATATTGTCGTTTTATAAGAACTAAGGGGGAAAAAAACCCCACACTGATAAAATATATCCTCTTTTTCAAGCCTCTTCCCTTATCCATCCCTCCCTGACCATCTGCAGTCTGTTCCCTTAATTTTTTGCTCAGTAGGACAGGACTGACCTTTTTCTCTACCTTTGAGCCATCCCCCAGGTAACAGCTCCCCTCACCCAGCAATGTGCTCTGTGAGATTGGGACAAAGGATATTGCTTGTTTGTGACACAGAGTTTAAGGAAAATTCTCTGACACAGAAAGACAAGTCTTTGTTTTAACTCCTCAAATTATTACCCAGAACAAGTTAAATATGTAATGTTCCCTTTTTACCTGCAAGTTGGTGACGGAAGCACCCAGTGGGAAAATTCCTAATAGGAAATGCAAATGTGAAATGCACCTCATTTCAGTGAGTGTGGAAATCAGATGCCTCTGGAAGTAGGATTGCTATTTAAAATACCATACTCTGAAAGTATGGACAGAAGATTCTACATTTCACAGAATACTGGAAAATTATTATATTTATACCTACATTTTGCATGTGCTCATTGCAATACATAGGAGTGAGGTATTTGGATTTTAAGGTGAAATGTGGTGATCTGGGACACACTTTGGCCTGCTCAGTCCTTTCCCTGTTAACTGACTGACTGTTCCATCCTTCCACAAAGGTTACTCAGGCTACAGGCAGAGGAGCACATGGCACAGCCAACGAAATTAGAGGAACAAGAGAATATGGAGAAGCTCAGATTCAGAAAATGTATACAGCATTCAAAACCTGACATCCCCCTGCACTAATACATATTTTAATGACAATAAATCTGGTCCCCCATGTTAATAGTTGTGCCATGGACAGTGGTAAGATTGGAAAGAGGCAGAAGTTAACTTGCTTTCATTGCAGCTTGAAGATTCATTCTGCTTTCCTTCGGGGCTCATGCATTTCCAGCAATTGTGGAAAGAGTTTGAATGGTGAATATTTCATCTAACTGTTTACATTTTAAAATAATCTTCAGCTTTATTAAGGTGACGTCTCTGCAGGATGAAATCTTAATTCGGAGGCTAACAATAATAGCAATTATTAATGCACAAAGATTGTTTCTAACATGGGCAATCCTCGAGCACTCCCCAAATGCTTTTCTCCTTGGTCTTGCAGCACTGCTTGTACAAAAAGACAGACAGTCTATCAACAGAGAGACTGCTTTAAATTGCCAGCTTTAGGGACAAATGTGTCCTTTCCTCTCCTCCCCTCTGTTGGAGCAGCTCTGCCCTGGGGCTGTGGTATATCTGGATCATAGGGATCACATGTGCTTTAGGCAAGCATCCGTTTTCCCAGGTGTGGAGACAGGACTGACCCAAGAAGTGCAGCCTCTGCAGGGAGTTTTGGAACCCCAGACCTGTGGTACCTCTGCTCCTGAAAGAAGGCAGAGAATGGAGATGGTACAATTTACTGGAATGTAAATTGGGAGACATGCCAGTGAAATCTGTGAATGTGCTATTATTTAAAACACGACTGAAATTAGACTCCAGCTGCATTTATGGATACGTGCCCTGACTATTTGCTGGAATAACCCAAAAGCACAGGCACCTTCGAGTTAATTCCTCTTTTTATTCCTCCTTTCTGCTTAAAACCCATCTCATTTATGTAGAGTTGATTCATATTATTTCTCTGCTTAGCATGTTATGAGCAAATGAAGCTGCCTGCAAAGTTGCCAGTGAGTTCCAGCCGAGCCTGGCCGCCTGCCCGTGGGAGCCAGCTGGAATTCCACATTGGCAGCCACCATCAAAGGGGACTCGCCCAGCACCAGCTTTCAGCCCCTGCTGATCCAGCCTGGCTCTCACTGGGCAGATAAAGTAGGAAAATGTTTTATCCCCGCACCAGTTTTTGCAACCTGATCCCTACCTTCATGTTTAGTTGAACAAATCGGGTGTAAGGCACATGAACATCCTACATCCACTTCTTACCTGTGATAAAACCTTCCTATCTTTCAGCCCACATCCCATCTGTTTGGAAATGGTTTAACATAGAGCTTTTTGCTTGTGGGGAAAAAAACCCCAGAGGCAGCCCCATAATGTTTTTTCTAAAAATCTTTTGTGATGTGCCTACACCTTACCCTGGGATCCAGTCTCATTTTGATTCTTTTTGAAATCATGGTCAGGAGAAGAAAATCAATATTGGATAAAAGTGAATTACAGCCTGATCCCGATATCCTGTAACAGTGATAAAAAAATGCCAGTATTTTTTGTGTGGCAGAAAGGGCGTAGTGGTGGCAAATCTGGAGTCACACGTTTATAGGGAATTTTGTAGGCAATAGGGGAGATGGAAAGCTGGTAAAATTCTTCAGGCATCTGTGGAGCAGCACCAGATTAGCTCCATTCTCCTGGTCATGGCTCCAAGCATCTGGCAACCTAGAGAAACTGCAGTGCTGCTCCAAAAGGGGATCAGGTGATGTGCTTGCAAAGTTGTTCCCCTGCCTAGAAAATGGGATAAGCAACATTTCATTCACTTTTCTTGCTCAGCTGTGACTTTAAGAACTGATTTAACCAATAATTAAAAGTAGAATTTTCAAAAGATGCTAAGCCAATTAGACTCAAAATACAATGGGAAGTCAAGGTGAGTTAGGCTTCTAATTCCCTTCGGGGCTAATTTCCAACAAAGTCTAAGAGATTTATGTTAAGCCTATTAATGCAATATGAAATTATAAATGTTTTATAAAAAAATTATCTTGTGTAGCTATCAGTTTACTTCAGCTCAGCAGTGCTGATTCTTTTCAATAAGGGGGAAAGATGAGCAAAAGAAAGGAACAGAAATTGTCTGTCTGCCAGACCTGTTTGGCAATAGAGGGGAGATTTAGTCATCTTCCTTTGGAAGACAGAAGTCTTGTGTGGAAGAAGTTTATGATGGCTGTTATGGCTCAAAGTAATTTGTAGTTTTTCAGTCCTGGGTTGCTCTGGGGCTTGAGAGCATCTCAGCCTACATGATAAGGCCCCAGCATCTCTTTGTTATGCAGTATTCTGTGTTTCTAAAACACATGGGTTTTGGTTTTTGTTTTTTTTATTTAAATACAGAACTCTGAAATCATCCCTCTGTATTTTCTCATAACATGGAGAGCTGCATTTGAGCATAATCACTTCTTATGTCAAAGCTTCAATTGCATGATTTGCTCTTCTAAAATTAAACATGCAAGTACCAACAATAATAAAAAGCATTCTGCTTAATTATAAAATTATTTCAGCTACCAAACAGATTAGTGTCTTCTTTCTTCAAATTTGGGAAATATTTTGCATAGAGCAGCTAGGGGAGAAGAATGTAATCTGTAATTTCATTCCTACATTTTCTGTTGTGTCCATGTGTATTTAAACATCCTGTGACGTCCGTCTTAAAATGGTGCAGAATTGTGCATTAATTAGAGGTACTGATGCATTTATTCCAACACACGGATGCAGACATGGGCTGCATATGAGATGCAGCAAGTCTTGCATTGTTGTGGCTCTGGGTGTAGATTCAGCATCTGTTTTGCAGATGCTGACGTGCTGAATTCCTCTTTGATAGGGAAGCAGAGTGGAGCACAGGGTGTGATCTGCACAGCAGCATCCCTGCTGTCTCCTCCTCACTCAGCATCCCGTTTGTGCCACGTGGGTGTATATGGGAAGGTGAACTTGCTTTCCAAAAAATCTCCTTTAGAACTCTCCCTCAAAAAAGAGGGTTGGGGATTTGGGGGGAAGCTGGTGATACTTCCCAAAGATCCTGTGGGTGGAAATAACCTGTTTTGGTTCTGCAGACTTCAGGGAGCCTGCTGCAGGTGCACAGCCTGGCTACCTGGAAGGGCTCAGTGCAAGCTCTTCACCTGGATGAAACTGCAGGATTAAGGACTTTTGTTTGTATTTCTCTGTGATGAGAAAAGTAAAGATGAGAATTTAATGAATCTGGATACAGATTATATGAGAGGTGTAGACATCACAATCCCTACCCTGAGTTGGCTGGCAAAACAGCTTCATCAAGTGCTTATGACTACTTTCCATTTTTTTCTTTTACTTTTTAACTTTGTAGACGTCCTGATTTTGCAGTTGTTTATTCCAATGTACGCAAAACTCTGAGTGGATTTGGGCTGCTGAAATTAAATAGGGAAACAAAACAACTGTGGGTAATTAGGCACATTTCATGTATCTGTGTACGCATCTTAAAACAACAGAAACTGTCTATATTTGCACTGGAGCCTCGGATTTGATGGCTTTCACTAAATCTAATTATAGGCTACAGGAATTTGCAAAAGTCCCTGAATGTTTATGTAGAGTTTACTATTTCTCCCCACAGTACTTTGATGGATTTTGCAATTAATCTTCAGATTCATTTGATTGGAATTTAGAATTCTTGGGTTGCATCTGTTGCTGGTTGTGTGCTGTGGGTTTACCCTACACCACTTAGTGTCGGGTGTTCTTTGCATACTGTTGTACATATGGTTTTCCTTACATACCAATAATATTGCTCATACAAGTTTCAAATGAGAATGGAATCAAAGAAATGGAGCTTTCTTAAGTCCCAGAAGATTTTAAGTACTGCAGGCATTGTTGAGGTGCTGAAGACAACAAGAGAACAAAAAAATCCAATTAAAACAACATTTCTTTTCAGCCTCTTCTCTTACCTGTTTTCTGTGAAATACACAATCTTGTTAATTTTCTACTACATCATCAGGACCCATAAAATCTGAGTCACTTCAGTTCTTGGCATGACCTTTAGTACAGAGGAAGTCTTTACTGGAAAAAGTATTATCTTTGTGTTTGCTCTCAACACTCACTTTTCTAGTCACTGCTGGCTGGTGTTGCTGACTCTAGAGCTACTTCTGGAAGGAGGAATTGCAGAAGAAAAAAATATGCTCCGAGGCAAATAAACCTGGAAATTCCTCTGGCTTCTGCTGGTCTGGAAATGCAGGGCAGAGGTTGATGGGGGAGCTGGACCTCTCTATGTCCTGGTTTGTTATGCTCAGTTCTTCCCAAGCTGCAGCACATTCCATGTTCTGGTGCCACTTCCAGGGAAGGATCTGGGAGCTGGAGGGATCTGTGGTTCAGCTGGGCATCCTTGAGCCCCAGGGACACCTCTCCTATCCCACCTCTGCCTCCCACACAAGTGCATTTTCTTGTTCCACGGGGTTTTTTTTGGATCTAGCAGCATCCCTTTACTGATTTTTTCATAAAGACTTGTCCCTGGCTCCTGACAGGTCAAGTTTTTCCCCATTCCTTTACCTGACTCCAGCTGCATCCTTGGCCAGCAGCAGAACAGTGAGTGGTCAGGGAAGGTCACTGCGTGCTCTGATGGCAAATTTTCTGAGCATCACAGAACTTCAGACCACAGATTCCCCACAGGCTGACACAGCGAGCCACCAGGGCTGTTCCCAGGGACTGCCTTTGCTGCTGGCACTGGTGACTCCTGGAATGACCTCCTGCATTTGAACACGGTGTAGAAAGGCACTTTGTGAGTGTCTGTATAAACCTCACAGCACATGACAGACTGCACTTAGCAGGAACAGCAGGCACTGAGTGGCCTTTGAGACACTGCAAAGGGATACTCTGACACCTTCTCCATCAGCCACGGGAAGTCTCTTGGGAGGTGCTTTTGAATCCCTGCAGGGGAGTATGAGGAGCTGCAGAACAAAAAGTGGGTTTAATCAGATGTACTTGGTGATATCCTCTCACCTCACCCTCCTGATTGTATCTGCGCAGCGAGGAGCTAGTTAATTTTAATGACAAAAATGGAGAATCTCCTTATTGAAATTTAAATTAGGTTAATGACTAGTGATATGGCTAAAGGGTATAATTTACAAAACACAAATCCCTAATGCAAAAGTGTGTGTTCAGTATCACACGTGGAAATCCCTTAATTTTGATTTGACTGGTGTAAAGGCAAAAATCAAACACAAAATCTTGTTAGCATTTCCAAGACTGAGAAGCAGCCCACTTGAGCACGTCTCCCTCTTCTAAAGGGAAGTCTGCCTGTGAGCAAGCTGAGCTCCTGCCAGAACACTTCCCCCCTCTTTCCCTCCCCAGGATAATACCTGGAATGTGAGAAGGGATCAACCTCCATTCCAAAGGTGTCTGGGGTCGGCTGCTCAGTTGTAGCCTTCCCATAGCTGAAACCAGATTTCAAAGGATGGAGCCACCTTTGAATCACCTGCTGGAGTTACCAGGTTTACAGCAAGGTTTGAGTCACTGGGGGTGACCACCTGTCTGTGTGTGCTGCAATGGGAATGGAGTACCTCTCATACCACGCCCTTAGGATTTTTTTAACCCATGTTTCAGCAGGAACTGCTGAGATGTTGGTCTCTCGTGGCAGGCTGGCCCAGTGTGTTTGCACTGGGCTTTTACAGCATTGCTTGGTACCAGGAGACACTGGAAAATGAAATAACCTTGTTATGCTGGCAGTATGCAGCTTAAATCACAGTGCAGGGTAGTTGTACTCTGCCAAGCTCATTTTAGTGCAGTTGGTACACCCCAAAATTTTAGGAATGAGTGGAGCACTGAAGGAACAATGAATCAGTGGCCTCAGCACCCCTTTCAGCACCCCAGATGAGTGTCCCATCTCTCCTCACCTCCCAGCTGTCTGTGCATTCCAAATTACACTTCTGTCGAGTAGACAGGAATGAAATGAAGGATGTGCAGGCAAGGGAAAGAAGTTGGGGGACTCAGGTCTGTGTGTGGGAATGCAGTGAGTAGGAGCTTTTCTGACTGATGGAGTAACAGCATCAGGGGACACAAGACTTTACACACAGTGTTTCTGAGGAGTTTGTTAATTTCTCTTCCCTTGGCACTTGAAACAACACAGAACTGAAGGCTGTGTCTGTGCTGTCCTGGTCAGCTGGTGTGTGGGGCTGCTCAGACTGGCAGCAGAACATTGCTCAGACAGGTACTAATGGGCACCACGGTGCTGAAAGGAACATCAGTTTCCCATTAGGACCAAATGTTTCCTGTGTCTCTACAAGCTGTGGTGTGCATGAAATAAAAACCTCTGACGTTTATGAGGTTCTTTACAACACGGGAGCAAACATTTACTTTTAGTATCTTAATTTCACATGGGCATTTTACTTGCCTGGTGCATTCAGTGACATCCATGAAGAACAGGAATGACATTAAAGCATCGCACTGAATTGCTCGTAATTTGTAGAACAGAACTCATTCTTTTCTTATCATTTCCCATTTTGTGAACATGACTTTGTGAATTGATTTGACTTCAGAGTGCACTTAGGAGATAGCATTGCATGCAGGCTCTTCCAAGTCATCTCAGAGTAGAGCCATGCTGCGTTCTATCCAGTAGAAGTCTGTAAAAAACATTTTGAAGTAAATTAACTAGGAGATGCTGCAGCTTAAATGAGTACAACAGCAAAAGTAAAGGCAGGTACTCTTAAACCTTCAGCAGATAATTGCTGTATAGATATATGGCATCAGAGGAGGGAAAATTGGAGGTATTTCAGAAATAGAAATGGAAATGGGTCAGTTGAAGGAAATAAAGTTTAAAAGCTAAAACAACACCAGGTCCTTGGATTGGGAGCAAAGACTGCCTTACTCATCCATGCCCCTAGGAAAGTTATAAAATGGATGAGAAAAGAGTTGGTGTTATAAGATGATCTAGTCACACTTCTAATCGGAACCATCTGTACTAGGTAAATTTATGAAAGTTTTAAAGACAGTAGGTGAGTCAGTATAACAGTAGCTCAAATCAGAAAGTACAAATAAGAAAAAAAAAAGCTAGAAAGTACAGGGTGTTTTTTTAAATGAGTTACACCACAAGATTTTGTTGGGAGTGGAGACTGCTCGATAAATAAAAGGCTTTCAACTGCTTCTATCTCTTCCCTCACTCATCTGTCCTGGTTTCAAGTCACATATGAGTAGAGAGAGGGGCTTTGCAGGTATTAAAACACATAACAGATAAGAGAGTAAGCACCCTGCATCTGTGTATTTGCAGCTACAGGTTTACATGCTAGGATTACAAGGTGAGCACAGGATGTGTTTTGTATCTTTAATCTTCTCTAGGTGTCAGGCGTTCGGGGCACAGCCTGGATCTGGCACTGTATCTTGGGGTTTGCTACCAGCATCTAACAAAGTAATGATAAACCATTAAATAATAAACAAAACATAGCATTTGCTGACCTGCTGCTCAGGTCTGTTTTGGAGCTCTGTTGAGAAAGGTCCTAGGTTTCCCTAGAAGCTGGGAGGCTGAAAGCTGGCTGCTTTTTTATTTGTGGGAGTAATACAAGAGCAGTCCATGAGTGGAAGGGCACTAGAAATGGCAGTGGCAGCACTGAGGCAACAGCATTCCAGCTCTCAGCACTCCGTGGAACCAGCAGTTGTCCACTGAACATTTTTTGCTTTCATTTAATATGAAATGAAACCCATTGAAAGAAGAGTACAGGACTCAGAGAGAGGAGCTGGATGGCACATGGAGGATATTTCACACCAGTGCCTGCTGTGGGAGACACGGGAAGGAACTTGGGGGAGCAGCTTATCTGAGTGTTTCTGGTCCTTGTGTCCTGCAAATATCTCTGTAATGTGGGCTCCACTCTCAGCCCTCCTGGCTGGGTTTCCTCTTTCTTACCCAAGTTTGTGCAGGGCTGTTTAACCTGCTTTTCATTCTGAGTGCAAATGACCCTTTTGCAGCAATAATGACAAATCTCTCCCCGTGCCGTGGGAGTGCTGTGAAAACAAGCAAGGACAGCCTGCAAGACCAGTCTGCCTAGTCACTTCTCATTTTTATGGAGGCTGAGGGACAGAAGTTCTGCACCCTCAGCATGTTTAAATGCCTCCAGGGGATGTTATACAAAATCAGGTGAGAAATTCAGTCCTGGATGCTGATCATTTTTCCTGTTTTCCCTCTAAGACGCTCATCTGTGTTGGCTGTTCCTTGTTGGATGCTAAGGTCATCCACTCCCAGGCTGCTGCAGCCTGAGAGCCCGGGCATGCAGCACTGCATGTGCAAGGACAAAGCTCAGCTCACCACTAAATTTGGATTAGAAATACCTGGCAAGTGTGGCCCCATCAGATATAACACTGAGGGGTACAGTTCCTACTGCCATCACTTATGGGTGAGCTGTGAGACTCGATCATGCACCAGCACTCGTTAGCAGGGCTGAAAACTGGGGGAAATTGATGTTTTAGCTAAGTATGTTCCAACATACTTCAAAATCTTAAGAATTAATCAGTGAGTTGTCAGAGAGCTTCAGACTTATTACTTTTTAATAGCATTTTTTATTACTTGCTAATTATAAGGTGAAAGAGGTGTGAGGCACAGCTAGTATTATAGTTCCTTAAGTAAATTGGAGCAGAAGGTCACAATAAATTGAAAAGTTATTAAGTATGTACTTTGCTGAAGACATAATGCTTATCATTATAAAACACAGGAATACAGACACACTGGGTTTTTTTAATGTCCACAGATGGCACAAGCTAATTATTCTCATTTGTATAGCACCTTACACCTCTGTAGATTTTTTTCAGAATGTTGAAAAACAGATGATCACGTCTGTTTTTGTAGCTGTGTGAGAGTTTTTCATTAACAAGATCAGGCAGGACCATCTGTGTGTTCTAGTAAAAAGTTTACCACCAACAGTGAATTCAAAACTTTCAAACAATGGATGAATTCATAATTTGTCATGTGTAGATACAGAGCCTTGGCTGACAGCCCGTGCAGCTTAGGCACAGGTTCCTGAATGTGTTTCTTAGGGAGAAAATGCCAGTCATGTTCTGCTTTGCATTATTGACCAAAGGAGGTTTTTAGGTTTATGCCTTCTATGTCAGTGCAGGCACTCTGCTGCTCCACCCACAGGCACCTCGTTCAGCATTGTCACTGGAGAGGAGTGACCCCAAAAGATGCTGGTGGAGCATCTTTCCCTCCCCTCTGTACACAGAAATGTGGGAAGTAGCCAGGAAATTGAAGAGAAGGTGCAGAGGCAGGTTTTACATGGATTGTGTGATTTCTGCTCTCCCACAGAGCCCAGCAGGACAGGCAGGTCCACACTGAGGCTGCACTTCCCAGTGTAACTTCTGCCTCGAGATAAAACTGATGGAACACGACAGTGCTGGATACAGCTGATGATGGAATACAGTAGAGTATGGAATTTCCTGCTGTCTGTGACTCTGGGTGTTGCACTTTCACACTTCCCATGCAATTTCACTCTGCCTCAGCCTTCTTACAGTGTCTGCCTGCCTCTCCCATTTCCCTTCGGGTCAGTGCTTGGAGGCAGCCTCAGAACTGCATGCAGGGCCTTGTGCAATAGAGACCCCAGCTGCTCTCCATTCCACCCCAGGGCAGCTGCCCCCAAAATGTAGCAAATGCCCTAAAAACAAGGCACTAGTGAGGCAAACCCCTTGCATTCCTGCTCCAGAGTTGTCCTGCAAAAAGGATGGTTCTGTGGGGCACAGCCAGGCTGGGGAGATGGAGCTCAACACAGGAAGTTGTTTGGAAAGGACAAAAAAACATTGAAAACAGATGGGGGGCAGAGATGTCTGGGTATTTTATTTTGTCACTTCTAATTTCTGTTGGACACAGCCTGGAGCATCGAATGGGTGCTTGACAAGCACTCAGGAAATCAGTGATGTCTAACCCTGAGCAGTATCAACTTTCCCAGTGTAATCTCTGGCTCGTGTGCCTCCCATGTGAAGTTGTCAGTGCTCGCAGAGGTTGTGAGGCTCGTTAGCTGTGGATGGATATCGCTCGTTAGAGGTAGAAATGCGTCTTGTCTTTCCAAGGGAAACATTAGCAATTCCACTCTGCAAATTAAGGGGTTCATTTAAGTCTCTTCCAACAGTCCCATGAAAAATTGTGGCTTGTACACGTGTCCTCAGCCAGCCCTGTTTTCACTGGAGTGCACCAATCAGAGGGGGCTTCATCTCAGAGTGTGGTTCTTTTAATGAGACATTGCCTTTGTGTCTGATATAATTCATGTACTTGGGAGCCTGCTCAGGTGGGATTTTCAAAATTCAGTGCTTGGGCTAATTTCAGGTTTAGTTTTACTGAGAGACTTAAAACCTACCCTAGGCTAAAGTGGGGAGCTGCTGACATCCCTACAGCCAGTGTGAGAAGAAGGATCTGATGCTGCTTGCAGTATTTTGCAGTTTGTCAGCTGGGGTTTTTTTGGATGAGCCATTAAACTTTTCTTCTTCTCAGATTCCCAATTTTGCAGAGAAGGAATGGTGATGCTTTTGTATCACAGAAAAGCTTTTCTGAGTTGTAATTAATGGCTGACATGTTTGGGTGTTCAGGGAGGAAATCTCCCTTGAATTATTGCTTTGTGAGATTATTGTTTTTAGAATGGCATGTGAAAAATTTCTTCAAATATATTTCATCTTCTCTTGGTATCCTTCATCTTCCTTGTTCTTATGTCCAAAATGTAATTATAAAATGTTCCCTTAGGAAATAAAAATTTTAAGTGGACTCTTTCAAGCCATACTTGAAATTTGGGAAGGAGGGGTATGGGCTGCAATTGTTGCTTCTTTTATTTCATGATTTGTGCTGCAGTGCTATTGAGCAGCTGCAGTTACAGACACCAGAGAAGTAGGAGCTGTACAAAATAAACATTTTAAATATAGTAGATTGTAATACATTTTGCTGCTCCAGAACCCAAGCCCAGAACAATGATTCATTTCTTGGCTGGCATGTGCTTCTGTTTTAAAAAATAAAACTCTAAAATAATAAGCAAAACACTTAGGTGCATTATTCTCCAAGCATGGAGGATACAAGAGCTCATTTTCAGATTCTGCCATATTTGAAATAAACAACCAACAAAACTTCAGGATATAATAATACTTTCCTACAGCTTGAGATTTTTAGATCCATGTACAAAAGGTGCTTTGCTACACATTTTTGTCTTGCCCTGTGTCTGCATTTTTAATGATAGGTGAGCTTCCAGCTAGCACTGAGCTTCCTGCTTTCTCATTAAAAGCAAACACCAAGGACAGACCAAGGGTTATGGGGAGAAGACGTGTCACAGGAAGAAAAGAAACTGAGAGAAACCCATCCCAGTTTGACACTTCTCTTTTACAGCCTGGAAGGTGTTTTTAGCCGAAGTACCATTCCTGTAGTTATACAGAAGCATAATTGAGAATTATTTTGAGGACTGTGGTCTTTGGTATTTTAAATTAATTGAAGAAAATCTGTTTGTCTGTGCCTGTGCCCTCACTGGACAAAAGACCTCTGGTTATTTCTAAGCAAGGTTCCCAGCCTCATGGTTGTGCTGTAAATGATCAATAGCCTGGTAATGAGGGAGCTCCGTGCCTCCACGAGAGCTGAGAACATTGCCATGGGTGGGATGGCTTTAACTCAGTATTGTGGGATGATAAACTACCTTTTAATAGAACATTAACATTAATCTAAACAAGATTAGTGGAGCAAAGCATTGCACGAATAAGCTTGCTCAATTAAAACAGATGGTCTTCCATGCTGAATCCCATTATGTTCCTGAAGCCTCCCTTGCATTCCCACACACCCGGGCGTGAGCTCCCTCCTTCCAGAGGCACGGAGTGTGGCACGTACAAATGTGCTCAGCCTTTCGTGCCACAGCACTCCTTCCATCATCTTTTACTCCGAGAGCTCTTCAGGATTTCGTATTTATCAAATTATTTCTGAATGATTAACACGAGATCTTTACATTTTCTTCTAATTACACGTCCGTCATTAATCTTCGCTATTTCTTTTGCCCCGAGCATTTTAGGGAAGGTGGAGAGTGAGAGGATTCAGCAATTAGGATCAGCTGTAAGCTTGATTAAGGCTGTCTAAAACCAGGGGAGAAGAAAAAAATCCAAGACTGCAGCAACACTAATGTGTAGTGTTAGGCAAAATTAATGATCAAACATTGCATCTTAGCATTTTAATATTGTCTCAAGCAAAATGGCTTTACATTTGGAAGTAGCACGCATTCACAATCTAATCACTGTTTTTTCCCCCAGACAAGCTTTTACTGTTCATTACTAGAAGAAACAGAGTTTTGTTGCTTCAATAATTATTTTTTTTCCAGGGCAGAAGCACAGCAAAGTAGTCACATGTATTAGGAGGTCTTAAGCTTTTCAAAATTTTTAAAAATTCATTGCTTTAAAGAAAGCTCTTAAGGAGTAATTCATCTCTAGAGCAAACCTTTCAGTTCAAACCAGCTAAATTAAAAGGTGGTGTAAACAGGCATGATTTGACCTTGTGTACCCACACCCTGCCTTTCTGCTAAGACAGAAGAGAATGTTTTAGTTATCTAGGTAGAACTAGGCAGAATAAATCACTGAATGCTGTGTAGCTTCAGTGTGAAGGCTTGGAGCAAGCAGGATGTTACAGCAGGGTTACCTCTTTGTCCTTTGCTCACCCTGGAGTATTCTTCGTAGACTTGATCATCCTTTGGCCCTCATTTGCCAGATGAACAGTGCCAGAAAAATGGCCTAAATTCCAAACTAATGGAGATAAACCCTGCTTAGGAGGCTGCAGAGTAGTTGCCTGTGAGCCCTCTGGATGCTCATGGTTTAGAGTGGCCCTGAATCAGCCAGGGCTGGGTTGGCTCTTCTCTGTTCTCTGGTAGACCAGATAGAGTTTCAAAAGATGAAGTGATGCTTTTCTTGCCAAGTGATGTGAGTCCATAACAAGTACAGTTTAGACCAGCCCAGGACCTTCGTCCTTCTGTCTCCCCTTTAAATCCAGACAGTGAATAATGTCCAGTGGAATCAAGATTTTCAAGGCAGTCAAAACCAAGCATTGGGATGAAAGGCTGGAGAGGGCACAAGTGCTTTCTGTGGCTGTTCTGTGGAGTGCTGAGTAGTAGGTGAATAAAAGTCATTAATCTTTTAGTTGATTTCCTGCCTTGTCTGAGGTACTTGGCGCTGCTCATTTTGAAGCTCCCTTTCAAATCAAAACCAAAGTGTTTTCCTGTGCCCAGAAATTGAGAGGTGACTTTTGGAAAGGAACTAAACCATCACTGAAGGAATGGCTGCCTGTGCTGAGTTTCAGGTGTGAATCAGTTTTTGTGGAAATACTGTCTGGAGAGCCAGTCTGCCTGGTGGATGTCAAATCTGGATTTGGAAAACATGCCCATCGGGTTAACAGAGGCTGTTAATTATTGGCGGGCACCAGAAACTGGTTGATGGATATGTGCACCACTGCTCAGTCACTGTGACTTAAATGTAAATGAAATTTAATGTGAAATTACGTATTATTGACAAGCCATTAACTGTGGTCCTAAACCAGCTAATATGCTGGTGGGAGTGTTGCCTTCTCCTTTTTTGGGTTTCCATGTCTGGCTTTTCCAGAAATGAGAGCCTCAGATGTCTCTGTACACCAGCCTGTACACCAGCTTTCCAGTAAAGATAAATGAACAGTAAATCACAGGAGAAAGGAGGAGGTGTTTCAGACGGCAAAGTCTGTTCCAGAGGATAAGCCTCCTACCCTGAAAGCTCATAAAGTTTGCGTGATAACGGGCAGCTCATGAAGAAAAACCCATTTGGTTCCTGGTGGCAGGAGCTTGGTGCAAGTCATCAATCACTGCCAGGAAGCAGCAGTGCCACATGAGGATGAGGTGTGGGGAGTGAGTGGCAGAGCCGTCGCTCACTGATTCCTCCTGCACTAACTGAGCAGGGCTGAGCAGGATATTATTGGCCCTTTGCTCCTTAAGCATCCAGAAGTAACAGGGTGGGGAGTGAATATGACATCCCTGTAGAGGGCAGTTTCCCCAAGGGAAGAAGAGAAGCCTGGAAAAATGCCTTGGGAAATGCCACTCGTTCTCAGTGCCATAAGCAAAAGGCTGATTCACATGCTCTCTATGCAAATTGTTACCAGAAAGTTCCTTGTTCTCTGTATTACCATAGGTTAATTTTTGGTGCAGGAATTTTAATATTTCTTATCATTCTCCCCTACTGGACCCTTGCCTCAGACCCCACCTTAACTCCCCACCCACCCTGGGGTGCTTAAGTACCCCTGTCTGACCAAGACTGGGCTTTCTGTCCCTTGTTACTGCTTTGGTCCAGTTTCCTCCAATACAGTGGACACCTTATTGTTTGTTGTTCTTGTATTATTAAAATACAAAAATATTATATGTATAATATGTATTATTAAAATACAAAAAACACTTTTCAGACAACTGGATCAAGGATGCCTCTCTGCATTAAATCACCTTGGCGCTGAGTCCCAAAGAAACTCAGAGAGGTCTGATCCTCTGGGTTTGGACCCCTCAAGAGTTTTCATATTCCCCCCCTCAGGGGCATTGTGTGGCACAGGTACCCAAATGGCTGCCTAAGCAGAGGACAGTGTTTTTTTAACGAGACAGCCTGTGTTTTTCATTCTGAAGCTGCTGGTTGGGTGGATCTTGCCCAGATGGCTGCATTGCTCCCCTGTACCATTCCATTTCACAGCTTCAGTCCCTTTGGTGCTGGAGGAAGGGAGTGGTTTTCAAGCAGAGGGAGCTGCAGGTGGGTGCCAGGCAGGTGTCCTGGCCACGTACACACAGAGGGAGTGTGTCAGCACTGAACCCATCCCAGCCTCCATCCCTGGGCACTGCTGGAGGCTCCTGGGGCACTGCCAGGACCTCATCTGCACCACCTGGGATCAACATCCACGGTGTTTTGGGAAGTACATCCACAAGACAAAGGACTTGCCTGTAGCAAGCAGGTGCAACAAAAAGATTTGCTGATTTTTGTTTGATTTTTTAATAAACATCCAGGAAAATCTTAAGGTAACAGATACGGGTCAGGATTGGTGTGTCTGGTTGGGGTTCAGTGGAGCTCAATGTCTGTCCCCTCTTCTGTGTAATGACCTAATTTTGAGATGGGTTGAGAGTGGCTGGTAAAGTTTTGATGGCATTTTATTTTTCATGGAGTAGAAATGTTGCTGTATTGGAGCTGCAGAGGATTCCTTGTGGGTAGTTTCTCTTTGCTGGCTTTTCTTGTTACTTTTTCCATTTGCCCAATGGTCTGGATGAGCTATTCATGCTTTTTGCTTTAAAGGTCAGAAATACCATTAAAACAGTATGAATTATGGACTGAATAATATTTTTGTTTCTTACTTCAACTTTTCCCAAGTTTTCCGTCCAAAAAAGGTGGTAGATGGTTAACTTTAGCAGACATTTGGGGGGTTGGAAGCTTTGGTTTTGATTAATTCAGGTATAGCACCAGTTCATAGACGTGAAATTGCTGTTTGATGTACCATTTATTGCCACTGCCCACATGGAACAAGAGGGAAATTTAGAACAATTTCATATTTCCAGGACAGTTTCAGGAAACCTGTGCCAGTCTCCCATCATATAATCTTTTACGAGGTCAATTCACTGGTAATATTGTAGACATTAAAGGCAAAAAAGAAGAAAAATCTCCCTTGTAGGCTGAGTCAATAATATGAGCCATCTCTATAAATGAGTATTTTAATTGGTTTATTAGAGTCTATTCATGCAAGTAAATTTTGTAGAATATCCAACTTTTTATATAAAGGGAATTTTTTTTGTTCTTTGGATGGTTGCTGGTCATTTTTTTCTTCCTTATCACATTGTAGAAAAGTAGTGTGATTACTGAACAACTTGAATTAATTGGAAAAAACTGAGATAAACAAGTGCCCATTCTCCCTCGTCTTTGCATATTAGCTTAAATTGAGACCTGATCAAGGATGAATAATTAAATAGTAAAAAATTAAAACTTGTGGTCATAGCACTGTAGTACAAATGAGAGCATCCTTGTTCTGTGCCAAGACTTATCTTAGTATTTAGAATAAACCTGAGGGTGTAATTTCATCACGTTCCTAACGAAGCGTTTACACTGAGCTAGACATCACTGACAGTGGTAGCTGACAGTCCTTAGTGAGGCCTGCTCTGGAAAAAACTGCAAATGTGTGACTGCAAAGTGTTGAAGTGCTGCTCCCTGTGTTGGTGACAGGACACAAGAGCCACTGCTGTGTCCTCGTGGGGTCGGTGCCAGCTGTGCCCCTCACATCTGCACAGGGGTTTTCAAGGTCACCTCATTCTAATCCCACTTCCCTGAACAGAGACGCCTCCCAGCTTGCTCAGAAAACCCCATCCAGCCCAGCCCTGATACCTGTGTAGTTCATAAAAAAAGTGGGGATGGAGGTTTGGTAGGACTTCCTTCGATACCATTCATCGCATTTGTTTAACCTTTAAAAGGCACCAGCCAGTCAATGTTCCTTTTTCAACCCATCAGTCAGTAAATAAAAAATAAAATTACAGCCCTCATAACTGACTTTTATCTCTTCAAATGGCCTGACTTCTTTGTTTTCAGCTTAAAGCTCTCACGGTTGAGCTGGTGTGAAAGGGGAGCAGACAGCCCGATGACGGGCAGTTCTGAGATCACTTCCATGGAATATAGTATTTTTTAATCATGTTTCCCCTAGCAGTCGCCTCAGAATGATAAGTAGTGGATGTCAGTGTGGATTTGGATGAAGAGAAGGTATCTGTTTACATGCAAAACTTTTTAATTAAAAAACAGATATGGAGCCAAGATATTTCTTGCATTCCTATTGCTCTACCTGGAGGGGTTTTTGGTCTGCAGATGGTTCAGCACACGAGTTGTGCTCTGTGCTGACACTGGGGGAGGGAAAACGCAGCTATTGGCCCTTGTTGCCTTCCAATTTCAACAGTTCAGACATCTGGGGCAATTTCTGGTTTTCATCATATTCCCAAAACTTCTGTGCTGTGAGTAGGAGAGGATTCTGCCTAAATGCTTGGACCTGAGCTGCCCAGTGGCTGTGCTGGGCTGGCAGAGATGACATCTGCTGCTCCTCCTGAAGGGCCCGTGTAGGACCACTAAACATTTTCAGAGGCCTCAGTCATTCAATAGAAACATTAGGACATTCCCAGAAATAGTTTCCAGCCTTTTTGTAAGCTGGGGAGAAAGGTTGGTCAGGTTTCTCACATCTTTTTCTTACTTTTTGTACAAAATTAGTTTTGATGGGTGATGTGGAGGCAGAGAAATCCGAACTTTGCAAGTGGTTTTTTTTTTTTATTTATTGCACTTTATATTGTGGTGGTAGTTGCTCAGCTGTAGAAATTAAAAAGTCATTTCTGAATCAACTTCTTCCCAGAAAGATCAAGAATTTTATCAGAAAAACAACAACAACAACCAAACAAACAAAAAAATCAGTAGAAAATTTAGCCAAAAAAACTTACCCAGGGGATAAACAGTGTTTTATTCTTCAGGTGCAGTATGCATCTGTCCCATCTGCTGAGGAAGTGCCACCCCATGGAGGTGCTTTAAAATGAGGACACCTGACCACTGGAACTGGCTCAACACCCCCAAGGAGCCCCTGGGGGTAGTGGGAGAGCTTCAGTAATGAGGGATTTTTACCTGTCCCCACACTGGTTTGCATTAAGAGCAGCAGTCAGCTTTATACTCTTATTTTCTTTGGGAGTTTATTGTTATAAAAAGAAACTTCTTAATCTCATACTGTTCATGAAATCAGGTGCAGGTGCTAATCAGTGGTTTCAGTGGTGCTTTTACTTCATCTGAAAATTCATTATCGGGATTTCCTTAATAAAGGCCATATGCATATTTTAAGTATGTTTTTGTACTATTTTTAGAAAGAGCTTTCAGTTTGTAGTTAATAGTGTAGAAAAATATCTAGGTGGATAAAACAAATACAAATATAATAGTTACAAGATCTACTCATAATTAAAACCCAAGGGGAGTGAAGACAAGCAATAAATCAGTGTTTGTATGAACCAGATGTTGTCTATTTTGGGCAGTGGTGGAACTCCATGTGGCTTCAGAGGTGAGGCTGAGACTTTGTGGACAGTAAAATATGCTTTTCTAGCAGCAGCTGTTTGCCTTTGTGTCATGTGCCAGAACTTCAGACACTTCTGTCATTTGCTGCTCTCCAGCCTAAAGGTGGGCTCAGTTCAGCTGTCTGCAGTTGGACAGTTTGTGGAGCTTGGGTGTTTTAGAAGGTTTAAAATGGAGAAAGAAAGAGTTTTTAAGAGGGAGTCCAGGCAGGTAGCAGGATGCTGCTGAAGAATCGCATCAAAGCAGCACATGTGTTTTAAACCAAGTATGTTTTAAAAGCAAAATGGAAAAAAAAAAAAGCTGATATATCCAGGCTGATGCTATCTGCTCTCAGGAGCAATTTGATCATAACTCTCTTTATATCCATCTCTTCCGCTGCTGAAGTTCCCTACCTTGAAATGAATTTGTTCTGAGACTACTCACTGGGGGAATCTAAACCAGAGCCTTCGCTATCAGTGACACGTGTTTAATGACATTTTACTGCTTGTCTTACCCAGCACATCTGAGCAATCCTACTGCTAATTGTTGTATTATTATTATTATAATTATTGTTATTGTTATTTGTTGCCCCTGCAGCCCTGGGGGGAGAAGTGGCACTGGCACTGCTGGGGCTGGAGCTGGGCTCATGCTGGGTACATGGGAGACTCATCCCTCCCTCCTCAGCTCCCAGCTCACCATTCCCTTTCAAAATCTGGGAGGAATGCAAGGCAAGGTGGGCTCAGCCCGACTGCCGGCTCCGCATGCGGGCTGCTGCCCATAGGTGGTAAAATGCAAATTTTATTGTGGCAAGACAATATTTTCCTTTTGGATTCTGGGTTTTGTGTGCTTTTGGAAAGCATTTGGCAGCCACAGCAAGTATGTTTACAAAAAGAGCAGAACTGGTAAAGTTCAGGTTCGTGTTTGGATTCAGCCCCAGCAAACTGAAGCTGAAGCTGTGCCAGACGTTTGAAGCTGCCAGACGACAGTTCATCTCAAACAGAAAGCTGAAGAGGGGGAAAGAAATTTGTCAAATGTATTCCATGTGGAATTTCAGGCAATTTAATTTGATTCACTACACTCTGAAATGTCTTGGACTTCCCTATTGTTTCTTTACTTTAACACTAAATTTGATACCTTCTGGGATCTTCAGTGTTTTGTGCAGCATTTGTCACGTTCTGTAATTTTCTGGCTTCAGTCTCTCTTGGTTTTAATTGAAGGGACTGAGCCCTGCAAAAGTGCTCCATGAAATTTAAGGTTGCTAGTTTTATCTTGAAGTTGTTCTTCAGGCGATGGGACAGCCTTTCTTTTGGACACCACTGTAGTAAGAAGGGGCAGAGGGGATGAGTGTAAGAGAGGAAGGAGAAAGTTTCAGTAAACCTCATCCCTGTGACTCCATCAGTGGCAGCAGCAACAGCCAAGCTCTGTGGCTGTGGGGATGCTGTGGTCAGGACGTGTTCCAGGGTGGCTGCAGAGGCCAGGAGGTTCTGTTTGTGTCAGTGATGACCACCACCACACTGGGTTTTATTGTGGTTTTGCTTTTCCAGTTAATTTCCTGCTCTGTGGGTGAATTTCATGTGGAGTCAGTGGACACTGGAGCCCAGCCCCAGGACAGGATCCTCTGGCTCTCTGCAGCCAGGCAGCTCTGACATTGGCCAGTGTTTGTTACCCCCACAAGTGCAGTTTGGGCATCGAGGCCACTTGTTCTCCTCCTGCTCCCTCTGATCAAGTGCCAGAAACAGAACCCAGAGCCTCCATCTGTAAATAAAACTCGCTGAATTTGTCCAAATGTCAAAGCACTTGAGCCCACCAGGAACCAAACAGTGTTTTATTCAACATAATATTAATTTTTCTTGAAACCTGCAGATCTGTGTAGGTTGTAGCTGAAGGTAAAGGACTGCTGCTGCTTTTTGTGCTGGCAGAAGAGCAGAGGTGCACAGCAGCTGCAAGTTAAATATAGCTACCCTGCCTTGACTCTTCCACGTAACAAAGTCTTCCATTTCTAATATTTTTGCCTGAAACATCTATTCATTTACTGCGTTGGGATCTGACTCCTGGATCAGCATGTGTTCTCACTCGAGCCAGGCTGAGGAAGATGAGAACACTCAACCCCAAAGTTGCCAGTGTTCACACACAAGTCAAGTCCCTGAGGAGTTCAGTGTCTTTACTGGTGTGTCTGATTTTTTTTTTCCCCCTGACGTGTGCAGCCTCTGTTTCTAGGTGTTGAGAGTTTGTTTGTTTATTTGTTTGTTTGTTTGAAGAGTGTGAGGAGAGAAAAGCCTGAGGCTGTCTGACACGGCTGCAGTTGGAGCATCTCTTTCAACTTCTTTTCCTAGGCTGCAAATGGCCTCTGTTCACTTTTTTTTTTCCTCACTAAAAATGTTCCTGCAGCTCCTAATGTCTTCCTAATACACTTCTGGCAAGCTGAAAAGGGATCTGTGACAGAGAGGAAACCCCCCAAGGCCAGCAGGTCACTGTTGGTGGGGCTGGCAGGGCTGGCTGTGGCTGTGCAGGAGCTCTGTGTCCTTGCCCCCTTCCCAGCACTGCTCCCAGTGTTGAGATGTTCCTGTTCCAGCAGGGCTGGGCTCTCTGCTCTGCCCAGCAGGGCTCCCAGCCTCACATGGGGATTGTCTCCAATAAAATCCCAGCCTCCCAATAGCTCCTTCCAGGGATGCTCCTGCCTGCAGCTGTGATGGTATTACAACCTAGAGATTGCCCTACCATTACACAGACTCCACCCTTTATAATTATCACCCCAAGCTTCCATAAAACCTGCAGTTCTTCCTGAAGAAATGCACAGTGGTGTTTAAAGTCTGTTCCCACATAGGTGGTTTGACAAACATGAGAGTGTTGTGGAGATCATTAGTGCTAAGAGTAAAACCTCCAAATAAAGTGCCCTGGGATTTATGTACTCTGTGCTGGTAATAATAATTAGAGCATATCCTACTGCAGGTAACTCCCACAACTTGCACTTTGCTCTGAAGCTGGGAAACTCATTGATTAATCCATGGGGTCAATCAGTCCATCTTGTTTGAAGAGTTAATCTCTGGTGTGTACCAGGACCAAGAGTGAAACAGGTTTATTTACTGCTGCTTAATCAGAGAACCCAAACTCTCCTGTAGAGTGGTGAGAGGTTTGTTTCTACTTAGCCTTTAATTGCAAAATGATCTCATTAGTGCCGTAGTGAATCTCAGTACTATCCTACAGACGTGTGGAATTTAAAGAGCAAAGAACAAAAATGGTTGCCTGTAAAAACTCAGCATCTGCCACAAACTGTGGTGCAGTTGGTATTGGCAGGATTACCCAAACCAGGCTTGTCTTTATTAGCCCTTTAATCTGGAGCTGGAACATCAGCTGTACATCCCAGTGGCTTTCTGTCTGCGTTGCTGTTAAAAACAGAGGAGGACTGTCATGCTTGAAACTGCTAGGAAAGGTTTTTTATCCAAAGATAAAGATGCTGAGAACAACATGGAAACCAACAGCAGAGTTACTGTGGTGTTTACCAAAGAAAAGGGCAATCCTCTAAGTTATTCCAGCAGAGAACTTCAGACCTTTTAAGTGTCCCTCCTACCTCTGTCATCAGGCCCTGGCTCATGTATTAATTAACCATTCCTGAGATGCCTCATTAAGGCCGAGGGAGAGTGAGTGGATCTCAGATGGGCAGTGAAATCCCAAATAAAGCAATCCTTGCCAAAGCAGGTGCTGGAAACCTGGAGGTGAGGGTTTGTGTACCCACAGTAAAGCCCTGAGCATAATAATGTGGAAAGCAGTGAAAAAGGTCTTTAACATGAGCACCAACTGATGCAGGTTCATGTTTCTGTGCTGAAGAAAATGCTTGAATGTGAGTCCACTTGCTGCAAATCCAATTCAGACTTGCTGCCCTTTGAAATCTGGGTAGTATCTCTGTGCCTTTTTGGCAGGAATCTGCTGGATTGAATGTAGAAAATCGGGGATGAAAAGACTCCTCTTAAACCAATGCTAAACACCAGAAAGAGAATAGAAGGGAATATTCCCTTTACTAATACTTGTTTCTAATCAGATAAAAATAAGTGACAGTGTAGGAAGAATCCCTCTACTAACTGCCAGAACATGTCGATTTATCAAATTTTTCTACTGTTGCTCTTTTTTTGAGCTTGCCTTGGAGCTGACAGTGTATGTTTTACAGTGCAGCAAGGTAGATTGATTGATCCTAAATAGAAAAGCCTTTGGGGTCTTGAGCTGATGTTTTAGCGGCAGAAAAAAAAAAAACTGAGTAAAGCATGTTAATGTAGAGAAAGGAGCCTGGCTTAATTGGACCAACTCCTGGCTTGCTGAAAATTAATGGCTGGCTGGCTGTTGCCAGAGTGATTCATCTTTTCTATCATGTTCTATAGTCCTTCTCCCCAGGGGTCTGTACTCCCCTCCAATTCCAAACCAAAAGTGAAATATACTTCTTCATTTTTTCCTTCCTTAAAAACATGTATTTTAGTTGAATTGGCTTCCAGTAAATGAAAAATGGCACAGGTGGGAATATGAAGGAGGCACTCAGTGTCTGGGATTTAGATTTTTGTTTTGTTTGAATGGGATTTAGGTTTTTTTAAATGTACCCTTAACTCCTCATTGCTACTGGCTGGCTGCACACTGCACATGTGACAGAGTGACTTTTTAAAGGATCCCGATTTGTCTGTTGAAATGCATTGTTCCTTTTCTTTTCTATGGCCATGGAAACAGAAATTCTGTGTAAGCAAGAGCTGATAAAAGTGAATATAAAGCTGGAAAAGGTGTTGAAAGCATTTAGGTGGCTGTGGAAATGAAAAGATGACTTTTCCATGTAGTTCCATCAAGCCCACAGAAGTACTTTATATGTTTAAAATAAATGACTTGTGCACAAAAAAGCCTTGCCATTTTCCCCATAAAACCTACAGTCCTGGCTTTGTGGAAGCAAAGCAGCTGTAGATGAACATGAGGTAGTGAGGAATTCAGTGGTGTGTGCCTAAAACCCACATGGATAATCTGATCGTGGAGAGGGTTGAGCTTTGGAACTTAAAGAGGGCAAATTCAAAATGTGCCTTTAAACATAAAATACTTCTGTGTCCCATTTGAAATCTGCCTGAGTTTCTGCTGGAGGCAGATTGCTGCTCGTTTGCTGATTCCAAGGTGTCACCAGTTGAGTGGCACATGGAGTCATTTCCAACAAGCATGTAATAGGTTGGGAATGTCATGAATGTTGTATTATTGCATATTCTGAATAGGAGGATTTGCTGTAACTGAAGATTACAAGAAGATAAATAAAGAAAGATTTTGTTTAACATAATTACATATGGTAAATTGTTATGGTAATTTACTATTATTCCAATAAGGCAAATATTAGCAGTCATAGCTCAGAGATCATAAATAATGCACTGGAAAATTGGATGTAATGTTTCACATTGACCTGAGATTTGGGAAGAGGGTAGAGTTGCAGCAGATTTCTGTGCTATTAATTGCAAGAAAATAACATTAAAAACATGTTAAATCATGCTAAATGTTTTCAGCAGATGATAGACTGTGGGATAGTTCATTAATTCTCCAAACTCATTCATTATATTTGTTTTTTACTCCAGGAACACATAATGAATAATCAATGCTTTGTGAAGCTGAGGGTGTGAGCATGCACATTTTTATATACATTCATATACCAACCAACATCCATCCATTTATTTCCTACAGTTTTTTGTATCAAAGCATTTTTTTAAACTGTATACTCTTAAACTCAATCACTAGGGATGTGTTTATTAGCCTTTGAAGCAGCTCTTTGAATTGCTGTCTTTACCTTTTACCAGAAGAGTTTGGTTCTCCCACAGTGCTATAAATATTAAATAAAGACACTAAGAGTTTATTAGTGTGATATCCTTTATGGGGACATGGTGGAAAATGTAACCTATAAAATTAGTAATGAGAGGATGAAAATTACACATTGTCTCCATCAGGTTTTACTGCCATCATTTTTTCCTATTTATGTGTTGTTTTTCTTGTAGAGAAGGAGAAGGGCTCTGAGCATTTAATGAACTGCAGGAAGCAAATCTGGCTGTGTATTGTATGATAGTGTGGGATTTACTGTAAGCAGGAGTGGATAGAAACAGGAGTCCTGGCTTAGATGTAGCATTTGTGTAAGTGTGATGGCTCAAGTCAGTTTTAATTTCAGAAAACACTGAAACACCATCTCTTGAGTTGTTCCAGAGTGTTCAAAATGCCTGTGGTACCTGGATACATCTATCTTTTTAATATAGAGAAACAAAATAGGACAAGATAGGACAAGAGGGAACAGCATCAAGTTGCAGCAGGGGAGGGTTAGTTAGATATGAGAAAAAATTTCTTCATTGAAAGGGTTGTCAAGCAGTAGAACAGGCTGCCCAGTGAAGTGATGGAATCATCATCCCTGGAACTGCTCAAATAACATATAGATGTGGCATTTGGGGACATGGTTTAGGGGTGGCCCTGACAGGGTTGGGTTAAAGGCTGGTCTCTGTGACCATAGAGGTCTCTTCCAACCTTCGTGACTCTGTAATTCCATTAAAATCCTCTTGCCTCCATTTCAGCACTTGCCTTTTGTAGACAAGATACTTCAGTCACAGAATAATTCCACCATGTATTTACATGTGCTCATGGGATTCATTTCACACAACAGTTGCAATAATTTGTGTGACAAATCCCTTAATTTTTTCACCCTGCACTAATTTTTAAATGCCCAGTAGTTTGTAGAGAGAAGGATCTGCCTCTGTTTGCTTTTTGAATATCCATCTCTCTAATTTTTCTGTCTTGTTCACTTGTATCTGGGTGATGGAGGCAGTTTCCTGCCTGTTTGAATTCCAGGACTCAGATCCCAGCTTTGCTGCAGGTTTCCAGTGTGGCCATGGGGAATTCACTCAGCTGCAGTTGGTTCCCACTGCTATAAAACAGTTTTCTCACAGAATCACAGAGGGGCTGCACGAACATAAAGAAGGATGCCTCGAAAATGTGGCCGTGTAAAATTTTATGCTGCATACTTACTTTGCCAAATAAATGCAGCTTCCCAACGAGGCACAGCACGCTCTGCTTCACATTAGCACCTAATGGAGAAATCACTTTGTGAGGCTGTAATGTGCCCCTGCATTTTTGTGGTTAACTGAATGGTTTCACGCCTGTTCTTAGGCAACAGGAGCCTCTCCACAAAGGACATGTTTGGGATTTTTTTAATTTCTGGTGTGGTGACACGCAGGGAATGCTGGCCAGGACTGAACCCCCTGCAGGAACCAGAGGAGATGGATGAGTGCAGACATTTGGGAGCATTGGGCCAGAAGTGCCAGGGCAGGAATACAAGTGATTTGCTCATGATCACACAGGAGGGACATTTCCCTGCATGCTGAGCACTCTGCAGGTTACCCAGACATCTGAAATTCCCAAAGGTTGCAGTGAAGCCATCCACACCTTAATGATGTTCACAGAAGGGGCGTGAGGGGTGGATTTGGCAGCTTAGATTTATCACAGTGCACCGGGTGTAAGGGAGCTGGTCAAGAGACACGACTTGAAAAGCAGATGGATCCTGCTGGAAAGAGTGCTGTGTGTTTGCTGCTTTAAAGTTCATCAGGAAAGAAACATCTTTTGCAGAGATAATCCTCAAAACCACAGTGAAAAACAGAGGCCTGAAGGGACCCATATCCTGAACTGTGGGATGATGTCCTGCCAGGAGGTTTATCCTAATAAACGAGTATTATCCCTCCTGCTCTTCCAGCCCTATGCTGCTTGCCAGAGGGGGCACTTTTTAATGGACTAGGAGAAGTCAAAGGAAAATCCAGAAGGATAAGGCTGAAAGCGAATTCTTTGGTTTATACCATTTATAGTCCTATTAAATTCAGTATTTCTCTCAGACATTTGGGGGGCAAGAAGTTCAGTGTATTCGTACATCTTTCAAGATCCTGGCTTGATCATTTGACTCTGTCCAGCCAGCTTAACAAGCTAAATAATAAAAGGGAACAATGCAAAACTTGTTGGATTTTTTTTTTCACCATGTCTTTTTTGAAGTAAAATACCATTTTTTTTTTCTCAAATGCCCAGCAGTTTGCTGCAGACTCCTGCAGCTTCTCTACCCATCGCTCAGTACCTGTTTCAGCTTATCAAATTGTTGTACTTCATTCTTTCATAGAGAAGCAATTAAAAATGATGAGGGTAAAGGGTTAAACCTAAAAGCTTGCTAATGAGGGTGCCTTCTTGGTTTTCCTTTCATCAGGCATTAGATGCTGTTTTCAGCATAAGCTTTCGATAAGCTTCACTGAACATTTTTCCGGAGTATTTTTTAAAAAGTTGGGGTTTTTTTTACCATCCTGTAAAAATGATAGATGTGTGACTGTGCTGTTTATCCAAAATCCTAATTACTGATGCTGCAGCTTTTGAATGTTGAATTTGTGCAGTGTTCTTTAGTCTTGAGACTGGTCAAAGAAAGATTGATTTGTGTCCACAAAGAGTTCTAAGTCTAGTAAACACAGCCAATGTTTGTTTATTTATTTATTGCATTATTTGAAAGTCAAGAGTTGCATCAACTGCACATTCCACAGACATAGAGATTTCTAAAGGAGAAAAAGGGGGAAAAAAAGCAAAAGTTGTCCGCCACTGAATGAAATTTTAATTTCTGTCTCCACAAGAGCAAAGAGTAGGGATAAGAGGTAGAATTTGAAAATATGGATGAGATTTCATTTCCTTGAGCTGTGCTATTTATTATACAACAATAGCTTGATTTTGTTTTTTCCCCAAGCCTATACACATGTATTTGGGAGAAGTATTTTATATATAAATGTATCTAAATGAGATTTCTAGATTATGTGGATCTTTGTGTGTGTGTATATATATATAAAAAACAATGTTTTATATATATATAAATAGCAATTATATATAACAATAATCTTGTAACATCCCAAGGACTCATTTTCCAAGGGCAGCAAAGTGGATGTTTAGGATTTCTACTCACAGAATCATTTGGGCTAGAAAACACCTCCAAGGTCATTGGGTGTGACCCAGCACTGCCAGCCCTGCCAACCCCAGCACTGAGCTGTGCCCTTCCCTGTGATAGAAGTGGGAGCAGCTCAGCTCTCCTGCATTTCCAGTGTGTTTCCTGTGCTGTGTGTGAACATTGTCTGGAGCCAGAGCTGCTCCTCTGCCTGACAGAGTCCAGCAGGGTCATCCCTGTGGGGCTGAAATCTCCTGCAGAGCTGCCCAGCTGAGCCAGGGCCCGTTGCTGCTGTGCAGAGTGACTGAAAACCGTGGAATCTTCGTGTCCTTGAAGCCTTTCTTGCAGTTCCTAAAGGCTCTTAGGAGAGCAGCTGGCTATGCTAATCCCTTGCTGAGTATTCACCTACCTGTGCTACCTGAGAGAAGCAATGTGGGACAGAGACAGTGCTTGTTTAAAAAAAGAAAAAAAAAAAAATTCCAGACGATTTCTCTCAGGATTTTCTCCGTCTCTAGTCAAGTTTGTTTTAAACTAATGGAAGTAATTAGCAAGTCACAGAGGGACTTTGTCTACGAGGTAGCCATTTTTAGATAATGGAGCATAAAAGTCGACACAGTGACACATGACACCAGAGCAGCATCTTGGAGCCACGAGCGGGGTCTTAAGCAGATGTTTAAGTACTTTGAATGCTGAAATCACTACAAACACATACAGAAAGGGTTTGGGTGGGTTTTTTTCTCTCAGACTACTAGTACACTGTAGGGCTTTCTTTTAATCTCAGTAAAATCAAAGTAAGCTCTGAAATGTTTTTTAACGTGCAGTCATTATCACTCCTTTCTCTCTTCTTTAAATGTCTTTCAGTGTCTGATACGTGGGTGCTTGGGGAGTAGGGATGGAACTTGAGTTTTATGTGACCACTACACAGCAGAGGGGTGCAGCAACACAGCAGCTGATGTGCCAAGTTTCTAGCAGTGACCATGGTGTTGAGCTGAAAATAAATAACATTTAGAAGTGAAGATGCACTTGATAACGTTCACACAGATTTATTGTAGCTGTGAATGCAGGGGAGATTTGCAGAAATTCCAGAGAGATGAAGGCGATCTCCCAGCAGGGTGGTCCCCAGAGGTCCAGGGTATGTCCCCTCACATGCCTCTGAGATTATCCCAGTTCTTGCAGGTGCCAGCAAACCCTGTGTGTGCTTACCCTCATCCAAGGCTTTCAGGTTGATTTTATGTACTAGATAACTTTATCCATCTTATTTTTTTATATATCAATGTGTGACATTCGCTGTTTGTGCCCAGCAGTTGCTGTGGCATTTGGTAACACTTCCCACCACACGCATAAAAATGTACCAGTGTGGTCTAAATAAATACACAGCACAGAAAGCCTCTGTAGATGTACAGTTATGACATGATCACAGCACCCCAGTTATTGAGGGGTGCAGTTTGGTGAAGGAGGGGAAGGATTTTCCCCTCCTCTGCTCCTCATTTCTCTGTACTTTGATGCAGTCAGGGGCTTTGACAGCCTGATGGGTTGAGCCATTGCCTGGCTGCTTTTTGCTTTCATATGTGCCATGGTTGATTTTTCTTAAATTTAAATCCAAATTAGTCCTTGATTCAGCTCAGAGCAGCACTGCAGAGCTGTGGTTGGTACAGGGAGAAAGGGACAGGGTACAACTGTCCCAGAAGCTCCTCTCAGCCGGAGTGCTCTGCATCCCTTCTCCCACCACAGCCAGTCTGGGTCGGATCCATCTGATCCAGCCCTTCTTCTGCAGGAATTCAGTGCCTACTGAAGCCCACCAGAGCTGGCCCAGCAGGTTCTCCTCATCTCCAGGCAGGCTGGAGCATCTCAGCATTGAGAGCCCATCTAACGATCCGAGCTGGAGCTCTGTGCATCCGTTCTCACTCACTTGAGATGTTTTTACGGGTGCAATATGTTTTCCTTCACCACATGTGTGTTCCGCCCCGTGGATTACTCAAATGGCAGAAAGTGTTTTGTTTCCTGTGTTATTAGCTGCAGGTTCAATTTCTATCAGATTTGTCAATTCTGTCATATAGTAGGGTCGGGTTTTTTTCTGGTCTAATGTATGTGACATGTTTCATAATGCCAATAAAAATAGTTTTCAAACTAGACTGTGAAAGACTTTGACCAAAAAAACAGCGAAAATAGAAATATCAGCGACTGGGGAGCTTTGATCTGACAAAGTAGGCTTTCAAATGACATGTTATGGTTTATGAAACACAGTTTTACAGTTCCTTTTTGCAGTAGCTGTAACATGTGAGGGGTTGGCCAAGGTAGGAATGCAGCTCAGGATGGGCGGGTCCAGTTCCAGCAGCAGATGCTTGCTCCAAAATGGTTTCAACTTTTATTTCTGTGCTAAATTTTTTTTGTTGTTTTTATATTTCTGATAATGTAATTGTTATGGGCTTTTGAATTTCAGTTAAGAATGTGCAAATAGGCTATCTGATAAGTAGGTTATTGAAGGGTTAGGGAAATGGAGAACATTTCCTGAAAAAAAATACCCACAGCGTGGGTAATAGACTCCAGTTGAATTTAAAAGATAATGGCAACAAGGGAGAAATCCACTTGTAGAAATGGGGAACAGCTGTGTTTGAGATCTAATGAAACTGTATCAAATACTTTAAAAATGGCTTACAACTTCTTCCCTGGGGAACAGAGATAAAGCACAAGAGCACTCCTGAAAGGTCGAAGAAACAGTTAAATCATTTCCTTGATGGTTATTAGAGATATAGAAGACATCAGTGAAAATTAAATGTCTGAAACTTGTATTTGATTGCTTTCCTTATCACTCCAATCTCACGCATTTCTCCCATCTCTTCCTCTCTGTTCTAGTAAAATTTAATAACTGTGCCGGTAACAAGGGCGTGCGGTACGACACCAACAGCCTGGACTTCAAGGTGAGGGCGGACGGGACCCTGTACGCTGCCCACCACCTGCAGGTGCCCTCCAAGCAGCTGATCCTGGTGGTGACCGCCTGGGACCCCCAGACCCTGGGCAGATGGGAGGCCATGGTCAGGTTTCTGGTGGCAGAGAAGTCCCAACACAACGGACACAAGGTCAGAGGTTTTTTTCAAAGCTCTTTTTTCCTACTTTGTTCTTCCTTTGCCCCAGAGTTTCTGTGTTGCCTGGTCTGTTCTTCATAAGGAGGTGTCCAAGTAGGAGATACCATGAGCAGCATCAAATTCCTTGCAAATGATCCTTGAACCTCTCTGACAGAAATTATTTAAGGTCTCCAGTGAGGGAAGTGTTCTCTAAGTTCACATTTCTGTATTTTTAAGTGACCACTTGTCTCTGTCATACACTCCAGGGCATATGCATCGTGTTTGCACCTCACTGCTGATAATCTCTCCAAGTCAAACCAGCAGATGAAGGGTGAAGAGTCAAAGTCAACCTTCTTACTGATGGTTTTAAGTTCAGATTTCTTTTGTGACAGCGCAGGCCTGGAGTCGCGCACTGGCAGCTCTGCCCTGCTCCTCATCTCCCCTGTTTTCAGAGTTACTCTTGCGAGCAATCTGCCTGGCCCTGCAGCTTCCAGAGGGGAGATTTGGGCTCGTTCCTTCCCTTGCAAGGACAGGGAGTGTTGCTGCTGGCTGATAAGGGACACGTGGGGCAGGCAGTGACAGAGAGCACAGCACAGTGGTGCCAAATGTCCCCTCTGCTCAGTGCCAGCGTCTTCCCTCGCCGCCCCGGCAGTGAAAAGCCAGAGCCAGTGTTCAGTCAGAAGGGTACAGATGGTTTCTTTCTGCTTTTGTTCCATACACACAGCTGAAAAGCAGGAGGGCTCTGTCCCTGCCCAGCAGTCTGGGAGCAGTGTTCCTTCAGTGGAATGTGGTGGTGGGCTGCACAGAGCTGCTGCAGTTGGGGGCTGCTCGATGCAAACACATTTCTTCTGCTCTGCCCCTGGAGAAGCTGTCACTTACCCACCTCTTCCATATAATTTTTGGCAGCAGCGGTTCACCTTTTCATTTTCAGTGCTAGTCTGGGCTGAAGATCCTTTGCTACAAAGAGTAAATGCAGTTATCTTCTCTGGTGCTGGCTCTAACAACACAATGCTGGGCTACTTGGGAGGTGACATTTGGGCAGCATTCGGCAGGGAATTGTTTCAAGAGCCTGATTTATTGCTGGATCTTGAGGACCTGCAGGGTAAGGATGAAGGTGTGTGTCCTGGGGGCAGCCGTGGCTCCTTCAGGGACAGGTGTGGTCTGGCTGTAATTTGGATTAATGCACCACAGTAATGGTCCAAACACAAGACTGGCCTCTGCTATCATCCTTTCTGTAGTGCTTGGGCAGAGAATGCAGGGCAGGAAAGAAGGAGAGACTTTCTGTGTCAAGTTGTTGGAATTCCACCATGTAACTCTGTGCCATTTGGGAGAACTTTTGCCACATTTTTGAGACAAAAAGGAAAAGTCTTGGACAGACTTAAATCTCTCAGTTGCCCAGTGGGCTGACCCCTAAGGTTTTGCAGGGTTTGGGGTCATATGAATATACTTGTGCTGCTGTTCAGTAAGGCTTGGGCTTCTGCAAGATGTAATTAAGCCTTGTTTGTTATTGTGAACTCTATTTGCCATTTCTACCCAAAAAATACTGCTTCCTTCTAGAAGTAATTAAATATTGAAGGAACAAAGTAAGATGTCTTATATAGTGCTTTAAATTTCTTCTCAGTGTAGCGGAAAAAAAAACCTGAATAAGCACACATTTCTGTTTTAGTAGAATATTTGGTTGGAAATTCATCTAATGTTAATGTAATCTGAACTCTGGTTGAAAACAGAGAGAGATAAGCTTCTTAAAATTCATATCCCTCCTTTCTAAAAGCCTTATTAGTGTGTAGTTTGAGGCTGGAAAAATATGGAAAACAAGACTAATGACAAGGTCATAAGCAGTTTTATTGTGGGTCCCTATAGCAGGCATCTGACTTGTGTTTTATTTAAATGCCTGTGGTTTTTGCAAGCAAAATAATCCTTTGTTTACTAGAGAAATAAATATGATTATGAGATTATTTTAAAAAATAATAGTGTTTGTGCTGGAAAAAAGAACCCCAAACCTTACAATATCCAGTTCAATATATTTCAGGCCATGACCCTTATACATTTTGTGGCTTTTACTAGAGGCAGATTTCACATTTGGTTTTGTGTAGAATAATATGACTCAAGCAGAACTACACAGATTTTTTTTTAAAGACATTTCAGACTGTTTTGTTATACTCAGGATATAGAGATGGCAGATGTGGGAGAGAAAGGAGGAGGTGACCTGAGAGAGGGAGGGAGACCAGTTTTCTTCTGGTTCATCCACTTATTTCCATTTTACTCTGTAAATTTGTGACTTGATTTTGCAAAAATGCTGAACAGTTCCCAGGCGTTATAAATAATTGGCATGAAATTCGGATACTGCACCTGCTGATCATTGTTTGTTGGCACCTACAGCCAAAAAAAAGGTCCTTTTACCTTGTTCCTCCTCAGCTCCACAAGCAATGGCCCTCAGCAAGGACAGCCCCTCTGACAGGGGGCTTGGTGCCCCTCAGAGCCCCCTCTGAAAGGATAAATCAGAATTTAGTTTGTGGTTATCCAGGGATTAAAACTGCATCAAAACTAGCCCTCCTAGAATGGCCATTATTAGACATTTGGTTTATTGTGGGGGTTATAATACAGAATAAACTTTATAGGAGAAATCAATGTTTTTGGAATACTGGATGGGATTTTGGAGGGCCAGGAGTGAGCCAGCCTGCCTGAGTGGGGATTGTGGGCTGCTTTCCAGGAGAGCACAGAGGATTAATCAATCAATAAATGATCATTTGGATCTGTGATCCTTTCTTGTCACAGTGTGTGGAACTGAAAATCTGTGTAACAGGCTGAGAGTGCTTTGGTGGTGACCAAGGCAGCAGATCGTTTCTTGTTGGGACAGTCCTCCCCTTGTGTGCTTTCACTGCAAAATGAGGAGGTTTGGTGTCCATTCCTGTGCCCCAGATCCCCCAGCTGAGCCTTCCTCTTGATGCAACCTGACATTTTAATGGGCAGGGACCCAACACAGTGACAATTTCCCCCCTTTCACAGTGTTGGCCTTATAAATGTGCTGATTGCTTTAGATGACTGAATAACCTGCCAGTTTTCACTGAAAACCACTGTAAAGAAAGAGTTCTAACTACTACATTAAAGTGTCATGCTAGTAGGGTGAAATGATAGAAAAGAAGGCAAATACTTTAAAAATGTATTTTATGATACACGAAGCATACATTTCCCCTCCTCCCCAGCAAACACTTGAATGTAAACTTTTTTTTCTGATTAATACAAGTGATGTTAGTAACTCAAGGAACTTTTTTGTTCAGTCTTGCAGGAAACCTGATAGCAATTCAATTAGAAAATGCAAATGAGGTCACACATTTCCCACAAGAGTGCTGAATTACCCCAGAGGAAACGGAGTGATATTCCAGCATAACAATAAATACTTAAGATAAAGTTTCTTCTTCTGTTCTTGTCTAGCTGCCTGTTGTTCCAACTGAAGGTATCAGTCAGGGCTGTGGGTGTAGTTTGGGAGGAAGGAAAAAGAAAAGAGAAGAAAAGAAAGGAGAAAAGATGCTATTTTATGAAATAATATAAAGTCTTTGTGGCATCTGTGAGCATTTGTGAAAGATGAACTTGAGTGGGATAATGCTCCAGAAAGAAAACAAAGTAAAGCCGAGCTTTACTTATCTGGAATTAGTAGTGTAATGTCTTCTTTTCTAAGAATGCATGCTATTATTTTGAAAAATTGGATATTGATTCAACCAAAAGTGTAAAAATGAAGATTATGTTTGTGAACAGTGACATTGCTGAGGACTGCAGTCTTCAGAGTGTCCTGTATTTTAGTTAGAGAAACTCAAATCTTTCCGATTATGAGTAGGAATATTGTGCCACTTGTCCTTCACACCCCACACCTGCCCTCTGTGTCCATCAGTCCCAGCTCCTCCTCATCATTCCTTGAAAATCAGCTTCCTCCACCCTCTGTGTTGGCTCATCCCATTTGAAGTTCTGACCTTCTCATTTATAATGATCGTCTTCTTTAATTTTCAGTCCTTTCATGTATCTAAGGCACATCTGGCAAATTTTCTTCTGTATTTATTTAGCTGTCTATTTTTCTGTAGTTCTCCCCTCACAAGTTAAAATCCAGATTGCAGAAATACAGCATAGAAAGGAATTCACAGCAAAGGAGCTTAGAGGTACAGGATATATTCAGCACATGTAAGATGTCAGTCATCTGCTGCCAGTAACTTCGTTTGGGAAAAAAAAAATACTGTTTTTTTTAACAGTGTTTATGTCAACCAAAGTTTCTTCTTGTTTGAGCTTTTCAGATTCTGAGCATGGAAATATGTAAATTTTAGTAATGTTAAATCACTGGGAATTGTGCAATTAAATTTGGAAATATATGAGGTCTGCAGCTAGTGTTTAAAACATTGGGAACTGCTGTCAGAAATCAATTCTTGCTTAAGCCCAGCTTGTGTTTTATTATGTCTCATCTTATTTTGGGCTGCTTTCATAACCCAGCTGTGAGTCCACAGCCATACAATGTGAATGTGAAAAGCTGAATCTTACAGACAGAGGGTTTGTTTTTTCTTTTCTTTTTATTTAAAGCCTTTAAATAATCATCTGTGGTATTTTACCTGGCTGAGGTTTTAAATTCCGAGTACAGCCTTTTATTGCTGATCATAAGCACAAAGGTCTCTGGGCAAGGAAAGGCTTATTCAGCACTGCTCTTGTTCATGACCCAGGTGATTGTGCAGTCAGGATGCTCTGCACAGGGCTGGGGAGCTCTCCCTGGAGGGAGGAAAACCAGAGTTTGTGTGGGATCTGTGCTTCCAGTGACTCTGGTCTCCCTGACACTCTTGAGCAAGTGCACCTGGAGGAAAGAAGAAAAAACATGTTCATCTTCTTTCTTCCTTCTTTTCCCTGCACTGGGGTGAAATGTTTTCTACTGCATCAAGGTGATGGGAGTTTGCCCCATCAAACTGTTTTATCCCTAGAGAAGGGCTGAAAAAATGAGGTTTTAGTTGTCATCCTGCCTTTTACTGACAATACTGGTGCATATTTTAAGTACTGGGTCATTACACTGGCACTGTCCTCTTTCACTACCTCTGCAGGGATCCAAGGCAGTAACTAAATCCAGCAAAATGGCATCTGGAATAATTTTTATTTCTGTATCTCATCAGTGAAGCAAGACCTGGATTTATCTGTCAGGGAGGGTGCACACAGAGATTTCTGTTTCCTTCCAATAACTTGTGAGACATTGTTTGGGGTTTTAACCAATCAGGTCAGCAGAAAAGATGAGAAAGAGGATGACTAATAAATTAGTATCATATAATTGTTACCAGTGAGACTGCTCATGATAATTGTGCAAGTCTAATGAAGATGCATCTGCTGAACTTGCCTGACCTCGTGCTTAAGTGAATTTGAACGTCTCACACGTAATCATTGCAGGAGGAGAGAGTGGTGCTTGTGAAAACACGTGAACTTCCCTGGCCTGATTTTCAGGTGTGCTGGATCCCATTGCCTCGTGCTGGAGCCAGGATAAGATGTGACACACAGGTGCTCATTGCCTTGGAAAATCAGCCCACTACGGGAAGTTTCCAAGCGCTGCACTTGCTGCCTTTAGTTCTTAAGCAGTCAGCATCATACCAAGGGTCAAGCTGAAAGCTGTGCTCAAAAGATCATCTGTAAGTGAAATTCACTCCAAATCTGTCTTCCTTCAAACAAAAAGAAGTCCTAAGGATTGAACTGCCTACACGGAAATAAGTTTTTTCTGACGAAACAAACCCCTTGGACTGCTGCATGCTCCTGCCTGTGATGTGTTCCTTGCCCTTGCCAGATCAAAGCTTTTGGCCTCCCATTCGTGTTCTTTGTTGGTGACTGCTGAAGTCTGACTGCCACTTAAAAAAAAATATTTTGGACTGGATATCTTAAAAATACCTTCATTGCTGTGATAATTTGATGACAGCTGCTTGTAAATATGAGTTTGAGTACAGACAAAAATTGCTTCATACAGGCACGTCTTAAAGTTATTTAAGAAGTTTATCAAAATAAACTTCTTTTTAGGGGCTCTGAGTGTCCAGGATCTTTCCTTTAGCCCAGCAAGCTGAGACAGATTGGTGCAAGCTCAATGTGAAGGAGGGTTTTGGTTCCTCCCAGCCTCTGGAGGCCAGTCCTGGATTGTTGGATGAGGTAGTGGCCCTCTGGCAGGTCCAGCTGGAGGAGTGAGGAGAGGAGCCAGGGGTGGGTGTCCAGCAGGGCAGGGTGGCCTGGGGACTTGCAGTCCCAGCATGGAGTGGGATCTCAAACACTGTCCCCACCCAGCAAAGCATTTAAACTGAATTTCATCTTGCAAATGGAGATAAATTGAATGCATCCTCACGGTCAAATTTGAGCATTTCTTAGGTGCACTCTGGAATTGGAGAAAAAAAAGAAGAACAGTCTTTTCTCAAGAGCCTCTTGAAATAACCAAAGGATAACTTGAAAGGGCAAATTCTCACGCTAGCACTGAGGAGAAGTACCAGACTGAATTACTTTGCTTTGTGCTAAAGTAGCAGCAGCGCCTGTGATCTTTTAAATCTCTTGTGATCTTTTTACTTGCAAACATTACGAAGAGGAGGAGTATTGTTACATTTAATTCATTATGATTATTTTAATTCATGTATCTTTTGAACCTCATGCCTTTAGAAAAATAAAATGAGATTACAGTTTTCCACAGGCTTTTAAGGGGTAGACTTGCTCTTGCTTCTTTCTGTGATGGAGAGCACTTGTACTAGTCTGACTTTTAGAAAGAAATGTGTTTTGGAACCATGTTTTCAGTTATTTATTAGAAGTTTTACCGGGGAGGAAGAACTCAGATATTTCATACATTTTTCTCAAGACTAGGTGCAGGATAAGAGAGGTGACTCCAAGCTGCAATAGAGGTTTTCACTGTATAGTGTGTGACAAGGTCTACCACCTTTATTCCCGACCTACAGGTAACAAGTATGAGTATTTTGTGATTTAATAGCCCTGCTCTTGAGAAGTACTTGTACTTCTGAAGCCATTGTGTATGGCTTCTCCCAGTTATGAGAATGACATTAACTTGAAGATAGAAGTGTCTCTTCGTAAACACTAGAAGGTAGAGTACAACAGTAATTTAGATGTTTCTTAAACAATCCTACCTGAGAAGCACTGTGAGATTAGATCTTACAAAGGGAGTGTGAAAAGGTCAAGTTGATGTGGGGAGCTTTGCAAGGAAACAACCTCATCAGAACTTTTCTTGTTGAGATAAGATCTTCAAGCCTTAAAATGAGGAGGAAAAGTACATCCAGAGCTGTGCTTTGGGGGTGATGTCATCCTCTGTCCATTGACAGCTCTTGCAATATCCAAACCTTGACAATGACAAGAAAAGTATCACAGATACTGGAAACCTGTGGGAACCATAAAAGATTCCACCAAAGGCAGGTGGATTTCTAAAGTACCTGCTTTGTTACATGATTCTTCCAGAAAATGGAAGAGGAAGATCACTTGAAACCCTGAGAGAGTGCACTGGCCAGGAGGTGCCTCTAATCATCCCTGTGGTGCCACAGAATAAGTCTGAGCACAGCTCTGCCTCTCCTTCCCAGCTGAAACTCCCATCCCTCAGAGATCCCATGGGCATTTTGTGTCTGCTCAGTAAAGAAGTGAGTGTGCTGCCCGTGCCCATCCTGACTCTGCAGCACAAAAGCAAAGCCTACTGAAGTGCTCTGGTGACTGGCTGGATTTCAACTTAAATTGGTGATAACTTACCCTGCAGAAGGTGTGGGTGAGTTTGGGATATTTCTGATTTCAGTTAAATTCTACTGGGAAATCCAACATCTGCTGTCCCAGCCTGATCAGCAGGCACCCGAAAAGCTTCATTCTGGCCCTGGGGGCATTAACTGCAGCCTGTGTCCATGGGGCCCTCACCAACCTTGAGAGGTTTTCTGATCAAAGAGAGTAACATGTATTTGGGGTTTTTTTTTAAATAAGAGCCTTCTGTGGTAACCACATGCATTATACCCAGAGCTGGTGCATCTCTTTTCTCTGGAGTCTGGACTTAACTCAGCATTTAATTACAGTAACCCACAAAGGACCCTGCTGCACCTTTTGCATAAAAGGATCTTCTCCTACTCGACTCACAAGCCAGTGTCGTGTTCTCCCTATTTAAAAATTCCCTGCTTTTACCTGCTATTCTTCTTCAGCTTTTTTCTTGCTTTGCAACCCTGCAACACCAAGGAACATTTTGACTCCTCGGTCACGCTGATCACATTTTACTAGTTCAATCGGGTAAAATTTTCAAAAGCCTGCAAAGCCAGCCAGATACCTAACAACCTTAAATTTGCATGCATGCCTCATTTTTCAGCTCTCAAGGAACAGGGCATGTAGGGCTTTGACACTGACTCCTCAGGAATGAGGAGTTTTGGCATGGTTGATGCATTTGTGTGTGTTACGTGGCTGATTCTCCTCCTCTGAGGGCAGTAACTTGGTTAGCTTTTAGTCAAACTTTTTCTTCCCTGTCAGCTGATGTGTTCTGGAAGCTCATGCACTTGCCAAATCTGACAATTTTTCTTACTAATTGACTCTAATGCGAGCTGCTCTATGCAGCCCCACTGCTAGCTGATAAAAACACAAAGTAATGAATTTTTGCTTAACTAGCTGATTTAATTAAAATGTTTTATACTGTACTTGTATGGTTTCTATAAATGGAGAGGTAATTTTGTTTAATGAGTTCCTAACCAAACATAACATTCCTGACTGTACGTAGCCAGATTTGATAAAGGTCACAAATGCTGCAATTCCACTGTTTGCTTTTGGAAGTCGTGATGATCAAACAGCTTGCTTGGGTACTGGAAATATCCTGTCAGGATTGGTTCCCTCTATTCCTGTTTGTACCAGAAATTATTAGTATAGTTTCAGGAGCAGAGGGGGTTCTTCTCTGTATTTGAACACTGTTCATTATCTTTAAAGTGGAAGTGTACTGCCAAAATCACATCTCATTGTCAATTAGTGGCTTCTCTGCAAACACATTAATTTAATGCCCCTGCTGAAGAGCTGTGCATGTTGGAACATCTTGCTGCTAAAACAATAGTTTTCAGAGCTCTTTGACACAAATCATTCATGAATGGCAATTTATGCTGTGATGGTAATGGGATGTGACATGAAGATATCTTTGATTAAATTTGCCACAGCTTACAACTATTAGTAAATAAAGCTAATACAGACAGTCATCAAAGAGTTCTAGAGGGTGGATAAGGAGAAAAACAGATTATGGATTCCTTACCTATGCAGTTCCTAAATAATAGCTTCGCATAGCACAACTATAATAAATTAAAGTCTAAAATAAAAAGTCTGATATTTTTAAAACTACTTTTTTTTCCTGTCTCCAACTTCAGCAAATTCAGCAATGACCTAAATAAAAAAGGAATCAATTACCCTAAAATAAATAAATTTGCTGTTTGTTCTGCAACCCTTTCATTCTACTGTATGAGAACACAAAATGGAGTATCTTTCTATACGAAAGATCAAAAACTGGAGAAATGGTGCATTTTGGGAAAAAAGGGTTCATTCGTCCTCCACTGCCGTCCCTGATGTCAGCAAAATGTTGTTTCCTTAGAACAGAATTCATGCAGATGTTTATTTTGCAGTGCTCTCATGTTCCCTTTGTTAAAGAACTTAGCTCTATTTTCATTGTCTTATTTTCTGTTTGGTAAATATCATTTTCTCCTGTCCTTTCTGCAGCTACCATGGAAACAAGCAAAAATGCTTCAGATTAAATATTTTTAAATAGATTCTTTTTTTTCCCTGGTAGAAAATGGTACCAGTTTTCAAAATGTACATTGATATAGGAGATGAAGGGAAATATGTTTGAGCAATGGACTAAAGGTGGCTTTGTATCCCCTTGTATTGACAAAAATATATTAAAAACACATTGCCTCAGTTAAACCCTACAAGTGACACGAGGAACAAAGCAACCCAAGTATTATTTTCTGAAAAATGTCTAGTGTGAGGTGTTAAAGATCCTATGAAAATAATAAGACTGGCATATAAATAAAACAGAGTAAATCATAAATAATTTTGATACCTAGGAAATAAAGGCCTTATTTCCTTTCCTCCAATTGCAGGTACATTTTATTGCAAGTGCAAGTATAATATGTTTTAGAATCTGGAGCATTTCATTTTTCGGGTTGAGCCCTATGAAATTATTAACCTCCAACAAACGTACCCTAAGACTCCCTTGTTATTTATATGCAGGGAATGGCGGCTTATTTACCCAAACATTAGAGCGATCCAAAATGTTCAGCTAAGCAGGAACACAAAATATGATATTATATTATGTAAATGGGTTTGTGATACGCTCTGCTGGATAATAACTTCCAGATGTCTCCGTAGCCAGAGGCTGACGGATATCAAAGGCAGGTTGGCTGGGAGGGGAGACAAGCCAGCTGGCGAGGCTGGCTACTGCTAAGTGTAGCGGAAGGTGGAAGCTGGTGTTCCTTCACACTCACTGGTTTCATTTGTGGGCTAGTGAAAAGTCAGCGGCTCGAAGCCGCCTTGTCACCAGCAGGACAGGGCTGGAGGGATCCCACGTGTCTTGTTCAGTCAGGGGATTATTTTTCGACCTCTTTTAGGAGTAGAGGTTGGGTTTAGTCTGTGTTTCCCAGTAAATGAAAGGCTGATGAGGCGCAGACCAACACTGACAGGAGATTATGGGCTCACTAAATGGCTTTTCCAACTTGTCCTTTATTCCCAGTGCAGGTGCAGACAAGGAATGTCCCTGAGCTCTTGAAATTGTGGTGTGAATGTCCCTGAGCTCTTGACATTGTGGTGTAAAGGGAGTTAGTTGTAGCACCCTACAGCCTCACCAGGTTGGAGTATCCTGAAGCTGTTGGGTTTTGAAGTCTGACGGTCCCTTCGGGATTTAGCTGCATGTCCTCTTCCGAATGCAGCACGTTGTGTTCACAATCCTTAAAGGCAATTCCTGACTGAAAGGGGACTGGAAGTGACTCCTGGGAGAGCCCAAGCTGCTGACATGGACTCCAAGAAACCCCTACACCTTCTGCGGAGCAGCCTGGGAGAAGAAAGTTATTTTCACAGTCTTTATAGATTGTGAAAAGTTAGGATTGTGATTGAGGCTGCACTCCTCCAGCCTTGCATTGCTTTCTGAAAGCTTGATTTGCCATCTCAGTGAAAGGTTTCTGGTTGAGCTTCTATATGTTTTTAATTGATTTCAATTAATAGCCATCAAAAAAACCCAAAACAAAAAAGTGGCAAGGGGAATTGCAGGGCACATTCTGCCACTCTGAACTGCAGCTGATCCTCAGCTCTTCAGCTGCCTTGTCAAATGCAGGGAGGATGGTCCAGGAGGCTCTTCCTCTGCCCTGCAACTGCTCATAACAAATATTAGAGTTGCACATTCCAGAGAAAGAAGCCTTTATCAGCAGAAGATGCAAGGGCTGCGTTATGATTTGCCAGAGCTGGCATTGTCCATGTGTGTCACAGTTATGGGCCAGAAGCCCACTGGAAGAGACATGGGATAACTCAGAGCCAAGTGTCAATCCCAGGCTTGCAGAATTTGGACTTTAAATAAAACAACCAGCACAGGACTGCTCAGCTTCATCAGCAAGCTCTGAAAGATTTTGCCCCAATACAAATACTAAGGTATTAGATCCTACTGAATCCAAACTCTCCCAGCAAGTTTATATCCCAGCATGGGCTCTTCTCCTGTTGTTTTTCTTCATCCCACACTTTGTAATTACCTTTTTCCCTTGATCTTGAAGATTTTCATCTGTTTTTGCTCAGCTATATTTTTCTATCTTATCAGTGTCCTAAATTGATAGACAGGCATAATTACTGAATTATCTGACTATTTTATAACCTCCTGTAATTATCTTTGTATTACCAAAGACTGTGCTCACATGTTCCATGTTTAGAGTTTGATCCTGTTGTAACAAGTTATAAATGTCACCATGTAGTTTTTGGAATGGGGAGTGGATTTCACTTTCCCCTGGGCACGTATTTCATGGATTGCCTTCCCTGGTGCTGCACACCATCACCCTTGTGCCATGTATAAGACAGTCACAAAAACAATGGGAGGGAAACCACCCCAAAGCAGCAGCACTAGAGGTGCTTGACTTGGTTTTGTGAAGGACTATGGACAGTTTGTGTCATGGTAGCACTACAAAAGGTAGAGGAATATTTTATGTTTTGAAAGCGTTCTGAAATTCTGTAAAGCATGTGGCCAGTGAGGCCATGAGAGAAGAAGCAGTTGTCATCTCTGTAAAAGCTGTTACTCAGCAAAACCAGAATTGCAAGCTGTATTTTAGAATTAATTGAATTTGGTGTCACATTCTGATTTTGAGTTGAACTTTAGATTCTTGCAAACTCAACAACGCTGGAGAGTTTTCTGGGGCACGCAGTTTGATGATGCTGTTATTCCATATATGTTCTGGGATGTTTCAGTCAGAGATCTGAATAGTTCTGGCATTTATGCTCACCAGACTTTGTTACTGCATTTGTCTCACAGCTTTTAAACAGCAGAAAACATGTACAACATATTTAAACAACACCAGAGAAATTAAGGTCATGAGAATGCATTGTCAATAAATGAAGATAAAAAAGAGCTGTTGTTTAAAAAAAGAAAAAAAATTGTTGCTGCAAGATGCTTTTGAAATTCTACATATCAAATTCAGAGTGGTGTTGATGATTTATTCTAATATAGGAAAACTTCATCAAGAGTGACAAGCAAGCTAGTCACTGTCTAGTCACCTGCCAGCAAATATTTCATACAGACTAAAAAGGCTGGTATTGCCTTGCTGAGCTGACACTAATTATTTCAGTATACATGGAGCTTTGGGAGTCGTGTTAATTCTCAAGTCTGTCTTTAGTTCAGACTCATTCCACTGTGTAAACTCAGCAGAGCACAAATTATTTGACCATCCTTTCATAATCTATCCCCATGCTCACTTGCCAATTATATAAACTGATCCAAATACCTGCTCTCAAAGGATTCCCATTTGGGAATCACAAGCCAATTAAAAAAAATAGGGGATATCCACTATTCTGTGGCTCCTGTCTCGTAGTCCTATTTCATGTTGTCCTGCATTTCTGGGTGTCTTCTTTAGATAACACTGTTTTCAGCAGTGTTCAGAAAAGATACCTTTCTGACAATAAAATCCTTTTCAAATGAAACCTCTTTTGGATATAGCATTGCATCCCATGGGAAGGAGGAGGTCAGCAGTGCCTATCAGTATCCTGACTATCCCAAGAAAGTCTCCCACTGCCATGCCATGATTCTGTTGCTTTGTTTATTGCACACTTAAGTAAGCATTCTAAGAGCAACAGCTAAATATTGAACATGGTGCTGTATTTTTCTTGAAAGTGTGTAAACAGCACTTAGGTGAACACCACCCACATCATGAGTGTGAGACAGGATCTGCACAACATGCCTGTGACTGAAAAGACCATATTTGTCTCTTCTGTGAAAATTCAGCTCTGGAACAAGCTTGTGTTTAAGGTTTGCAGTAAAAATAGCTGGATTTTGGCACAAATGCTTCCAATCCTTGTAGCCAGCGGATGTCTGCCCTCCGCAGGTAACAGAGATCAAATCCATGGCCAAGCTGTGAGAATGGACTCCTTGCTGCTGTGCCCAGCTCTCAGTATCTCCAGCCTTTCTGGAGAAGGTCCACACGGCTCTGAAGACATGTCTCAGTTTAACTTTCATATATTTTTTATTTTTCATATACTGTATAGTCTTAAGGTGGCTGCCTGTTTCTTTACCTCCCAGTCAGGAACTAAAATGTGCTAATAGATGGATTTACATCAAACTAGAAGGCCTGAAGCAATGATTCCCACTGAAATCAGTGCCTACAGATAACTGCTTGGAGGGTGTTTGGGTTTTTATGTTTAGAGTAAGACTTAAAATGGCAGGAGCTTCAGAAAGTGCTTTGATAGCTTTTCCTGCATTGTTCTTGTGTATTGGGGCATTGGGTTTGGTGTGAGTGAGTTATTTTGTTGGGGTTTTTTTGGAGAAAAGTAGCTGAAAATTGTAACATTCAGAGAACAGTATTCCCACTGGATCTTACCTCAAATGAAAAGAATGTGACTTGCAGTCTTTGTGATTTATGAAAGTTTAAACATTTTCTGGTGGGGACCATATGGTAACAAAAGCCCTTGCTAGTTATCTTTTCTGCAGACTTTCAGAAGTAATTGCTGGAATCCTAGAAGACCACAGAGTATTTAAGTATTGGGACTGCATAACCTCTGAAGAGCCTTCCCAAATATACATTTCATTGATTCATCATTCTATAAGGCATAAATTTTCTAATAGTGAGCCAGCCTCTCTAAGTCAAAACCATGGTCCCACCATTTCCATTTTTATTCATAGCACTGTAACATCTCTAACACCAAAGTATTCCATGCAGAGAATCCATAGTTTAGAAAAAAAAATCACCAGGAAGGACTCAAAGTCACACCAAATAATGGAAATTTACTGTGCCTGAGATGTATTACACTTCCCAGGCAGTGAGGGGTGTGTATTTTGGGATTTGTGTTCAAAACCCAGCTCTCATATAAAGATAATTTGTTATGAAACACTAAGAATCTGAACTAATGCACCTTGTCAGCCATGGGGCTGACTCTCCCTCTGGCTGAGGTTGGGTTCATGTGGCAGAATACTTTTGCAGAGCCACAGACTGCAGGTTTTTGTAGCCCTGCTTATGCTTAATACCAGACTATAAAGCTGGATCCATGCCATGGACTGTAAAGGAATCCTCTCCCATTTTTTGTGTTCCGGTAGATTGTACTTTTGGGAAATTGGCAGCAACTTCTTCACTCCAGTGCTCTGCTGCATCTCCTGGTATAATGAAGACGATACATTCTGGGAGGCATCTTGACTTGGGAGTGACAGCTCCATATATTTGTGAATGTTTTAGTTGATGAGGTGGTGTTAGGTCATAGGTTGGACTTGATGATCTGCAAGGTCTTTTCCAACCCAGCTGATTCTCTGATTCTGTGTTTCTGTGAAAACAAAGTGGAAGCAGAGCTGACAGTAAAGCACGTTGTGTCTTTGTTCCGTGTCGCCGCTTACACCACTGTTGGGACAGGTCCTAAGAAGCGAGGAAGAAGCTAACTTGGGTGTGTTTTCTTGTTTCCAAAACAGCCCAAAGGAAGGAAGGCACTGCCTGGAGAGCTGGTGCAGCAGCAGAGTGACACCCTGCTGCCGTGGCGGCAGCACCAGAGTGCCAACGGGCTGCGGCGGCAGAAGCGCGACTGGGTAATCCCGCCCATCAACGTGCCAGAAAACTCCAGAGGGCCCTTCCCACAGCAGCTGGTTCGGGTGAGTTAAAACACAAAATAGTGATAGTACTGCTAATAACAGTGGTGATCTTGTAATGGCTCTGGTGAAGCAGTAGGGTGATGCTGTAATACACCACAATGACACAAAGACTCGGACTTCAGCAGGCTGAAAAGGTAACTCCTTTATTCTCGGAAAATGTTTCCCCTTTTTGTACTATTTTACACAGACCAATTCAATTGGTGACAGGAAGACAGACTTCTTCAATCACATTGGTCAGACCAGAGGGACATCAAAAGAAGTCCCTCCTAGGGAGAGAATGTAAACATTCTTACCGTTACCAAAACATGTCTCTTGTTTACAGAAAATTCCCTGGGAAAGGAATTTCAGAAACCAAAGCATGTCAGGCATGAACCAGGGCTGCATTAGGGTGTGGGAAGCCTGGCTCAAAGCACAGGCTCTCTGCCTGCCCTCCCTCCCTCCTGCAGGAACAGTTGCCTTTTCCATGCTGCTCCAAAGCTCCTCGCCCCAGTTTCCCTCCCCAGCTGACGGCAGCCTAATCGCCTCCTTCCAGCCAGTCCCTCCCGAGACACTGGCAGTGCTGCCAGGATGGCACTTTGCCCGCTTTGCTCTCATCCAGAAAGCAGCTGCAGGTGTAAGAGCTGGGCTGGGTGGCACCCAGCAAGGAGGGTGCTGTGTCCTGCCCTCCCTCCCGCGCCCAGCCCGGTACAGATGCGCGGCGGCCCGGGGGAGGTTGGCTGCCTGCCCCCGCTGCAGATGGATCCCGCAGCCTCCCCTGTGTTGCTACTTTCTTTCATTCTTCACAAGGATAATCTCCGAGATCAAGTTTACCCATGTGGTTTTCTGTGATGGTTGTGGGATGACAGGAAAAGAAAAGGAAGGGGAAAGGAGTGTTTTACAGAGACATTTGGTTGATTTGTTGTTGCTGTTGATAAGTGTTAGCAGAATATAAATACGTGTTGCTATTCCTCTTGTGGGTGCTGGTTTCAGTTTTTTGGAGCAGTCGAATGATTAGCTGTAAAAAGAAAAAAAAAAAAGTAGAACTCCTTGGCAGACATTTGCAGCTCTTCCCTTGGAAGAAAATGGCAACAATTACAAAATTTCAGAAGTTATTTTGAGTAGCAGTGGTGTGTCATTGGCATCCCTTCTCAGGAAGTTCATTTAGTCCTTTTGAAGCAGTGCCTGGATTGACATGAGTTGGATCATTACCTGTTTCTGTGTCTGGGAGGAAGGGACGTGTTCCCAATTCAGGGATTGGATAAGCTTGGATTGTTGGTGTCATTTCTCTGTGCAATTAGGGAGTACAATAAGGACTAAAAAGTACCAGGTGGCAAATACTCTTATGTCTGTCCTGGAAAGCCAAGGGAGGAAAGCCAGGGAGTCTTTGTGTGGTCAGCAGTGCAGGGTATGGACTGACCCAATAATGTGTTGCCCTACTAAGCTGAAAAAATGTCTGAACAGGAGAATAACCTGATGTGTCAAAAATGCCTTTCTAAATTAATAATTTAGATTAAATCTTGAATTCCTGTGAAAAATAAAAGGTAGTACTTGCAAAATGAACTTGTACTCTCTTCCATTCCCTACTGATTTCTTTTGAGTTTTGACTAGACAGCAAGAGGACAACTTGGCACCAGCTTACCATGGCAAATTTGTTGATTCATAAGGACTGAAATCTCTGTGGCACTTTCTACCCTACAGTCTGGAGATGAAACAGAAGGACTCAACTATGCAAAATTCTAATATTAATGTAAATGACAAATAATAAATTTTATATAGATACAGAAGAATTTATATTCATCACTTAAACTACCAGTAACCTTGGAAAGATAACCTGGCTTATGGAAATACAAAACTCTCAGATTTTCAGCAATATATTCCATTGCAGTTTTCAAATACAGATGCTAGAGAAACACTGAAAATGAAGTAAAAATGGAGTGGGAAATAAAAAAAACAAACTGGCTTACAAAGGGCTGTTTTCCTCTTCACCTGACATACAGAAAGCATCATAATGACAGGGAAGATCATACAAAGAGTGCAACTTGATTATGCATGAGACCCCTGATGTTTCAGGCTTGGGTTCAGCTCCTGCTCCTCTGCAGCATCTGGCCCTTTTGCCAACACCTGAATGTGAAGCTTGAGTGATTCCTATCAGGAGTTACAGCTCCCTCTGTTAGACTTTGCTCTTTAATTATCCAGAACAGGACAAATCAACATCTTCAAACACCGGCACTATCTTATTATTTCCATCCACATAATCTTCAGATTGCCCTGGAGCATTTGGCTGTCTTCTAGATCTAGGTAAGAGTTTTGATCTGATTTCCCATGCTTTTGCTTGCTGGGCACTGAATATTTTTGTGTCCATCTGCTCACAAACTGGAACCAGAAGTGCACATGTGAAGTTTCAGCTCAGAGCTCGTTTGTACAGAAGCAGGTCTGTCACCATTTTCTCTGCTATTTTATATAAAACATTCAAACCTACCGCTGGTTCTTGGACACTGAACTTGTTTTGGTCCAGGAAGACCTGCCTGAGCTTGCATTTTGTAGGTATAACTAATGAAAACCCGTCCCTCCATAGTGCTGTCTTTGGTTCTGGCTTCCTCCAAGGAGAGGAAGGGATGGCATGAAAAATCTCATCACTAAAAAACCAAAAAGCCCTACCAGAATTACATTTTCAGAGAACCACTTGCTGTTTGCGTTTTTATAGGTCAGACTAATTTGAAATGCATAGGCAAATCTTTCAGGTTCCCTCCTACTCCTGCTTCCTATTGTGAAGGTAAAAATTCCATTTTATGGAAGTTGATTAGTTACTTGTCAGTATTTTTAGCAAGGCTGTGCCTGAATGAAGTTTAAATCATAGCAAAGGTGAATGCAGCTTGATGGGAGCCACATACCTCGAAAGGCAGCCCTATCTGGTTCAGCTGGGAACAACTATAATTCTCTGCTCATTAAACCATTTCATTCTGATAAAATACGTTAAATGAAAAAGTTTTTAGAGAAAAAAAGAAAAAAGGAACATTATCCCTGCCAAAAAAACCCCTTCTGTTAATTACAGGGTTTTTTTCTTTCAGAGGAACATCCGTATCTGTTCATATACATCAACCACACTAACTAGGAAATGTGTTTCAGAAAAATAATGGCTGAAAAAATAATAATAGGAATTTCTAATTAGTTTTGGCTGCTGAAAAGATTTACTTACTCTTCGAAGAGTTTAAATGAGCATCTGACATTTATAAGCTAAAAATAATTTGTTAGTATAAAAAAAATATTTTGTAAATTCTGCTTTTGTCTTTGAGCTGAGAAAACAGTTATCAGAATTTATTGATATATGCTTATTTATTTTGGAAACATTTATGAAAATCTTGGGTTTAATTTCCTTCTGCTTCACTTCCACCTTTGTACTAGGAATAATATTGTACATGCTGTGAAATATTTCACTGTAGTGAGGCTAATTTCATTACTAATTGTCAGGTACTCTCATTATTATAACTGAAGTCCATAAAAATGCCTATTAAAATTACAAAAACAATATGAAATCCTCCTCCTTCTCCAAGCAAATGACTCATGAAGGCACACTGATCAGCTAAGATAATATATTAAATAGTTGCACCCTTGCTGAGCTCTGTTTTCTCACTGACTCATCCTTTTTAGTTACACGCGTAGCTAATTCTTAATTATCTATTATCTAATTATCTATTAGCTTATCTTGTATTTCATCCTCTTTTGAACTTCAAAAAGAATCTCAGTTTTGGATCCACAATCCAGTCTCCAGCTGCTTCTAATGGGAGTCTTGACTCAGCTTTTAAGGCAAGTCTAGGTCCATCTCAATGGGCTACATGAAAATCATTTTAAAAACCAAGTCTTGTGCAGAATTGGCCTTTGGTCATCTTTGACATGCTTAGATAATGGGCTTCTGTATCAACCACGGCAACTGTGTTCTCCTTTGTGAGGGCTCCAGACTTTCAGTTCATCTCCAGGACCTTTGCAGAGCTCTTATCCCATCTTGCACTTCACAGACCCTAATTTTTCCAGCTTGCCTTTATTAAACGTGGAACTGAAAAATGTATTATTTTCCTGTTAGATCTCTTATGATAAACAACTTGTTCATTTCATTACGCCAGCATGAAAATCCCTTGAGGATGACCAGGACAGGATCTGGGTGCTCTCACAAACTGCCTTGATTGCATGCTGCAGGCACAGCATGGGCTCCTGTAGCCAAGCGCTGGTGATCTCAGCCACAAGAATACCAGAAATAAGCTGATGTGTGTAACAGGGAATAAGAGGGAAGGATGCATTTTATGCAAATTTAATCAGAAAATTGGAAAAGTTGACAGAATATAATATACCTGAAGACTCTTGTGTTGTTGCTTAGCAGAGATGTCATTGTTGGGTCGGGTTTTTCCGGCAGCACAGGGCACATTAAGGGAGCAGAGAGCTCCTCTTGACACACTGCAAAACCCTGTGGTGGACTCATGAGTGGGTTTAGCACATCTTAAGCTATCCTGTGACATTGAATATTTAATATGAAAAAAGTTGATGGCACGCTCTCCAGCTCAACAGCCTGTTTGTGAGCCACAGCCCACCCTGGCACAGGAAATGGGTGAGACAGCTCTCCCCAAGTCTGAAATCCTGGTGCTGGAGACACACAAGGCACACTGAGCTGTGAAATCCCTGCCAGCTTGGACCATCAGCCCTCAATGCTGCCATCTCCTTTGCTCCTCATGGCTGTTTCAGCCTGTGCCTTTGCAATGTTTTAAATAGTTTTATTGTAGGAAATCCCTCTTGCCTCCTCTATCACAGCGCTGCTCGCTGCTGTGAAATTGGCAGTGCAGAATCCATTAGCTCCCAGCTGCAAGACAGATGGCATCTGTCTGTGGTGAGAGAAGGTTTGTTAAGAAAAGGCCTTGCAAATGCTTCCCAAAGGACATCAGACCTTCCTTTTCCTGAGAGAGATGCAGACAGCCTTGATTACAAATAGACCTAGATCTTCCTTGTTCTCCACAGGAACAGGTGTTTCTTTTGCCTTACCAGCCACACAAACACTCAGAGGAAAAAAAAAATGGCTAGTTCTGGCTCTCAGTGCACCTCACTTTGTGATGCCCTGGGAGCATCATCAGCTGAAATTCAGAAATGAGGGGATTTGGTCTTTATTGTAACACTCAGACCAAGATAAGAAGGAGCAAGCTCAGAGGGTGGAGAGGAAATGGGACATTGTGCAGGTTGTGGTGCTCTGGAGAGTCACAGCCTTTCTTTGAAAGCTGGTTCAAGGATGTAGACTGAGATAGCTCTTGGCTCAACTGCAATTTCACACCACAAACCAAGCTGACACCAAAGAGGGAAAGATGAGCAGGAAAATGGTTCACTAAATGTTCATCTTGCCATGGTCTTGGCTCTGGTATTGATCTCTCATCTGTGTGGTGTGTTACCAAACCAGGACTCATATATGACTCACAGAATGAATGGAGAAAGTGAACTATGACACAGTGCTATTTTCTTGACATGTCCATTTGAAATTCCTTTAAAACCTACAGCCTGAAGCAAGTTCCTAAACATATTCCACGCTATATGTACTGCTCAGAGGACATCCCTTTGTTTGCATTCTGTCTGATGATGCCGTTCTCAGTTTTCAGGATTCACCAAAACAGAAGGGCAGATTCTGATGTAAATCCCACATCTCTGCCAGAGCTGGTGGGGCTACCCCAGTGTGTGCCATTTTGGAATCTGGGTCGAAGGAAGCAGATGCCCAGTGCTTTATGGGCTTTCCATGCACGCTCACATTCAGCATTATGGATTGAAAAGTGCAGCTACAGCATAAATGCTCCATTTAAAATTCTCTTACAACAGCATTCAAGCCTATACTGTAATTATACATATTGTATTTCCTTGTATTCAGACCCATAGGGAATTTATATTGTCCTTGCTAAAGCCAGAGGGACTGAAGGAAAGCAGTCATTTAATGATTCAGCTGTCTTGGGCTCTATGATTTAATCAATCATATGAAAGAAATTTTTAGATTCTTTGTGTTTAGAGTTCTCTTGTCTGAGCAGAAAATGTTCCCTTTTTGAATTGCTTTAATAGCTGTATTTATGCAGCTGAAAGTTCCTTAAGAAATGAAAGTAAAATCAAATTGCTGAGAATGCCTAGATAATTTATCGGAGAATATTCAATTAGAATATATTAATATTTTAGATTTCCATCATTAATTTAATATTCAGAGATTTAATTTAGTCGTTGAATTGCTGTAGTGCCATGCGTGGGTAGATTGTTAGGCTGAGTGCTTAAAACACCTGCCACAAATGGGTGAATCTCACTTTGATTCCCAAGAGCACAAACGCCTTTCTACTGACATAAGTCTTGCAGCAAAAACTCAGACACTCAATCTTGCCTGTGCTCTGCATTTTTCCATAATTGCAGAAAGGAATAATACAATCTTCTAGCAGAAATAAATGCAAGATCCTTATTTATTTATGCATTCAAATCCAGACTGAGGGGGAATTTGGTGCTCTGTGGTTCTGAGTTTGTCAATGTATTACTGAAGAATTTCATTTTGCCAGACTGGCCTTGTCACTTACTCAAGGAGAACTGTCGTAAGTGAGGTTGGGATTTAAAGGTGATTGACACTTTGCAGACAGATATCAAGGACTCCTATTGCCCAGTTCAGCTAAAAAAGCTGCCCTTGAATTTTTGCCATTTTCCAGGATGCTTTGGGAATAGTAACATGAGTGGAAAAATGCCCCACTAAATCATAAAAAACCCACTAAATCATAAAAGGCTATTTGATCTGGAAGTGATAAATCTCCTTTGAACGTAGCATCCCAGTTGCATGAAGGAAATGGAACCATTTTTAATTTCTCCCACAACGTAAAAATTGAGATTCTCAGAAGCCACTGGAAGCAGTGAGACTGCTCCCACTGATTGGGAAGGATCAGCATGACATTTCAAAAGTCTCAAAAATCACTGATAATATTTATGATTAACTTCATTAATTTGGGGTACAGCAAGTCAGACCGGGAAGAGACTGGGATAACAGACCTATGATCTGACCTTGTGGTTGATGTTTCAAACTGTTTTGCAGTCACTCAGCATCCCCTGTGGCAGTGGGGTGGGATACACTAGCAGGGGTTTGTGACCCTGCTGCCAGTGACTACTGGTTAAACACAATCTGTAAGTGAGATACTCGTAATGATAGAATTGTTTAGGTTGGGAAGGACCCTAAAGATCCTCAAGTCCAGCTGTGATCCATACAGCCTTTGCTTAGGTATTTTTCCATGCAGGATCTGACTTTTTCAGGCTGCTTGCATTACTGAGGATGGTCTTTTTCTCACAGATAAGAAGAGGCAGGGAAGCTGAATGGTTTTGTTTGAGACCACAGAGCTGTTGCCATGGCCATGGGCAGCAGTCTCCTGTTATTGGCATCGAGGCCTGTCCTTGGGTTATTTGAAGACTCTCATAATGGACTCAGATTTTAATGGAGTAGTCAGAATCTTCTGCTGATTATTCATATTGTTATATGTCTTCTATTCACATTCTATGTCTGAGTCTACTGTTCACCTGTGCATTGGGTCTGTTACACACAGGTCTGTTTTCATAGCCATGCAAAGGTGCTTCTGTGCTCTCTGCTGGCTCTCCACCAGTCCCTCCACCACCACCCCCATCCAGCCCACACCTTTTAGCTCCAGCTTCACATCAGGAGCAGGAGATTCAGGAAGCACAGAAGGATAACTACCCCTCCAATTGTCATCACAGGCATACTGCAAAGGAGTTCATCAGTCACTCCAAAGAGTATTTAGCTATAATACCCCATTGCACATATTGCAACATATCATTACCTTCCATCCTCTCCAGAAAGTGAGATAACTGTAATAGCCACTCGGGCTGGCTGTCATTACATGTACAGGCAAAGGCAGGAAGGCATAGTCAGCTATGTGAGCTAATGCACAGAGCTCAGAAAAGCTATTGAAAATCTGTAAAGACAGTGTACACAAAAACAGTGGGTTAATTTGCTTAGAAAAGAGCTTTGGTTTTGCTCCTGCCTTTGCCAAAGTGAAAACAGTAATAATGAAAAAAGCTGAGACAGAACAGACAAAGAACTCACAATCTGCCTCTTTGCTGCAGGAGTTCATTCTTTAACACACTCATCACCCACATTAGGTGGCTGTGGGACTTGGCTTCCTTGATGGGTTGAAATGGAGTCCCAAAGACAGAGTGGTGCTGTGTGGGTGTGAGTTTGGATTTGCAGAATGATGGTGCAGATATAACCTTGACAGCTAGGCTGTTGCTGAAATTCATTTTAGCAGGCTGGATGAGATAGGGAAAAAAAAAATCTACAGTTTTTATTTCCTTACTATTGCATATGTTCTTGATAGTCTGCACCAATGAAGAATTAAATACAGTACCCTGGAATTTCAGACATCAGCTTTTAAGATTCTAGAGAATTTACTCTTGGGCTAATTTTAAGCTCTCACTGCTGTGGTTAGTTGTTTGGGTTTTTTTAATAACAGCTGAGATTTTCAGTGATAAAGGTGTCACCATCTAAATCCTTTCTTAGCTGTCTCTAATGCAGGCTGATGAAAGATATAAGCCATGGCTACATGATGGGGCAGCAAAGAGTGGATATGCAGTAGTTTACCAGTTTCATTAAAGGCCCCATTTCTTTGCACTTTGTCCTTTCCCATAATTCTTACCATATTTTAATAATTACCATATTTATAATAACATTCATATTTGTTGCTAATTTCCTTAATTTAAAGGACATTTTCCTCCTATCTGAACAGTTAGACAACTTAAAAAGCAAACAAACAAAACCTTGGATTATATTAAGGGAAACATTTTGCCCAAGGCAATTTGGATATCTGCAGATGGTGGTACTGAACATTTTGGCCCTTGTTCAGCAGAGATTCTAAGAATGTGCCTAAATTTGAGCCTTTAAGTAACTCTGGTGGCTCTTCAGAATTTATTTGTTGACTGGAAACTAAGGACATGAATAATGCCTTACTGGATTAATGTATCCAGCATTGTGCTAACCTCTTTGGCCATGTTTATAGTTTTTATTAGATTCCCAATTTTAATTACACTTCTCTGAGTGTCCTGGTAGTGTACAGAGAGCACTCTTTCAGATATGCACACACATCAGCCTTTGCATATGTCCTTTTTTTCCTAATAGATGCCAGAACCTGCCTTGAAAAACCGCCCAGTAGACCTTGGTTGCATTTTTTTGGTACTGGTAAAGAGAGCTGAATTCTTTTCCCTCCAGGAACCAACTCACACATCCCCTAAGAGCCCCTGCAGCTGCTGAACCTGCCCCCAACTCATCCTTGTCACAACAAACCACCTGGCCCTGCTCTCCCCTTGGAAAGTTTTACCTGAGGAATTCCCCTTTAGGAATCGGGTTTTGGAAACCAGGGCTTACCCTCTATGACTCAAGTTGTAAACTCCTAAACCTGAAAGTTTCTCATGGAAATATTAACAGACCTTTAAATGCCATCGTGCTGGTGGCATTGCTAGGACATTCGCCTTCCTGCCTCCTCCTTCCACACGTGATCTCTGCTCATCTTCATCAAAACATCATGACCTGACAAGGGTTTTGCATCTGTGCTTGGGTTTGTAGCCCTTTTGGGCTGTTTTGCAGTTGACTTACTTGTTTGATTTGTGCTCCGAGGCTTTGTGGGCTGTAACATTCATTTAGGCAAAGAACCTAATTTTCTTGTTGTTAAAAGAGGGACAGTTTAAGGAAGAAGAAAAGCTGTGTGGGGTTGTTGTTTCTGTTTAAGAAATGAAAGGCATGCATTGTGTGGTGAAAAGATTGGACAAGGAGCCCATGGTTTGAACCTTTAGGGGAATTTGCAGCGCATGTGCTCCTCTGCTAGTTAAACTCCTCTGTGGAAAAGGCAGAGCTACAATACCCCCATTAGTGCAGGACTATGAAAAATTCAGTGGGAATGGCCAATTTTCCATATTTCCAAGTCACTGTAAAAAGGCATGGCAGCTAAAAGGCAGAGTTTCTGACCACACTGTGAGCTATTTGGAGTTATTTTTGAAGTAACATCACTGGAAAGGAGCATATTAGTAGAGAGAGGAAAGGAAACTAAGATTAAGGATCTGCACTAAAAAGTGTTGCTAGTTAATCCAAGCCCTTGGAAGGGATTTGTGTGAGTTGGAAAACACAAATAAATGTTTGGCCAGCTTACATTTTCAGTGGTGTGGTTTGCAGTGAAGTGATGACACAATTTACTTACGAGTAAGTGGTATTCAACTGTCTCTAACAAAAAGAAATTACAGTAGAAGAATCAGACATCATCAGAGCATAAATCTGTTATGGAAGATTATAGCAGTTATTTATTATTTGAAAGCAAAGAATTGAGAAGCAAGGTGGCAGTTTTCTTTCAGTCATGGGAAATGCACCCTGTAACGTCTCCATGGAAAAAAGGAAAATGCTACACCAAAATGTTCCCATTCAGCTCAATGGCAAAAGCACTATTCGTTAGCATCTGTTTTTGCAGGGAAACTCCTGTTAGGAGAGGAATTTAAATATCGGAGGAAGCATTTCCAACAACTGTCTGGGTTTACCGAATATTTTTCAGACAGTGTTATGTTTATGGCACAGGTTTTTGTATGCTAAAGGAAAAGGCAATTCAGAATTTATGAAACAGCTGCTGTGTCTTTTGAGCACCTAAGGGACAGAATGACACAACATATATGTATTTCTGAAGTCACTGGGAAGAAACAACCCAACAACTTTCTGTACTTCCTTTTGAACCATAACCCATGGCATCTGCAAGCATTAAATAATTTTCTTTTAATTTTTTAATTAGACATGAACACAAAATTTAGCATTCAAGTATAACATGCTATTAGGAAATCAGCTCTTTTTCTCCTCCTTCTGTATCTATTCAGTTGTTAAATGTCCCCCTCCCTTCCTTTTTTTTTAACCTCTTGTTCTTAATGAGACTTCCTCCTTCTCCCCATGAATCTTTATGTAGGCAACCTTAGCTCTTGATTAATCAGTAATTAGGGAAGGAGTCATACTGATTTCAAGTCTTTAGTATCATACTCTCCAGCTGAAGTTCAAAACTGAAATCTGAAGGAAAGCCTTAGTGTCAATATTATGCTCTGTCTAACCATATGATGACAAAAATCCCATCAGAGTCAGACCAGGCATATCTATTTATATAGGCACAAATCTGTCCTGCTTGATATCGAGTGTAACACAATCATAATTCTCTCCCACGGCTGCTTTCTCACACATTCCCTGCCTTTGTCACCATCAGCATTCAATATTTCGCCTTAAAGTTTACTACACCCTCTGTCATCTCATCTGACACGGTACTGTTTCACTTCACTCCGTGTTTGCTGAGCAGTTAGGGCTCAATTCAAAGTTTAATGAGCCCTCATTAACCTCCATGAGCTTTGTATCAAACCCTTGTAGTCTAATATGGAAATAATGCCGGGGTATTATGGAGTTAAAAGCTGCCATACAGTGGTCTGAGGATAAAGTCACCGCGGGCGGGCGGTGTAATGGGGTGTTAATTGCATAGAGAGAGGGATTCATAAGTACTGAGCACTGAGTGTGGATGCTGTAGAAAGAAGGGAGTACATGCTGAAAATGGCATGATCCTAATACTAAGGAAAACCTGAGGTGCCCTTTGCAGCTCTGCTTCAGCATTTGAGGAGTTAATGCTGATGGGGAAGAGTTTTCTGGCTCAGGTCACTCATAGGTCACCTTCTCTCTCATCCTCCTGCTCTCAAGTCCTGCCTGTCTTGGCTCCATCAAAAATCCTTCTTCCAGAAACTAACTGGTATCAAAAAGATGGTGTTGGAAAGGAGATGCTAATTCCACACCACAGCTTTTGCATTTCCTCATTTTTCTTCTCTAGGGTAAGGTGCTTTCAATACGTCATTTAAAATAACCCAAAATGTTGTGTTGCCTGAGCTCTTGGTGCCAGTCAGCCCCCCAGCAAAGCTGTCTCTCTATTCCTATGGATTGCTTGGAATATTCCCTGGGACCTCTGCTGATTGAAGACCTCCACCAAGTCATGTCAAAGCATTGTATATTCAATATTTTAGTCTGCTCCCTTGGGTTTGCCCTTTCTGTATCCAAAATACTGTTAATTCTTGGAGAAGCTCCATTTCTTCTTCAGACAGAGGATGATCAGGAACAGCAAAGAATTAGATTCCCTCAAGGTGTGAAGGACACCTGGGTCTCTTAGCAGATCTTGCCACGTGCCCAGGGCCACCGTGGTGGGGTCACCGGGCTGCTGCTGCCCCTTCTGAGCTGACACTGCCACTGCAGTGTGGAGGGTTTGGGAGCTGTGACATCATCTCTTCACCAGAGAACTGGGACTGATTCTTTTATTTATCTTAGGTATTCTCTGTGCTTCTTGCCTTTTTTTGAAGAGCTGTTCCTTTCCTTCTGTGAAGCCACAGATGCAACACATCCTGTCTTCCACCATGCAGCCAAGTGCTTTTCCCTTTGGGCTGGTGACAAGTCACTTTTTTCCTCCATATAGCTAAGGAAAAAAAAGAACAATCACATATGTAACCATTACAGAAATGTTTTTCTGGAAACTCCCAATCCATATCTCCAGAAGACATGTCCTCATTCTCTCTTACTTTTAAGCAAAAGGCTGTGTCATAGCTGTCCCTCTGCTGCCTGTGTGCCAGCCTGCAGTTCCTGCCTATCCTAATCCCATATGGGAGCAAGGCTTGAACATATATGCTAGGAAGGGTTAGGAAATTCTGCTTGGTTTGGTCCTCTCCTTTTTATTCTTCAATTGATTAAGCAGCTGCTACAATAAGCCTTCCATTGGAGGAGTTCCATAATGCCCTCCCCTCTAGAGCAATATTGCAGCCTCTGTACCTCTCTTCTTTGTGTCTTTTTCATTTCCAGTTCTTTTCTCCTGTTCCACCTTTTTGGGTCTTGCTTTCACATTTTCATTTTTGCTGTAGTGTGTTCCCAGAGAGATCTTTCCACACGTTTTCTCTGTCTCAGGTCCCTGCACTGCTGCTCAGCCATTCAGGATCAGGAGTCAGTCACAATCTCTGGAAACTGAGAGGCTGGCTGAAGTCTTGGCTCTCTCTAGTTCTTGTACCATCAGTTCCAAACATTTCTTCTCAGTTGGGAATTTTTTTAAAAAATAAAAAAAACAGAAAAAACCCACAAACACCTAGACTTGTGGTGTCTCCAGAAATTGAGAATGTAAACACAGAACAATCTGTGATGAAACCTGGAGTGTTCCCACCGTTGTCTCCCCATGGATTTATGTACCAGTTAAATTTCACCTCTCCAGTTTTCTTGAAAGGCTGCTGCGTTTTCCTACAGGACAGTGTGGGTGGAAGTGTGGACTTTCACAACCAAGGGTGTTGCTTTAAGGGCTGAATCAAAGTGTGGGAGATTTCATTAATCTTTTCCATTCAGTTTTTCTGATTGAGCTTTTTTTATTTATAATTATATGTCTGTCTGATTGGGAAAGCTATTTATCTGTTCAGTGATGAATGATCAAGAAGAAAGGATGGACAGGATGCTTTTAAAGCCTTTCAGCCCCATAGCTGTAGCCACTTATACTGATAGCTTGCACTGGAAAATGGAATGTGAATCAGAGAAAACTTGGGAAATAATAGGAGGAAAATTCAGAATCCATTTCTGATGAGTTATATTAAACGCAAAGATCTTCCACTTCATAGAGAAATTATTTAAGTTTTATGCAGCTTTTGAGATTATGACAAGCTGAACAACTTGTTCTGGCTTGGTGCTCAAGCGCCATATGGTACTACTTCAGCAATTTGATGTGATATTATGAATAAGAGTGCATGAGTAGTGAAATGTTGGGGTTTTTATATCATATTGGCCTTCTGCAATAGACATTAAAAATGTTTAGAGTAAGGGAAGGAAAAAAAACCTAGACCTGCAGGTTTCAATAGCATAATTGCAGCAAGCAAGTGGAAAATGAATCTGTGGTGATTAGGAAACCGGTTGCTGATAGGATCTCTTGGACAGGTGGGGATAATCCATGTTCTACAGGCCCTGTTCTCCTTTTAGGTTTTCTCTGGTACAATGCTTGTATTATCTTTAAGGAAAAATCTTTATATGCCATTTTCTATGTTCAGGTAACATAGAACATACTAGTGGTTTACAAATAATAATTGTTATGCAAGTGGAAATTGACTCCGTGTGTAAAAATAAAATCTTAGGCTAAGCTTGTAATCTCAGACAAGTGTATGAAAGCAATAGTCAGCAAAAGATAATGATGAAGTCTCAATGTCCCTGTCTGAAGAAGGACTGTCACTCTGCCTTGTGCTACTTTCCCACTAGCTATAGGAAGTTGCTTCCTCAAATTTGGTTGGTAAAAGCAGTTCATGGGCAGCAGGATGTGACTGCCAAATCTTGGAGGATGAAGTAATGTGGGGATGGGAGGTTTGGTACATTTTGAAGGCAGTGCTCTCCCTTAGTGTGTCGGTGTGTACGTAATTCTAAAGATAAATCCCACCCCTACCAATATATATGTATATTTTTATATATGTGATAGATTTGAACTAATGGTGTGTGTAAATCATACATCTGGTGTGCCCAGAGAGGATGGGGCTGGTCCACAGATCTCATGGGAAGAATCCCTGGGAGGCAGAGGGTGGCACAGGCTCTGCCTGAGGATTCACTGGAATAATTAGTGGGACTGAACACCTGCCTGGAAAATTTGGATCAGTTTCTTATTCTGAATTACAGCTGCATTAGTAGAGTTTTAAGGGACAAATGCTGCTTTGAACACAAAATGTTCGTATGGAAAAATGTCTGATTTTTGTAGTAATTTTGGGATTTGTTTTGTCTGGATGTTTCCCTAAATTTGTTTTTCGAATGGCTTTTGGTTCAGAATGGAGCTTTAGTTTGTAGTGTGGATAGTGCCTCCATTCCACAGAGCTGACTGGTTTTCACTGGCTGTTTTGCATTTTTTTTTTTTACCCTGATAATTTCTTTCTTCTTGCTCTTAATATATTCCCAGTTGGAATTTAGTTTCTGAAAAAAATAAAAAAATTCCTTCATCGCTGCGGTGATTTTTAGCGGTTGTATCCTTTTATGCATCATTCTCACACAGTGTGAACATTTTAACCTTTTCTTAATTATTAGCATTTCCATTCCTGCTGTTCATTAATCTGTGCTGGGCAAGGACCATGATGTGTTGCCCAAGGATGCAGCCGTGGAGCTGCTCAGCTCCTGCTCTGTGGAAACCTCAGCCTACAGAGATTTTCATGGAGCATCTACCATTTCACTTTTGAAGTCTGAACTTAGAACTGATTTATTTATTTTGTAATGGATAGGTTGGCTCGCTGTCCTGCTGAGTTATCTGCTTTAGCTAGATACGTGGAAATGTTGTGTAAATCCAAGCTGCTGTTAACTGCACTCAGATAGTAAACTGTGCAGAGTGTATTCAAGTACACAAAACCAATTATACCTGACACCTGGTAAAATCTAAACCAAGAAACTGATAGAAATTAAGCAGTAAATTACCCAACAGGGTTAAGGTCCAGCCTTTCCTCCTCTGGCTCCAGTTCTCACTTACAAATGGAATTGTGGCTGAATCTACAGCTTTAGCTACCTGGATTTTCTCCTCAGATATTTAACAATACGTCCTCTCAGGCTTCAGTTCACAACTGAATTGCAGGCACAAATGCTGCTGATGCCAGGGGAGCCTAAATGACTCTGCAAAAGTCAGAAAGGAAATCCAGGGTATATTTGAGAACTGAGCGGACTCTCCCAAATCCCCCAAGTAATCCCTCCACCTTACGTTTTTTGCATTTGTTCTGGAGTTGTTAAGATGTTGCTGGTGGTAACTTGAGCTGATAGATATTTCTACAAAATCTAGTTTTAAAAATAACATCCAGCCAAACTGAAACTTATTTTGAGTGTTCGCGTTCCATAATGTTATCAGTAGTATCATGCTTCTCATAATCAGCAGAGGCCCTAGTTTTCAAAATGTGACTGTATTTTGGCCAAATTAAGATTCTAATATTCATGTGGGTTTTCTTCTTCATTAATTTTCTGCAGATAAGGGAAAAATCCCACTTTCTAAATAGCTTTTATTTAGAGTACAGTTCAGTGGTGCTTCTGGAATATTGGTTTGTAATTCTCATATTCATTCAACCCCGGCTTTCCAACCTATATGTAGTGAAAATATAACCACTTTCCTCTTGGTTAGAATACAGTACTTAGTGTTTTTTAAGTCTAGTACTGGGCAAACTGCGCTGGGTTTTATGTTGATGATAAAGCTTTAATTGCACTTCTGAAATCCTCATCATGTGTAAAACAGTACCGCTAAACTGAATGGAAACAGCATCCCATAAAAACCAGGCAGCCTGGAGTATGATTAAGAGACAGTAATTTTTCCTTATTCGGACCAGCATGGTTTCAGTTTTCATACTATGAAAACTGCTCAGACACATGTATTCCCTACCACCGTCCAAAGATTTCCGTGCGGCCTCCTAAATTTGTCCCACTCCCTCCTGCAAGAAAACAGCGAAAACTCAACAGGAATTCTAACAGTCTTTGATTTCCCCAAGATTCCTCTGCAGCCAAGCCATGTCTGAACAGCTTGCTGGCTTGGCGGCTCTGCTGTGTTTTGAGTGCGTTGCCGTGCGCGGGTGGCGGGAGGTGACGAGGAGGTGGCACCACGTGTCCCTTTCCAACTTCTCAGAGTTTGACCCTCGGCTCCCTGTTTCCGTGCCTGATGTGGGGAGCTGTTGTACACACAGAATGATGGCAGCAGCAAAGCAAAACCGTCTTGAGGATTCTCGGTAAGTGGGAAATGGGAAGAGAAAAAAATGTGGATATCGCAAAAAATCCACTTTCTTCGGCAGGTGCTAAAGCTGCACCTGCCAGCGAGCAGTAACAGGGCTTAGTTCACTTGATTGAGCATTACTCGGGGGAGATTTTGGGCCAAGTTTTCATCCTTGCCAACAGTTTCTTTCTCCACTGTAATTCATTAATTAGCAGCTATACCTGTTTACATAATGAAGTGTCAGAGAGTTTTTATCAGTGTGTTGCCATATGAAATGTCACAGTGTTCTCTTGATCAGATTAGAAATGTCTAACCAAAAAGTCCCCGGCATTTCAGGGCATTGTGTGTGACTCATGAAAGGGAGCATTTAATGATGATGCTAATGAAAAAGTCAGTTCAGGCACATTTTCTACAGTGTAACTTTTTTCCCAATGCTCAAATATTTGAAAGTCAAAAAAACCCAATACTTTCTTGCATGCAGTGTGTAAGTTTAAAATTATGTTCTCAAATGAGATGTTTTAATTCTGTTGCTCGGTCGTGCTTAGAAATAAAAAACTAGCCCAGACTCCAGCCCTGTTAGATCCCTAACCAGTTTATAATAAATGTGGAGATTCCAGGATTACCATCCCCAGATGTTGAGTACAGCATACGGTACCTATGTAGCAAAATACAGCTTGCACTGGGGTTCTGGTAATAAGTTTGTATAGGTATGTACATCTAGATTCCTGTAATCACTGGTTGGAGAAAGATGCCATCATGGAGTATATTTAGGTGGGATTTTATTTTCTTGTTGTCAAGGGCCTGTCTCTGTCGTGATGTGATTGGAGATTAATTTCAGTGAATATTAGTATTTAAAAGGATTTTCCCCTCATCTTTCCCTTAATCCCTTTTTGCTGAATGTATGCTTCATTTCATTCTGTTCTATGCTGAGATTTGTTGAAAGGGATGGCAAAGAGTTTGTATTTCCCTTTTTGGCAGCCCGAGCTCCATGCGGTTTGTGTGAATTCTTCTTTCAGGAGAGAACATTTAAAGGCAAGAACTCCTCTTTGTGCCTGTGGAAGGGTAAAATCAAGCTTCTCCTACAGCGCGTTTCAAAGCGTTTCGCTAGGAAACAAGAGCATTTTGCATTCACATATCCTAACCAGGATTCGTTTTGAAGAGGCTTGAAGGCAGTGACAAATAGAGGGATTTTATAATGTGTAACTCGGTTGAACTGCCAGGGTTCTGCAGAGAGGCATCCTTTGTGCAAAGCTAAAAATGTCATAGGCTAGAATGAAGTAATAGCATAAAGTAAATTTCTGAGATTTCTTTTTAAAAATATGCTTCAAGTATTCACAATAGAGCTGTGCTTTTAAAGCAGTCAGACCTATCCCCTACAGATTAATTAGTAGTACAATGCTTGATTTTGAAAAGGAGAAGATGGTAAAGGTGGCTGCATTGAAAAACTTGTCAAACGTCTTGAAAATGCATGGAGAGAATTAGCAGCAAGAACACTCTGCAAGGAAGCAGAAGGATGTCCAGAGACACACAAAAACCCTCTGTGGAGAAGGTGGCATCACCCTGTTGGGTTTAGCACAGGTTCTCTTTGGCATACAGCCTCTGCTCAGCCCCTGCATAAGCACTTTGGGACTCTCAAATCAGCCACTGCTTTTCCTTTCAGTCTGGGGATTGCAGCATCCTTTGGCCCTCCCAGCAGAGCTGTAAGGGCTGGATGCCAAATCCTCCCTGTGCTCCAACCTCTGCCACCCTGAGAAAACAGGTCATGATCTGATCCCAGAATATGTTACTGTTGAAGTTTGCTGTTAGTCTAGAAGGAAGGAGCAGTACCAAACCAAGTAGCTGAGCTTTGTGACGGGTTTAACATGCTCTTACAGTGACCTCCTGTGGAACAGAGCAGACACCTTGGTGCCCTGCACTGGGGCAGTGACACTTTCCATGAAGCCCACGGCCCCTCACATCCTTCATGGCTCTGCCAAAGACTCCAACACGTTTCCTTTCTCTTCTCAGTCAAGATGTGGATTTCTTTCTAGCTGAATGAGCTCTCACCTTTAGAAAAGACATCTCTGATTAGTGTTTCAGAGCCACAGGCTGCTTACGTGTGCACGTCTGTGAGGTCAGAGCTGGCACTTGCCTTCAGCAGTCCAACTACCCATCCTTGTTTTTTGCATGATGGTTTTAATAAATGTTATATCAGTTTTAATATCATGAGTATTTCATTTACAAGGTGATGATGTGTTTTGTAGAGCATGCAATGCATTTCATTTAGCAGTTACATGCACTGAGGGATGCATTGAATAAAATATTACTTTAAAATTAGATGATTTCTTTAATTCTATATACAGGCTCTCTGTTAATACATATTGCATCTAACTCAAGCAGCGATGTAGCTTCTGTAACCTAGTTCTTCATGCATTGTAATTCTTCCCATTGTGTTGTCCAGTGAATTTTATGAGTATTATTTGTTAATATGTTCATTTTATTTGAATAAGAAAGCAAGTCATTCCAGTGCAGTGACTGATCATGCTGTGAAATTAGATTTTGAGAGCAGCCTGTAAAGGGAAATAATCTGTTTGCTTTTTTAGGGAACTGTTGCCCCTGTGGTGTTGGCTTTGCCTTTGTGAGAGTGTCTGTAGAGAGATGGTGCAGCAGCAGCTGCTCAAAAGCAATTCCCAGCCATGGCTGGGAACGTGTGGTCTGAGGAGAAACAGGAACCCCTGTGCAGGCGCCACTGCCCCAAGAGTGAGGTGTGGGGACAGGGCAGGGGACACCTCAGATCACCCAAGACAGATGAGTTCGAGCAGTGCTGGCCAGAGGCAGGGCAGGGGTAGGCACAAGGTCCCCTCTTTGCATGAGTGGAGCTGAGGACGTGTCCTCCTGCTGCCAGAGGCTACAGGGGCTGTTCCAGAGAGGCTCCAGCCTTCCCACAGCATGGCATACATCCCTCCAGAATCCTTCCACCCTGAGCATGCACTGAATTGTCAGCCAGCTGAGGGCTTCCCTCTTATCTTCTACCTTCTGCCTTGTTTGAGAGAGTAGAAAGACAAATTAAGGCATTCAGCCTCCATGCTACATGAGTCACTCATCCTGAGTCACTTGTGGAGGAAAAAACTCATTCTGGACTTTTTTGGGCTGTGCTGCTAAAGGAGTCCACAGGACCTCTCAAGTACCTCCAGGCACAGTTTCGAAGCCCTTGAAAGTTTCAGTGCAATGTTGTTTGATACGTTATCCAACAGAATAAAATATTTCCAGTTAATGTTTTAAACATGTGCAGCTCTAACCAGCAAGTGCAGAGAGGCCAGCAGTGAGCTGAGATGAGAGGCTGCATTTCAGCCTGCTCCTGCATCACACTTACCAGTAAGGAACCACTGGAAATTGCAGTCCTCTTGTTTGCTGCTTTCATGGAGGATGAGAAGAAGAAAAGGGAGGGAAGGAAAAGATTTTTGGGCGCTGGAGCCACCTGCCTCGTGCATATTTCTGTGTACAAAAGGGAAAGAGATGATTCAGCTGCTGTGCAATGAATATTTTGCTGGCATGAAGTCGAGATGATCAGAAGAGTGAATTCATCCTGCAGGTTCTTTCATTTCATCAGTTTGGCATCCAGAAAATGTCCTTCTCTCCATAAAATCCTGATTATTGTGCAGAGAGATGAGACCCAAGCCCAGCATGGACCCTGGGAGGCATGGCTGTGGCTGGGGTAGGGCATTACATCTGAAGACAAGGTCTGGGTCCCTCTCCCATCTGTGGCTGGGTCTGTGCAGGAGCCAAAACTTAAAACTGGGAGGGAGGTTCTCAGGGCTGTGGTCTGGCTGAGTTAAGTGTCCAGCTAAGCCTCAAAGATTTTTCACGTTTTTGTTATAAATTCACTGGGGGAATCCAGCAGGACTCCACAAGCTGTAGCAATCCCCACCGTGTCCTGGAACACCTTCTGTGCCCCAGAAGGTGCCTAAAGGCTCATCTTGGCAAGGTGACAGCATCTCAGATTTCAAACACAAAAACATTACCTGAATAGGAGTAGTTTGGCACGAGGAGCTCCTGATGCTCCTTCATGTGCTTGTAGCGTGATTTCTGCTGCAGTGTGAATGTGCACATGAACAGTAGCAGGTGCTCAGCAAGTGCCAAGCAGATCCTTGGTTTCTTTGTAAATTGGCCTTGGCTGATGGAGTGGAGGGAGAGAGGAGGGAGCCAGGAGGGTGTTTAACCCTTTAGCTGGAAAGCTGACCTCAGTGAAGCTGTAGAGAAGTTGCATCTTCCAATAATTGCATTAATTATATTCTGAGGGATTTCTCATTTAAATGAGGTAAAACTTGACTTCTCTTCCCCCATTCCATTTTCACCCTTTTTTTCTGGGCAGGACTGCTTATCTAATCAGCCACTAGTGTTTTCTCTGACAGTCTCGCAGCTGTAGTGACACTCAGTCTCAGTCACATCAAACAAGTAAATGACTTTCATTCACAGCACCTTTTGTCTGATCAAATAGGTAATTACTACGTGAAATTAAAGGCTTTAACAAAAAAGTTCTTTATTGTTCTTGACTGACAGAAGCAATACAAAGAGAAAGTGCTGTGATTCAAGTGCCATGGTGACACCAGCCCCATCCGTGGAAGCAATCAAAGGCATTACTTATACACTCGAGTGAGAATACAAACCAGGCAGAGGCAGACTGACTGACATCTTTGCTACCCCCCACAACTCTTTCCTTTTTTTTTTTTTTAAGGAGGATATCATTTTATGCAAATAGTAAATATGACAGGAAGATCCAGATGTTTGAATTGTGTTTGGAGGATCAGTGCAGTTCCCACCATCAGTAAGTAGGGTGCTGTCTTTGATTGCCAAGTGACATCAGGCTAATTCATGCTGAGGCTTTTGGGACTGGCAATCTAGATTTCCTTGAAGCAGAAAACAAAACAAAGGGACTTCTTTGAGAATTAAGAATTTCTACGTTTATCCTCAGCAACGTTTATCCTTATCTCCTGTTAGAGCCAGCATTTCATCCTCTCTTCTCCTGCTCTGTCCTTTAATCACTTCCTCTCTCCACTGGTGTGCATCATTCTCTGCTCTTTGCATTTTACCTCTGGGAGAGGTAGATTTACCACCAAGGTGCTTTCAATCCAGTTTTCACAAAGGACTGATGATAGAAAATGGAATGGATACAATTTCTCCAAAAGCTTTTCTGTAATGAGGGCCATAGGGTTACTGCAGGGAGCAGAACTAATCGGGGTGCCTGGTTCTGAGCATCAGCCTGTGCAAGGGAGGTAAACAGAAAGGTAAACATCAAGTAAATATGCCCGTTTGTCTGTCAGTTATGAGTGGCACAGAGCTGCCAGGAACTGAGTCAAGGTCGTGTTTGAGCAGTATCTGTGACAAGAGATTGCAGGTCTGAATTATGCCAATAGGGAGATACAGTATATTTGCTCTCACCTTCCCCAGGTCATAGGCCAAGTGGGTAATCTGCTTTTTTTACAAACTTCTAGGGTAATATGCTTGTTTTTCACCTTAGTGCATTCCAGGGAAACTTAAGTGTATGGAGCTGTTTTTTTGTTGGAGTAGGTGATGTGCTGAGGTCAGTACCCCACAGGGATGAGGGCATCCCATGGGTTCTGTGCAGCTGCTTAGGTTCCTGTGCTGAGTCAAGCTGTAATCACAGAGCTGCTCCACTGAAATTAGTCACAGAGCTGTGTGTTAACCTGACACAGTCCCTGAACCCAGACATTTACAAATATGTGAGGAATACTAATAGCAGTGTGCTGTGAGAGTGTAATCTCTCCCTGCTCTGTGTGCCAGGGCAGAAGATGTGCTTTGTACCTGTGCTGGATACATCTGATCAAGTTCTGGAGGTGAGGTGACAACATGGCCAAAGTTTCTCGGCAGCAATCAGAGATATTGGAAAGAGCAGGTTCCCCTCATCTGCAGGAGTAGCACAGAGTGAGCTGAAAGCCAGCCCTGGTCAGTATCTGCAGGAATTGCTGGCCACAGACCACTTTGGATCAAACTGTGGGTCATAAATCCAGCTGGTTCACAGACTCATTTGCCATTCTCCGAGCCTGTGTCATTCATGCCCTCCGCTCTCCACGGTGGTGTCCCCACTGAGTGCAGTTGAGTGGAGTTTTATTAGAAGCAGGGCTGCTTGTGGAAGATCAAACGGCAGTTGTAGCCAAAAATAGGATTTTTCCTCATCTGCCTCTAGCTAGGAATAGGAGACAAATCCTTTCTCTGTGGCCCGTGCTGTACATGAGGTTATTCATTAGGACTGGTTGGGAGCTAAATTAGAACACAGCTGCCACTCGTTGGGTAGTTCATCATGCAGAGCAGACCACTTAGTGGCTCCCACCACTGAGGGGGAGCCAAATGCACCTCGAGAGGCTGTTTTTAACCTACACATCCCCAGAAGGTTTGAGCACAGATTGCTGGAGGGGTGGAGAGCAATCTCCTTGCTCCTGGTGCTGCTCTGTCCCAGGAATCCAGCAGCCTGCTCCTGCTGCTCCCAGCAGTCCTGCAGAGCAGCCCCAGCTCACTGGGTGAGAGCATGGTTATAGCAGTGCAGGCAAAGTGGGATGTCATTATGTGGTTATATAGAATTTCTTCAGCTTTTGAGAGTCAATTCAATCGTCTTGAAAGAACATATGCAAAATATGTGCTTGGCATTGAAATGCCTCCAAAGTCTGGGAAGAATTGCAGCCTGTGGATGAGGCTATCTCTATTCTTGCATGAGGTTTATTGTAACTGATGTTTAGCAGCTTGGGGTATTTCTACCTGTAAACTGAAGCTGCTGCTTTTACTGATTGACAAAGTCATCAACGCTGTTTGCAGGTCTGTAGGAGAATGTAGGTTAAAAAGCTTAAGGAAAAGATGTCTGGCACACTTCTGAATGGATATTAGAGGGGGAAAAAATGGTAGGTATCCAAAGCAGAAAACGACAAAAAATGACTTTATAATGTCCATTTAATGATGGTTTGGGAGTGGAGTGAATAGATGAAGAGGCCATAGGGAATACAGACAGCAACACACTTGGAAGTGGCAGAGCTCCTGTTTGCATAGCTGCTGGTGTCAGAGCCCCAGCCCCTTACCAGCAAATGTGCACTCCAGCAAGGGAAAGTTTGATTTCTAACCTTAAAGATACAATCTGTTTTCTTGGATTTGTTTCAAACTCTGCAGTGCCAGCTGCATAAAATACCACTAAGCTTTTGCACAGAGACATTTATAATCACTTTACCCTGTAGCAGGAAAAAACGTCTCCATTTAGACTCTCATTCTGAGTTCATGCACACATTAAGGACAAACTTTAGATCTTAATGAGGTGTAGGAGGGTTTTTTCCCCCCTTTAGTTCTGTTTTCTGTTCTCTTATAGATCATACTATATTTCAGAGCATTAGGAAGAGAAATGCTGAATCTTTAATGTGATGTGAAACAAAAGAAAAAGTCTGAACTGCAACAGAGATGAACTTCAGAATTGTAATCTCTTTAAATCCTGATCCAGCATTCGCTGAAGTCAATGGAAAGGCTTCGATTGATTTCAGCTTCTAAAGCTCAGTGGGTTATGTTGGTTTTTGTCATGTTAGTTTAACAACTTCCACTTCCTTCTTTGGAATTCTCTTCTGGTACATTCATAGATACAAAAGCCTTCCAAAAGCCACTGACTTAACAGAGTCAGATTCTGGTGGTTGTGCTTAGTGCTGGCTGGAAGTGGTGGTTTACAAAGAAAGGGTTAAATGAAGACCTTTCTCTGCATTTCCAAGTCCCTCCTGGATCATGTTATCCCACCACCCAGTTTTCCATCCGTCTTTGGGGGTATGGCTGTGCCAAGAGCACCCCCAGTGTCAGCACAGGTGGTTCAGAAATCTCCACACACATGCCATGGTTGTGCACAGCCCTTCCCAAGGCTGAACCTGTTCCCTATGTCCTGATACAGCCACCTTTTCCCAGGAACAGGCTGCTGATGGATTTCTTTGTCCTTGGCTCCACCTCAACAAGAGTTTCCCAAGCTTCTGAAATTGTCTTTGCTTCATAATGGGAAGATAACAAACCACTTCAAATTATTTTAGTTTCGGGAAGCCAAGCTGGGTGCAAGTATTCATTTTTTTCAGTCAAAGAGTCAAGTTGTTCAGGGATTTTTTTTGTTAGATTGGATTTTCTTGTCTCTCTGGCAGGAGGTGACTAAAGAGCTCAGTACTGTGGACACTTTCCTGTAAGCAAAATGCTGTAACTGTGGAATATTTTCATTTCACTAAACCTCATCTTTCAGCAGAGAAACCAGTTGTGAAAAGCATGTTTATAGTTTTGTCTTAAAGTGCAGATCTGATCAATTCAGTATTAGACTATCTGGAGCATGAACATAAATATTAACAAAAGGCTCTGTATAATTCAATATTTACTTGTTAGCCTGTGCCCCCTTGCCCAACATTTATAGCTAGATACCAAAAGTTTAGGGTCTTTTTCTTTTAGAATTTTGTACTTCAGACCCAAAAGGCTTGCTTTGATTATTAAAAAATACATATTTCAAACCTTTATTTGCATCTGAGCATTTTGGCTATTTCTTTGTGTGCCTGGTTGGCTTTGATTCTTGTTAAGTGTTTGCAAGTAAGAAGAGAATAAAGAATGTGAACAAAAGGCTTTTAAGGATATATCCTGCTGGAAAGCAACCTTAGAAGTCATGACCATGAAGAAAAAACCTAGTGCAGTAGCTTTTATGTATGCTGCCTTTTGCTTCTGCAGATCTTCTTATCTCAAATGTGATTTTTCATTGTGTTTCATGACAGATTTTACCATTGATGGTAGAAATAGAAAAGTTACAGACCTGACACTTGCGTGCAAAAGTTAAGATCTGAATGAAAAGGGTGTTCACCCCTCATGCTGTACCATGACAATCTTACTAGGTGTGACTATATCTGGTTTATTTAGCAGAGCCTTTTCAAATAAAAACAGTTTTTTCTGATATTCATAAGACAGTTCATATCAGATCATATCAGGTAGAACTGTTTGAAAGTCGCTACTGATTTCAGTAGTCTTGGAGCAGTTGTAGAATTGGAAAATCTTTGGAATTTGCTATTAGGGTTGTATGAAAACTATGTTCTTAATGAACATAAGGGAACATTTGGTAAAATAAATAGGTTATGAAGATGTGTTAGCGTGTTGTGGAATGCTAAATAGTAGACACTAATTTCTCAGCTACCATGTGGACTTGGGTTTTTGTTCTTGTGCACCCTCACATACAGGAGGGTGTAACTGGTGGATGAACTTGGTTGCCTGAGCATGAAATGTTGTTTGTGATGCAGACCAGCACAGTGATGGGTCACAGCGAGCAAATGGAGAGCATGGAAAACCACATGGCCACATTGTATTCCTGCACAGGTTAAAGTACACAAAGCACAAGGCTGTAAAAATGTATTATCTTAATCTCTGGGAATGTAATCTCAGCTCTGCCACTTATTTCCATTTGGGTTTTTATGCAGATGACTTCAACTTCTTGGTCAGTTTCCCCCATGGAAGGAGAAATTCATCCTATTGGAAAATAATTTTAGATTTGGCTAAAGAATAAATCTCTTAAGCATTTTTTTTTTCCTTCTCAAATGAATTCTTGCTAATTCCTGTAAAGAGAATAGTAAACCAGAGCCAACTCAGGGCTTCCCAAGAGTGTGGGATTCAAGAGATTGGTTGCTCCCACTACAGGAGAGAGGATGGAGCTGGGATGAGGGTGGAGAGCCCAGGAGGTGATGAGCTGTGGCTCTGCAGGGAGAGATGGATGTGAGTGGAAGTGGTTGTCCTGGGCTTTGGCACTACCATTTTACAGTTCTGTTTTTTCAGTCTCTGCTATGGTAGCAGTTACAGCAGCCAGGTTGGTTTTCCAGGGCTTAGAAATCCCTGAATGAGGCCAGAGGGAGAAGAGTTGATTTTGTCACAGCCTCCCAAACCACTTCCCCACACAGCAGCCTTTGCTCAGAGCCAGCCCTGTGTAAAACTGTCACAGGAATTTCATCTCCTCACTTATAATGCAAATACAGAGCAGTTCAGCTGCCCAAAGTGGATCTTTTTTAGATTGCCCAGGTGTTCCAGAGAGGAAAACATGGACTGTTACATGCACTTGGCATTACCATCAGTTCCAGCAAACGTGGCCTGTGTGGAATCTGTACCCAGGGCTGTGTTTTGCAGTGTTGTGGGCAGTGCTCAGATGTCCAGCTTGGAGCTGAGCCTTGCATGATCCCAGCACCACAGAGAGGGGTTCAGCTCAACAGGCACTGCCAGGAAAGGACCTGAGAGCACCAAGGTCAGCTCAGAGCTGAGCTCTGCCTGAAACATCAACAGCTCAATGGTGATCCTGGAGCAACATCCTCAGTTTAGAGCTGGGCAGAGAAGCTGTTTGCCTACCAAAGAAAGAAAAGTGGGATAAAAAAGTGTTATCTCCTGAGAGAGAGGAAAGCTTGCCAGGGTTGTGCTGCAGGCACCAAGTCCCCCACAGTGCTGGTCTGGGGACACTTGAGTTGCACTTACAGGTAATCAGTCCTTGTGTCCTGGGAAATGATCTCCTGCCTGACTAATTATTCAGATGTGAAATGGCTGAATTAAATAAGGATTTGAACATGCTACTTCTGTATCACAAGAGAGCAGGATTATTCCTCTCTGCCTGCTTGTTGGGGGAAGTGGCAGTGGTGGTTTTGGGGTGACCTCCTGGCCATGGGGCATTTCTGTCCAAGTGAGAATCTTGGAGAAAAGGGAACAATCTGGTCCTTGCAAGGCACATGAAGAGCAAAACCCTGTAACTCTGAGTGTGGGCTGTAGTCACTCAAATCTTGTTTAGAAAGGACATAATATCTTTGCCAAACACATTTGCAGTGTTGAAGCTGCTCATAATTACGACCTTCATGAATTTATAACACTGTATGCTCCAGCAATGGAAAAGGCTCCTACACTTGAGTGATGAGATTTTGATAAAATAGGATTTAAATATTCTATTAGCAGAAATGTTATATTAAATGATGAGGAGGCATTCAAATACTGCCTGACTTTCACCATGTGACTGTGAACTACATTATGCCTGGGTCAATTAGGCTATTTTAAACCCGTGGCTTTCTTGCATTAATCCTTTTCACAGAAAGCCAGTGTTCCCTCTGAATTGCACCATTTCTCTCCTCTGGCCTCCCCCTAATACACAGCACTGTCTCCTACCACATCCAGCAGGCTCTGCTATTTTCCCTCCTTCTCTACTCTGATATGAGCTGCAGTGCTTGAGCACTGGGAATGGGGTTAACCTTGATCCAACTTGAAATAGGTTCCTCCAGGCAGACTCCCAGCTCCTGCATGGCCCTCCCTGCTCACTCCAGCCGCCCCAAAATCAAGTTGTGTCACATTTGTCACAACCTATCCCCAGCTCACATGCAGCAGTGCAGGGCCCCAGGGAGCTTGGACACAGGATGGTGCTTTTGGGGGTGTGCAGAGGTGCTGGACACTGGGGCAGATTGCGGGGGGAGCAGCTTTGTCCACGCCTTGTAGCAGTCTGGTCATTTCTCAGAGGGGAAGGGGTGGCTGCTCCAAGTATTTTCTGTGTTGTGTCTGAAAGCTTAACAGAGATCAAATGGGAGCGTGTGCTGAGATGGGGTGGGAATTTACTGCACCTTCATTATTTGCACACAGACACTCCTCCAGGAGTATTTCACTGGGAAAGTGGAATAAGCTGTTGCCTGCAGTGACAGTTCTAATGCAAACATCACCCCTGGGAGAGATAGCAGGAAATAGCCATGGAGGGAGTCGGACCTGCCCGTGGATTGGCTCAGGGTGGAGGAGAGCTTTGCCCCAGAATTTATGGCTGATCAGTAGATTGTTGCATATGAGTTGACTAACATCTCCCTGTGTGCTTTATTTTTTTTTCCCCTGAGTGTTAATGGCCTTTTTCTTTTCTTTTTGTACTCCAGTGGTTTCTAAAGCAAAGCTGGCACAGCTGTAAGTCACAGGCATGCTGCAATAATTGACATGCTTTGTCAATCTCTCTGCTCTTTCATGACCAAGAGTTGACCCAGTCCCTCTCATATACCAGGTGTTTTCAGGGATTCAGTATTAAGACACAATCGCTTTAGTGGATCTAAGAGATAAATCCTGTAATATTAAACTCTTAGTCAAATATTTTGAAATGTGCTGAGGCCACATAATTCTTTCTCTTTTTTTTCCATTTTTCAACAAGAAAATAAAGCCTGCAGGACCTAAAAGATCACTCAATGATCCTCTTCTCAGTGATGTTGTATGGCACAGTTGGCAAGCGTACAAAGGCATTGGATCAGAACCAAGTCAGAATTAAATTTAGGCTCGTGAAACTTTGTTCTCCGATTTGATTCTCAAAGCTGCTAATCCTAAATTATCATGAGAAAACATGTAAAAAAAAAAGAGACATAAAGACATCAGAGCAGCTGAGCTTTCAAATGGAAAGTCAAGTCAGACCTGCTTCTCCATGCTCTTTAGTCACTGGAAATGGGATGTTGTAATTGCCTCGTGATCGGATCTAATTGTGTTTACCTAAACCTGCAATGATTTCCCCCATTTATAGGAGTCTTAAAGAAAGCTTCTTCTGTGAGCCATGACAAGCAAACAAACAGAAAACTGAATAAATCATCCCACAGAAATCAATTATTGGGGCAACAATTATTTCTGACGGGTTTTTCACATCTGGCTGTGGTTCATGATGTTTTTCAGTGTGAGTACCAAAGACTCTAAACCACAGAACTCGAGTCTGGATACCAGCACTGAAAAGCAGAGATGCAGCTCACCAATGAGATGCAGACAAGCAGCAAGGAGGAAAATGTAAATAACACAAAGGAGGAGAAAAAGCATGAAAAAGTTAGGAAACATTTTCATTATTCTTTCCCCTTTCTTTATTGACATCTCAAGTAATTGTCTGGGACAGGCTTTCTGTAGCTCCCACTTAAGAAATAGTTAAAGGTCATGCGGTTTGGCCAGGCAAGATTAGCCATCCTTACAGGCTAATGAAATCAATCTTCAGACAACATCACAGCCTGCATTTAGATGTAGCATATTCCAGATACGTGTTTTAGAACAGCCACACTGCACAGAGTGCAAATTGATGATGAAAACTTTTCAAAGGTTGTTCCATTCTTACAGGAATGAAAAGAACATTGAATTCTCCAGTTTGTAGAGCAGCCTGTTTGTTTGTCTGTCACTGCTTCTAGTCTAAACTTCAAAATCCCATGCAGGACAAATAATAATTAAGTAAATAAATAATATATCCAAGCAACAACAAAGCCCTCTTAAATTACTAATCCTGGACTCTGTATTCGTGTGAGTGGTCATGAACAGACAGCAGCACTAAATATGAGTTTTCTTCCCCATTAACATCTCAATGTGTAATTATTATTGTTTGTATTGCAGCAAACAAGAAATGTCAGCCCTGTTGCTAAAAATAAGAAGGTTGCCAGTAGGTCTCCTGAAAGTTCAAACATTTCATTAAATGGTTTTATGTTAGGTATGTAATATGCTGGTGATAATATAGTGTAATGGTAATATAATAGAAGCTACAAATAATGTTTTATGACTGTTTTGTTCTCTATACTACAAGTCTAAATGGTTTCCCTTACAAGCCAAGCAGAAGGTGTTTTATAGCAGTGTCTTAAAACCTCCTAATTAGCAGCAGTTTTAAGATACACACTTCTTGGCAATCTTTTGGGGATCGATCGAGAATAACTGTAGCAGACTTTAAATCTTCTGCCTGGAAAGATTATCCTAATTCTTTTTCTAATTCCCCTGTCCCAAGGCACCATGACTGGAGATTTCTGAACAAAACAGTGTCGTGCTGGCTCTGCTGGCATGTAGGTCAGGCACTCCAGAACCACCATATAGCCTGTGCTGTCCTTTGAGGGAGAAAATTTCATCAAACCCATTTTCTTACCACACCCCAGAAGCTGTTGAACCTCCACATTTAACCACACAATTTAAAAAAATCTTTGCAACACGTGGTACTCCAGTTCTTTGGCAATACCTTATTTCCTCCTGAAGAAAAATCTCCCCGTGGATTCACATTCCATGGGTTCTTTTGGCTCTCTGATTTATCCTGTGTCCGCAAAATACATCATTAATTTGATCACATGCATTTACAGAGGCAGCAGAGCTATAGATGGAACTCATTTTAGGATGACATTTTAGGCATTGTTTTCTAAGGCATTGTTTTGCCATGATTTAGTACTTGTGTGTATCAGTTATAGCAGTGTCATATTTGATGTCCTCAGTGTTTCTTTTCCTCCTTTCTGTGCTGGTTGGTATAATTTATATGAATGTTTTACACCCCTCCATGTGTGGTCTACTTGTAATGTACATATAATTACCAGCCACCTTCCAGCTTTTTTTGGCTGTGTGGAAGTATTTTTAAATCTATGTCAGTCATGCCAGTGGATATATACCCACACACATGCACACACATTTTGGGAGCATGGTTATTTGGGCTTTCTAACATACTGTGCCTCCCTGATAAGGCCTTCTCAAGAAGTGAACAAAATGTCTTGGAGATAAGAGTATTCTGCAGCACAATGTACAGAAGGTAAAGTTGGTTTTTATTTTTGCTAGGCTGGCAGGCTGTCTCAAAGGAGACAGGCTAATTTGAATGGGGTTCAGGTTGCTGTAGCCTAAGTTTTTCTGTGGTTTCTGAAATTATGTTTTTAAGCTTACTGGCAGCTACAAGTTCTCATCCTGATGTGCAGGTGAGCTGTTCATAGTAAAGAACAAACACGCAGGATTCAGACAACTCCATCACTTAAGGATGCAGAGATGGAGGAGTATCTGCAAATGCATCACACTGTGCAGTAAATCAGTTCTCTAAAGCAAGCAGCAAAACATATATAAAATACTTAATTTTTGATGGGGCCTCAAAGACTCCCATTGGCTCTGGTAGATTTGGTATTGGTACATATTAACAGTGTCATTGGGACCTTGTGTGCTACAGGCTGTGCTTCTAAAACTCAGGGTCTGCTTGTGAAAATCGGATTCACAGCATTCAGGCAGTCAAATCTCTTCAGCTTCCTCCTACTTAAAAAAAAATGCTTAAAAATGCAGGAATTGGTGTCCTTCAGAAACTACTTTCAGCACTAGTTTATAGAGGATCAATACACAAATGTTGGAGCTTTATTTCTGTGTTTCAGGGCTACTCATTTTTTCAGCTGATAGTACATCAGCCTTTAATCCCCCCAAGTGGCTTTCACTGCTGCATAAACTGCCAAATTTGCATTTGTTTTGAAGAGTTTGTTCGCGCACAGAGGTTTCAAAAGCTCCGAAATCAAAATGTAGCCACTGGTCTCTAGATATTATGAATCCTGTAGTTTGTTATTCCACTATGGGGACTAATAAGAAGCTGATTTCATTTGCAGTATAGCGAGCAGTTCCCATAAAGACCCCGAGCTCTGAGGAGCGATGCCACGGCCAGCACATCCTCATTGCCTGGCGGGGCTCTCAGGGAGAGAGAGTAGTCTGAGCCTCTGAGCTGCTCCAGTGGGCTCTCCCCGCCTCCCTCCTGTTATTTTCCTTCTTTTAAAAAGGCATTTGCAAGCAACATCTGTCCTCCGAGCAGGGCTGAGGGACATGCACCTGTACGGAAACAGGAGACAGATGAATGGTCATGTCTCGCTTCTTCTGCATGAAGATGCAAAACAAATGTTGGCCATCAGGACCATCAAGTTGCTGTGGACACTCCCTGGAGTACTCGTTCTCTAAAACCACGCAAAATCTGCTTGGCAGTTTGTGAAGTATGTCATCTGCTTTCCATATGTTTCCTTTCCAAATTCACGGCGATGTCAGAAAACATAAAAGTTGCTTCCCCGTGCAAAGGGCCCAGGTCCCCTGGTGAAATTCCCTTCCCAACATGGCTTAAATTTGCACTTTTTCACAGGAAGTCTTGGGTTTTAAATGGATGTGAGGCTGTGGACTGTTGTTTTAGTGCACATTATACATTGCTGCTGCAGAGAGAACGTGTTTTACATCACTGCATTGCATCTTGGTGCAGTCAGATTTTCACCCCATGCTTCATTTTTTTATGTCAAGTCCAAAACACATTAGGAGGGGAACTCTGTGTTCTCCCTATGAAGCTGCCTGCTCAACTTTGTCTTCCCATGTTGTGTTCTCCCTACTGAACTGGAGTCACTGGTGACTTCAGACACCTCAGGCACTGATTTGGGTTGTTTGACCTTCCTGTTCATCTCCTGCAGGCACAGACTGTTGGCAGTTCTGGGTGGCAATGGATGCAAATACATTGGAGTTACAGAAGAGGAAGGAATAAAATACAAGTTCTGTTTGCTAGGTAGATATACCAAGTTGTGTTACCTGGTTCAGGATTATCATAAAAAAAAACAACTTGGAGGATGTATAATAATATATAGAGAACCTTGATAATAGGTTCAAGCAACAGCCTGAGGTAGCTCTGGCCTGTGCACATGGGTTTATGCTCCTGCTTGCAGACATGGCTGGGAAGGTCCCTTGGACAACTGAATGATGCCTGTAATAGTTCCTGTTGGATAAAATAATGTGTGGTGTGGGCAGAGGCTGGGGATGTGATAATGTGACATTTTTTTCCTCCTTTTTAATGGGGAAGTTGTCAGCATTGCTTTAAATCCTCATTAGAATTCAAAGAGCCCTAACATCACCAACACTGTTTCAGGATTAGAATTTGTTAATTAATTTAATCCTCTCCCCTTCTTCATCTTCACGGATTCTGCAGCGACAGATGGTAAATCCTTAAGACTTCAGTAGGAATAAAGGGTTAAAATCCAAAGGCCTGGATTAGATGGGATTGCAAAAAGTGCATGAACAATTCTCAGTGTCTGTCTTATGATTTGCCAATTTCTTGGGGACAGGGTGCTGAAGTGCAGAGCAGGCAGAGTCCCTGGCTATTAGCACTGTTTACTTACAGTACATAAGATTTAGGGCTGTGTTTCCTGAGCATGTCACTGTAATAACTTACTTGTTTGTTACAACTGTTTTCCAAAATCACAGGATTGTTCCCTAATGTGTTGGTGAATAATGTTTTTATTATTCCTGTCTGCAGTAAAGGGCATCTCAGTGCCTCCAAAATCACTCATGTAATAAAACCGCTGCCATTTTATCATTTTAATAGAATAACAGTTTTGTATAATGTTGCAAATATTACCCTCCAATATACGATGGTGACAGTAACAGCAGAAGACAGGCACTTTTATAGCACAAAATTATTACCTTGTTTAGATTATCAGATAAAAATTTTACCATCACATTAAAATGAAAATGAAATGAAGGCCAATAAAATGCAGAAGGGCTCTGTCCAAGCAGAAGCCCTGGGAGGTTGGCTGCTGGCCACAGGGGCTGCCAACCTGCCTGGAGGGCACTTGGCCAGGGAAGCCACGCTGAGAGATCACCAGCTGATTTTACATAGAGAAATTCAGCTGCCCAAAATGCTGCTGCCAACCAAGGATTGCCTCTTGGAAAGGTTTTTAAGGTGTAGCAGTAAAAGGGAGGAATACAGAGGAAGCCTCCACTTCTCCCCTATTGCGTCGCTGGGAACAAGAGTGAAAAATAAGGAGGATCAGATCTTTTGAAAATGTTCTTCCTGTGTAAGAGTCAAACCCTTGGGGGGATCAATACAGCTCTCACTGATTTGAATCAATACGAGCACAACCCGTTAAAAAGAGGAATATGCCATGAAACCACTGGGCTGTAGGAGAGCAAGCCAGCCGTGGCACATCCCTGTAACACATCCCTGCCTCCTGCAGTGCCCTGGGCTTTATCACTCTGCCCTGGCTCTGCCAGGAGCAGCTGAAAAACTCAGGAGGAGGTTGTCCCCTCCATCCCTTGTCTCCAGCGCTGCTAAGAGGGAATGAGCAGGATTCTGCTCTGTGAATGAGCACCAGCACTGCAGCCTGCTTATCTGAAATCAGATTTGTGGCTGCTTCGAGAAGGTCAGTGCAAATTAAATTGTTACTTGGTGTCCAAAAGATCCAGAACCCATTTCAGTCTCGTTACTCTCTTACTGCATGTTTTTTCTCTTTCATTATTTACATCTTTGGTATCTGCTTCTGATACCTCCTGTTAGATTTGTCTGATGCTCATTAATATCTTCCCTACTGGCTCATACAGGTTTTATACCCCAGTCTGCAGATACAGGGAGATCTTTGTCCCTTATCACACGACTGCAGCTGATTTCTTTCCCATCTCTTCTTCCTAATTTTTCTCTGCCACAGTATCACACAGATGTTTAACCAGGTTTAGCACTGGATTCATGTTAGGATCTTGCTCCTTTTCTTCTTACCCTTGAGGAATATCATGCAATCCCCATTCACCAGAAGCAAAGCACTTCTGGTTTTGAAATGCTGGCTTCTACAGTTCAATTCTTAATGTGTCACCTAAATCCTAAAACATTTAAAATCGAAAAGAAGTTTGTTTCTTTGGATTATATGCCCTGGTGCTTGGGATATCACAGTGAGCTCATCAGTCTGTTGAGAATAGTACTTGTGTCTTTAACCTGTGTTGGCATCAGTGGTGTTGAAGGTAACATTCGAAACTGGAGCTTTATTAGTAGTTCCCAAAAGAGCAGGACAGGTAAGTTTTCCTTGCTGAAAGGATTTGGTAAGTTCAAAGTAAAGGTTTCCAAGTACAGTGTGACACTCTGTGCTAACAATGTTTGGCACATCTCCCAGCATATCCCAATCAATGCAGAATAAGGTCTACCCAGCATTGGTGAGAGCTGCATGTATAATATATATGCAGATATACTCTGAATAAATCAGTGTAAACAATGCTGAAACAGTGGGACGATCCATTACCAGAAATAAATTGGCAGGGACCTGCTGCAGAGCTCCCAGCATTGCCAGCTCTGCCCAGATCAAAGAGCCAAGCCCTGCTCCTCCAGGGGAGCTTGCAAAAGGTGTAGAGCAAGCTGGTAGCTCTGGGATGTGGTCAGTGGATGCAGCTTTGGAATAATGAAGCTCCTTTATCTGGTCAGAGCCTGTTGTACCCTCGCAGGAGGCAGAGCTCGCTGCAGCACAGTTGGGGATACATCAGCACAGATGAGGCAGCCTGAGCAGCCAGGACAGCCTGGCCAGCCCAGGCCAGTGCCCTGCAGAGCTCCAGCCCTGCTCCAGCAGCCACACAGCTCCATTAGCCTGGCTCTGTGCCCTGGCAAACACCCCCAAACCCTCAGCAGGACCAATTAGCCAGGGCAGGCACAGCCACGGGGCCTCGGGCACTGGCACTGCTTGCTGTGCCCTGCAGACACTGCAGCCCCTGTGCCACACTGAGGGGCCAAGCTCTGCCCCCATACACCTGATCCCTCAGTCTTTCCTTGGATCCAGCCTTTCCTAAGCACTGGCTCCCTTTTTTCCTGTTGTGCCCCTCATACCAAGCCATCCTGCAAGGTACCAACACCTCTGTCCATGCCCCAGTGGAAATTCCCCATCCTCAAATGTTCCAGCTGCCAGAGTTAAGACACAATTTGCCTATCCCAGCACAAATGGAACAATATGGTCTCTTATTTCTGCCCTCTCTTTCCATGGCTTTGCTCTGCTAATGTCTTAAATTGGGAATTTTTCACATGAAAGGTTTCTTTCTGACTTCCGTCGGCATTTGTCGGATTCTTAGGGCAGAGGGCAAAACTCAGAACCTGAGCTGGGGAGTGCAGTTCCATTGATATCAGCAGAAATGTGCCTGCTTACATCAGTCCAGAATTTAGCCCACAGTGGTTCTTTTGTAGCATCAGAAAGCTCTGTGTGCACCTGAGCTGAATGTCCACGCTGTAAGATCAGAGTGTGGCTGGGACAATTGGCATGTGGGTAATTGGTATATTTCTGTAAGAGAAAATGGTTCATGATCCTTATAAAGGAAAATAAAATAAGGTAATGTTATTCCCCACTGACATATTAAGTGAATTGATAGTGTTTGAAAAGGCAGGTATTAAATCTGGAAGCAGCATGAGTGTTATGAAGTAGCTAGCAGTTTTATCCCAGCAATTTAAAATTCCTATCATTCAGCTCTCACTGATTTGAAAGTCACACATTTATTCTAGATTGTAGCCATGAATTTCTTGGGAATTACCTGACATGAAAGCATGGAAGAGTCACTTGATATGAACTGACAAGACAATATCAAAGAAAACATCTTGATACACTTAATCCAGTTGTAAGTGACTTTATAAAAAGTTTTTTCATCCAGCTCTGTTATTCATTAGGAGCATCTTGGTATTAAAAAAACCATTAAGTTGGCTACAAACTCTGGGAATCCTGTAGGGCAATAATCTAAAGCATCGCTGGAGATCTGATTTCAGACTCCAAATGGATTAGGGCTTTTTCTCTCCCTGTGTACATCGTTTACTTATGAACATGAATCATCTGGCTCTTTATTTCCTTGCTGTGCTGCTAATGTGGAAAATGCAGCACAAACATTCAGTATGTCAGGATAAGAAACTGTTACTGAGAGAGCCTGGGACTACACTGGTTGGTGTGTGAGAAGATAGGACTCAAGTTTTTGCCTTTGGATTGAATCTGCCCTGTTCTGCTGTGTTTGTTTAATGCTGCCATCTTTCATGATCACTAAAAATTCACCAGCTGATCTGTGCTTTGAATTAGTTCAGATGGAAGGTGTGGGAGATGAAGCAAACAAGGAGCCCAGATGCTTTTGGCACGATGTGACACCACCCCTGGTGTGATGGAGATGACCAGATGTTGCAGGGCACGGGAGATCCCTGCTCTGCCTTTGCCCATCCCGCTGCCCTGACGCGATGTCAGAGCTCAGAGATGTTCTGGCTCGTGCTGCTGGGGAGCTGTCTCCTCCCATTACTGCACCAGATGATTTGGAAAGCGTGACCCTTTTCCCATGTGTGTGATAGCCAGACCATCAAACACACAGGCTGTCACAGCCAGCTGTTGCCCCGAGGAGAGGACAGCGCGGTGCCAGAGGAGGGGGCACAGCCTGCCCGAGCACCTGCAGATCCTTCTGAGGATGCAGGATGTTCTGCTGGGCTTCTCTCATGGGGCAGCAGCTCTGCTCCAGGTCAGATAGTGATTAATAAAGAGTTCACTCCCCCATATTCTTAGTTAAAATAAGCCATCAAGCTCAGTTCTGGCTCCAGGGTTGCTCTCTGGTTGGAAGCTGGGAGGAGCAGGATAGGGAAGGATGGATGTGTTTGCCTTTCCTCCCCTGAGAGGAGGAAAAAGAAATCTGCACTGGGCTTTTCTTTTGTGCTGGCTTTAACTTTATGGTCAGCATCTGTTGCTGACGAGCAGTGGGAGCTCTGAAGTGCTGACCAGCTCTTTTCACAACCCTCTAAATAACCAGAAAGACACGCAAAGTAATAAAAAGAGAAGAGGAGATGAGAATCCATATTAAAGGCATTAATAACTGGAACAGGAGTCTCTATTTAAATAATGTTTTGAAACTTACTGTCAAATATTTTTCTTTTGTGTGGGCTTTGCAATCCAGCCTTTTTCCCCCCAAAGACCTGAGGACTGGAGTGTGCCAAGTCATGCAAGAGAAGTTCTGCATTCAATAGTTTTTTATAAAAATTCTCATAAGATGGTGGTGCTCTTCTGTCATGACTATCAGTAGAAAGAGACATCAAGACCCTTGTACAATGAAGGATTTAATTGCTAGTATCACAAGTGTTCATTCCATTGCAAAACTTCCAGTGGATGTGTTTCTTTGTCGGGACTAAATGGAAATAGGACTGAAAATCAATGATGTTCTCTTGAGAGATCCTGGATGTTTATCTACCTCATACCCTTTTTTGAAAATTATACTGTATCTGCAAAAAGATACTGCTTAAAGAATGAGCAATCAGATATTTCCAAGGCATCTTCTAACTTCTTGCTTGTAAACAGAATTCTTTATTAAGTGAACCATTTTTAACAGCATTTTCTAGGAAAACAAATTTGCATTGCTCTGTGCTCTGGGTATGTGGCATGTCATAGACCTCACTGGGCAAATCAGTGCTTTGAAAGAATCTGCTTGTTAAAAGCAGGAGCCTGTGACTTCGTAAGTGATAATTGTATATTCTCTGTACCATGCCAGCATCTCTGTGTGTGCCTGCACACCACGCCTGTCTCTGCAGTATCCAGGAACCTCATGAGAACCTAACATGGAACTGCACTTCCCTTAATCAAATCCAGCTACCAGTTTCTGAGGAAAACAAACAATTTCCCCCCATGTTTACTGTCATAGTTTCACACACATCATGTACACAAAACCCCGTTTCTGCTAATTTAAGAATTACGACAGTTCACCCCTTCTTTCCTTTACACTAGAGCAGCAATGCATTTTGAGTCACATCAGTAGCATTCCTGCTGACCAAGATTATAGCTCAGCAGGAAAACAAGTCATTCCAAATTGTCTCCTGGCGTAAACATTTTGGATCATTTTTATATTACAGCTGAAAGGGGGAAAAATCTTGGGTTTCAGACTTTTTTGTGCTCTTGTCATGGGAAAAATGACAGGGCTTTTATTTCTACAATGAGCATTACTTTTGCTTCTTTTTACTGCTTTAGCAATAACAACTTCCAAGAAAAAAATAAAAAGAGCTGTGTTTTTAGTCTGCTGTTTTTACACATGTATCTCCAGATTAAAGACTCCCTAGGTACCTATTGACACAATAGACTGTAACAGCTCCTCTGGAGCCATGTCAAACTGTTATAATCAACCCTGTCAGTGATCCACAGATAATAGGACATTAAGAGGGGCTTGAACCATATCTTTCAATCCCAGCTGGGTGTCTGGAGTGATGTGGAGGTTGCAGCTCTTCAGCCCATGCTCCAGTCACACACTTGAGGTGACCACTGAGGTGACACTTGGTTGGGAGCAACAGGAAGGGAGGGATGAACAGCACCTCCCCTGGCTGAACACTGTGGTTTGACATGGCAGCATGGCTGGAAAAAGGGCTCCCAGCAGCTCCTGCTGTGCTCTGCACCTGTTCTCTGCCACAGGGTGGAGGGTTTGTCTGGAAAGCCTTGGACTGGGGCCTTTGGTGGACACTCTTCTGTGTGGTTTTCTACCAAAGAGCTGTCCATCAGGCCTCTGGTAACTGGATATTTACTGGATGTTTGTACTCTTCTTTCATCGGTAACAGTGCTGCTGGAATTGTCATCCGTCCATGTATCTATATCTATAACTGTAGCTAAATCTAAATATATATTTACATATATATATATGCAGATTCTGGTACTTACTCTGATACACTTTGAGAAAAACATCCCCTTTAGAGTTGACAGAGGGAAGAATTAGGCAGGATGGAGCATTTCATCCCAAAATCTTCCTTTCATAGTGCCCCAAATTTTCTCAAGTACCACTGCAGCCTTCACTGCCATCCCAGCATGGCACAGGTGGCCTCAAGTGGGATTTATCTATTTGCTTTCTAAGGCTGTTGAATGAATGAGAGCTGGAGAAGGGTAGTGCTGGAGTTGACAGCAATATGGTGCTGCTGTCCTTACAAGCTATTTAAAATGCCATCTCAATTTACCTTCTTAAATAGGAAAAAAACACCTTATTTCATCCACTGACTCAACACTTAATTACAGCAGCTCTGGGAAGAACCGAATATTATGAAGGTCAGTAAAGTTATGACCCTCCAGTATTCAGGCCCGGTTTTCTCTCTTACAAAATGTAACAGAAGAAATCCCTTTTGTACCTCATAGGCCTTAAGGTTTGTGGGTTTTAATGGATGTCTGGCTGTCACATAAATATATAGCTTTAAAGACAACGAAATGTTCTAGGCAGTAAAAGAGGCTACTTTAAACAAATTGCTTGTGTCATGATTTCGTATTCATCCCTCAGAGAAGATGATTAGGTCCTGTGAAGACAAAAGGACAAATGATACATTTGTAGCATGGAATTAAACACTAGCATTTCCAGGGAAAAAGAAGAAAAAACCTCTTTCTTCTTAGAGAAAATAAATTTGAGTGGAAAGTAAAACTAAATTAGTGTATATATCTAAACAGGCACAGAATTGCCAAGGTGTTTTTTCCTGTGTAAGTTAGTGAAGGTCTTCCAGAACTGTCAGTGGAGCTGATACATCTGTCTGTGTGTCTCTGGTACCCTCAGCTGGCCACGCTTGCTGCTGTCAGACTCTCCTTTTTTCTGGTAGCTTTTGACCATTTGAGGTGTTTGACATTTGTCTCGGGCAGAATAGTTTCAGAAAGTTCCAGCTGAAACAGTTCTTTCATCTCATGCAATTAGGGTGAGACTCAAATGCATTTTCTCATTTTGGTGCTTGCTTGTTTTCGGTTACAGGCTGTTTCAGAGCCCTTTGAAGTCGATGGAAATGTGTCCATTAACTTCAGTAGACTCTAGTTTGTCCCTAATCAATAGTAATTTGATTAAAATAGCTCTGAATGTTCTGGATCCCAGTGGATGTTGCAGTTGTTCTTTATGTTGCTATAGCCCCCAGCTCTTCTGTGCACTGTCAGTTCTGTTTGCCAGGGTAAGGGAAAGCACAGGGAGACTTGGGAATCTCACGTTTCTCAGCTTGCCAAGGGCATCTTTTTCTCCTTGTAGCTACCTGAATGAATACTCACAGCCTCCCATGGCTGCTTACCCCAGACCAGGGCATCAGTCTCTTCTCTTGACTCCTGATTCTTTTAAACTCAATATTGAAGGGAAAGAGAAGAAAAACAGCCACAGAGCTCTGCATTGAAATTGAAGCTCCGACACAGATGCAGAGTTTTCCAAATCAAAGAGAATTGTTGAGCCTTGCACTGGCAGCTGCCCCATCTTAACGACAACCTGAATAATCCTGAAATTAAGATTGGAGTCCATCAGTGCTGCCAGATGTAGCCACTGCCCAGTTCTGCCTCCTGTGCTGTGGTGGAGAGCCCTGGCACAGAGGGGCTGCAGCACCACTCCTCAGTGGGGGAGGCACATCTTGGAGTCCTGGGGACTCAGGATCAAAGAGGCACGGAGGTGACAAGGGTTCCCTGTCATTGTGCACCCCCTGCTAGGTGATTGAGGTCACACTGGGGACAGCCCCACACCCCACCTCTTAATTTAAGGCAAAATGCCATTCCCCAGTCATGGCCTCAAACCAAAAGGGATGAGCTAAGGATGGGTGTCAACCTCTGGATAAAGAGATGGGCAAGAGCACAAATGCCTGGGAACAGGGCCATGGAGGAAATTAATAAGATGCTCTTCCAAAGCAACTCTTTCTTTATTAGTCTTATTAAAGACATATATAAAAAGTGAGCTGTAACTTGTATGCTCAACACAACATTTTAAAAGTTCACATTGTTTGCAACCATACCCTGCTAAGCACAAACTATGATTCATTAGGAATTTGCTAATTAATACTGGCATGGCGTTGTCCCCTGCTGTTGCCCAAGTTCTTGCTTGAGAGAACTTTTTCTTTATAAAGAAAAAAGAAAGTATTTTATCTTGGAACAGTAAGGTGCCTCTTCAGATGTGAAGTCTGCCAAGATAGAAAAGAAAGGGGGGAGAAAAGAGGGGATTTTCCCTTTGCTTTTACTGAAATACTTTATCATCAGTAGCACAACCAACTCTTTAGTAAGGTGATGACCAGAAATACTGTTGCAAGAAATGCTAGGTCTTTTTTCATCCACATCTTTAAGTACTAAGAGCTGGGGAAAAGTAAATCATCATTTAAACTCTGGGTATTGCAGTGGGTGAAATGATTTTGCCTCTTTTCTCTCTGTGAACTAATGGATGTGGAATCTCTCAAAAAGTAAACCAACTCCTCTTAATAAAGCTCTGCATATAGATATTTAGCAGCTAAGCACTAAATCCATGGAATAGGGGGAAAGTGCAGAAGTAGTGGATTAATATAAAAAGGATGCTTTTTCCCCTTCAAAGCCTCCTTAAGTGCTGACTGATGGAATAAACCTTGAAAACTTTCTCTGTGCTAATTGTCATGTTCCTTGGCTTGCATCCCATTTGCTGTCCATCATCCTCTGCAGTTTAAGAAGTTTCACACAAGAGCTTTCTTCTTGTGTTTACAGGCATGCCATGTAGTGTATTCAAACCCAGGGATAGTTCAGAGGGTCAGGAAATCTTCCTCCTGCTTCTTACTGAAAAAAAAAATAGAAAAAGCCCTGAAGATTTAGAATTTGAAGAAACGTCGTTTCCCCACATCCATCCAGCTCCTCAAAGGCACAAGAGCCAACTTTGAGCTTTCCTAGAAATAAACATGAAGTGATATCCCACTCTAATCACCACAGAAATACTGGGTCAGCCTGGCAACCACTGGAAATGGGTGTAAAGCTGAACTTTGAGAAGCTGTGCTGGTTTACACCAGCTCACAGAGCAAGGCATGGCTTATAAAGCAGCTGCATGGTTTGGGTATGTGGCAGAATGTTTTCTTTTAATTTCCTCTGATACAAAAAAAAAAAAAAAAAAAAGAAAATACTGGATGAAATAATAATAATCTGTTCCTTTTTAGTATCACCTTTGGAGTGTGCACAGGATTGATGGAGGGAGATGACCTGTAATTCCATCCCAATTAAATGCCCGAAGTCAGCAGTTCACAATTCTTTCGCTGGTGGATTATTTTCAACCTTCCTGGTTCCCACAGGACCTATTCCCTGCGTCATTACCAACTTTTTTAAATTGAAAGTATTATGAAGGCAATTTCCTGCTACCAGCAACCAGCAACTTTCACATCACTTTCTCAGGACCCTGCAGCCTGAGAACAGCTGCTACAAGTAAATCTATCAGCAACGGGGTATTGGATGGAGTGACCTGAATTATCAAAAATCGAAATGCTCAAAAAATGTGCTATAAAAAGTGGGTTCTGCTTACTCACTGCTGATGATTTTAAAGGTTGTTGGGGATCACTGTGTTTCAGGTCCACTCCTGCTGTCACCAGGCTCCAACAAGGGAAGGAAGATGTGTGTGCTGGTTGGGGTGGATCTGTAAGACCCAGAGAACATATTTCTGACTTACAACTGAACTATAAAATCTGACACGACAGGGAATGTAGTGAAGAGATCAAAGAGCAGGAGAAAACACTGAGATGTTGTAAGAGCTCAGATTTCATTAGTGCTTCAGAAAAAGAAACTGGAGCAGGGTTTCCCAGCCCCATTCCTGGAGGGCTGCTCATGGGAGCGAGGAGCAGGCTGGGTGCTGCTCACCAAAGCCATCTGCAGTGCAACACCTTTGCTGTCAGCTGATGTTAAGGAATAATCTTTTCCAGGGCTCACACAGAGGCTGCAGCATCCTGTGGCTGCACTACAGGAGCCCATGGCCAGATACTCTGCATATCCATAGTAAGATGTGCAGAAAATATTAGGAATAATTTGATTTAGGTTTCAGGTGTTTTGATAGGAAACACAGTTGAACTGGAGATCTGGTCCTGATCTCCCAGTGTTGAATATCTTGAAATGTGTCATTCATGCTGTCAAATGCACAGAGGAAACAACATCTCTTCCAATCTGTTTTACTTGCTGGAGTAGCATGTGTTTGTTGTAGCTGTGCTTGACTGAGAGTAAAAGTGGCAGAAGCAGCACGATCTGGGGTGGGTAGTACCCCTCTAAGTAAGCCCAGTGTGCAGATTTCTGCATTTCCTACATGATTTGGCTGTTCCCAGCTGTCCCTGATCCTCAGCATTGACAGAAATATCTCTATTACACAGCTTGGAAAACAAGCAGCAGGTCGGACAGGTTCTCCATGCTCACAGTCATTCTCTGTTTCATTCCTCTGGCTGCAGTTGATAGACCCAGCAGTGCAGAACAAATATTGCTCCCGTAATTACCTGCTGCCTGTTAGATCCACAGGTAGCACAGGGTCAGGGGAGCTTTGGTGGCAACCAGAACAGAGCAATAGGTATGTGATGAACACACTCTGCCATTTCCTCATGTGGACCCCTCATTGCAAGTATTGATGTGGTTATTGGGCATCTCTAGCTCAGAGAATGCAGTTTGTTGTCCCTGCCAGCTGCATTTACAGTGTTTTGCTAATCTGTTCTTTTCAACACCACAAATGGTGTATTTCCTTGTGCTCCTTTATTGATCGAAGGAAAGATTCGATTTGACAGCAATTTCAGGAAAACCTTCAAGTTGTCCAAGATGCAGTAGAATTATTAACCACCCTAAGCTGACATATGGTAATTTAGCGTTTAATGTTTGCCCTGACACACTGAGGAGTCTTCATACCAAGTTACCAGCTGATGCCCCAAGTTTATGAGTACATAAAGAATAGCTGAAATAGTCTTCTGTTGAAACACCCAGCCCTTTATTCACTGGGTGTCAAACTTCCTTTGGCAGGGAGGTGGGGGCTGGATCCCCCCTGCACTACCCACTACAGTTAGTATAAATTAATAGGATTTTGCAGCTTTTTTGCAGCTGTATTTGTACAACTTCATCTTGAAATAATTTTAATTTCTGTGCCTAGGCTTATAATTTTTTCAAGCGCGTTACACAGTTGGCTGTACATAATTATGTCTTACAGCCATAAGCACTGACAATCTGCTTACCTAAACTATTCTGCTCTAAACTTGTCATTTCACTGATGGTGAATTCATTTAATGCATGTAATTCACCAGATCAAAAATTAAATTATCAATTAATAATACTGCAAAAAAGAAAAAAACAAGACATTCCGTATCTCTATCAGAGTATCTCCAATTAAAAGGGGAGTTGAGAATAAGCATCCCAGACCAGTCTGGACTCTAAAATCCTTGATGATTTGAATGCAGTTGTTGGGGTTTTTTGGAGGGTTTGTGATCTTTGAGGACTGTTACTTGCTTTGGAGAGTTAAATCCAGAACCAGAATGTGCCATAAATTGAAGTGAGATATGGAAAGGCTGTGTAACGTGTCAGAAATTACTGCTTTTTTATTTGTTTTTCTTTAATATGTGGCGCCATGTCCTTAAACTGGCCTGTCTGCCTCTTGCATTAAAAGTGTGTGGATGGGAAGCACATCAATAAGTCACATGAATAAGTCTAACATCAACTGAAGTCAAAGCAAGCAGGGGTCTCAGATCAAACCCACACAGACACAGAGTTAACGAAAGAACTTGCCAAAAATCCAGCCCTGTGAATTCATTCCAAATGAGCAGAGTTCAGGCAGGTTTGAAATTTCCTCGAAGGCAATCTCCCATCCCTGATGCACGAGGCACATCTGCACAGACTGTGGGTGTTTGAGTTGGGGACACCCACACCAGAGGGAAAGGTACCCTTGGAACTCAGCGTGCTGGTGCAGGAGCTGCAGCTGCTGGGGGACCCTGAGTGTAGGCTGGAGCTGCAGGAAGGGAATGGGAGGGCACAGGAAAGCTGGCTGGGAGAGGGGGTGCTGGCAGGAGCCTGGCAGTGTGTCCTGCAGCTGCTGTTTCCTGCATGCAGCTGTGTACCTGCACTCCAGATCTGTACAGGTGGGCATGGGCTGGATCCAGGTGTGAGGGATGGGTGTGCCAGCCTGTTGTCAGCCTGTTTGCTGTCACCTTACTGGGCATTCCTGATATCAGAACTCTTGCTCTGCAAGTTTGTTGAAGGACAAATATAGCTCTTGTGTGTCCAGCATAGCTGTTGTGGAAGGAAATGTAAATGTGTGTGTGCATCCCTGGGCAGAATTTGGCCATCAGGGAAAAGTTACAGAGGATTCAATATTTTATCTGTGTGACAAAAGAGAATGAGTCCTACGAGCAAAGACATCTCACACTGTCTTTGTTCACTGGTCAATAAATCATAGAATATCTCGGGTTGGACAGGATCCTTCAGAATCATCAAATCTAGACCTGCACTGATGTCTTTTAGCATTGCTCCTGTAGTGCACAGAGAGAACTTCATTCCCTGCCTCCTCATGTTGGTGTTTCCTTTTACTGACCATTGAAATAACTTCTGTATATGCTGTGCCATGTAATCTACCCTACATAACAAACAAATAGGTTTGCTTTTCCTATAATTAAACTTTTTAGAGAGAGTTTGAGAGCTGCAGAGCTTTAAATCCTGCTCTGCAAGCATCCCAAAGTAGTGTCTCAAATACAAGCCTCAGCAGATTTTGTTCTCCAAAATAGACACACTGGAGGGTTTTATTGTTGTTTCCCATTGTTAGCTATTTGCAGGCAGGTCCAAAAGCTTTATTTTATGCTGAGAGCAGCACTCACAATCATGCCACAACACCACTTCTCCATGATCAGTAATATCTGTAGGCATCATGCCATTGGGAGTTCAGTGCATGACTCTGGGAAAGCCAGAGCTCACTACAAAAGCCAAGGTCACACACACTAAGCCCAATTATATCCCTTGAGTCGGGGAAAAACTTCCTTCCTGAGGACACCAGTGTGTTTGTTCTCCCCTGAATGCTTGTTCCCTGTGTCCAAGCTCACTGTCCTACCAAGAGGAATGCTGCTTGTAGTAAATTGCTGTAGGTCGAATGAAGATCATTCTTCACTTGTTCTTCTGCTGTGCAGCTAAATTTTTAAATCCCATGGGGCTGGATTTTCAGCTGAAATAAATTAGCAGGCCTCTGTTTGAAGCTACTGAGTCTACACTGATTTATACCAGCTGAGGGCCTCAATCATTAGTTACAGTGATCAGGTTACTCCTGTGTAGGTCAATATTTGCTACCCTTATTTATCTTCTGCACTGAGCACTTGAGTTTCCTGCTCAGTTTTACCCAGAAAGGTGCTGGAATCTCTTTTCCAGGCTTGCTTTGTGGCAGACATGATGTAATGACATAAGGCTTCAGGAGAGATACACTTCAAAAAGAAATGAGGACAAATTCCCACTGCCATGGTTTGTTTTCCTTGACTTTGTCTTCATTTAGGCATAACCATCACAGGCAGCAGTGGGATCAGCTGCAAGAAGGTGCTGTAGGATGGTACCCTCTGCAAAGAAACAGTGGGTAGCCCTCCTTAAATAGATTTTGAAGGATGATCTTCTCTTGCCTCTGTCAGAGGAGTAAGAACGGTGTGTTTTGAACTCTCAGAGGTATTTCCTCTCATCTTTTGTCGTGGAGCATCCTCTACAGCAGAGGAGGGTTTGTGCATCTGGTTCAAATCCCAGTCAGGCAATATCAGCCCCTTGCATCTTGCACAGTGTGAACCAGCCTCAGTTCTTCAGGGCCAAAATTCACCTGATAGCAGCACATCAGCTCCACTGGGATGCCGTCAGTCACTGCAGTGAAGAATCTGCTCTCTTGCAAGAGAGATAAGGGAAAGAGTAGTAAAAATTAGTTTTGTTGCTTCTGCTATCAAGGTTCTGGCAGTGATAAGACGTTGGTCACGTGCAGGTGTTCTGTAATCTTCTTTTCCCATCAGAGCTGCTCTCCTCCCTTTCTCTTGCCTTGCTACAGTCTGAAGCATTTCCACAGTGGAGTTCTCAGGCTGCAAAAGGCCTGAAGAAAAGCACGTATTCCTTTAGAAGTGACTATGCCATATCAATTACCATTAAGTGTGGAAGATCCATTAGCATTGGCCAGTTCCTGATATGGGGACCTTGGCTTCTTGACCTTTATAATAGTGAGTAATGAAAATTACTTAATTATTTAATCACAAAGACCATGCAACAAATTGCAGTTTACTGAGTTTTTCACTGGTAAGGACAGAGAGCTGACAGGAGCTTCTGGCAGTCCCAAATCACCACTCAGAAACTTTGACCAGCTGCAGAGTTACACAGAGCAGACTGGCCCCATGAGCCCTGCAGATCTCAGTCTTTTTGTGTCAGGACAACTCAAGCTAAAACATAAATTCTTTGCTGTTTCAGCAGGTAAGAAAGCAGAGTTAAGCTGCAGCAGATCCTTGGCCTGGATGCACTGCTGCACACCAGGTGCTCTGTGCTTGTAGTGTGTCTCATCATGTACGAATTTGGTTTTCTAGGCAAAAGGATTGTTATTTCGCTTTTATCTCAAGCAGAATAATGGTAGTTTTGAATTAGAGCATGAGTCTGACAAGTTCAATTTCATCTGTACCTATGCATGGGGTCACACACAGTTACTGGCCAGAGCTGCAGGCAGAAATTCTCTCCCCCTGCCTTACCAGCTCCTTATTGAGCCTGATTGATATGCTGCTCTCCATCTGCTCAGTGTTACATTTTCATCCAGGTAGAGGAGGAAAATCCTGGTAAACAATTCAAAAAAACTTGGAAGCAATAAAAGGAGTGAAAACTATCAAAGCTACCCACAGAAATGGGGAAGGCTCCAGAGGAGTGTGTCCATGTGGATGTAATTGGCCTGAAGGGAGCAGCAGGGTTGGAGAGGAGCCCTTGGACAGAGGGAGCCCTGTGGAAGCCAAATGACCTGTGAAATGCTGGGAGCTGTCAGCAGCTGAACATTTGGTGCAGTACCTTAGCCAAGCATACACAGGGTGCGTGCAGAGGAAGCAAATCCTCCTGGTAAGGAGCAGGAGAGCTGGATGGGAATACTGGATGGAAATGCTGGATGGAAGTGGCTGGATGGGAATGGCTGGATGGGAATGGCTGGATGGGAATGCTGGATGGAAAGGGCTGGATGGGAAGGGCTGGATGGGAATGGCTGGATGGAAGTGGCTGGATGGAAATGACTGGATGGGAACGGCTGAATGAAAATGACTGGATGGGAAGGGCTGCATGGGAATGGCTGGATGAAAATGACTGGATGGGAAGGGCTGGATGGGAACATCTGGATGGGAATGGGCTCCTCTGCAGGTGCCAGAGAACAAGCTGGGCACACAGGAGAGGTTCTTCTCTTTTGGGTTCAAACACCTCATAGCTCCGTTTCTTTAATGCAGGCTGCATCATCAGTTACATTAATGGCTTAAGTGACAGCTTTAATCTCTCTGGAGCACTACTTGTACTCTGTCTTATCATCAAAATAAATAGCATTAGAAATCACTTTGCACAGATTTCAGCTGGAAGATTTAAACTGACATGGGAGAGATCCAGCCATTGGGGCAAAGGGAGCATTTTATAGTTTGGCTTTGGATTTGTGTTTTAAAGAAGAGGAAGAAACATAAGCTCTCAGCAGTGAATCTCAACGGTGTGAAAATTTGGTCTCTAGTCTAGGTGTAGTCCTTGATTCTCTCTTTCTCTTGGTGGAAAGAAAAAACCCTTCTTCCAGGAAATGTGATGTATACTTAAGCCTTCAGGAGGATGGATTTCACCCTGGAAAGACTTGCTTCTCTTCTTTTTAACTGAGACCAGATACAAAGTTTTGAGAAAATCACATGTGAGATGAAACCAGTCCCAGCTGAGGAAAGAAAGAAATCCCCAAGTAAAAATGTGTGATCCCATCCCTTCTTTCTTAACCAGTGGAGGTCTTTCTCCACTTAAACTTGTTTGTAAATGCCACCACCACGGACACTTGGCTCAGTCAATGGTCATTTTGTGCAGGGGTGGATGAACACTTAAGGGAAGGCTGCTGTTAAATCCAGGGCTGGAGTTAGTGAAAATGCTGGGTTTATACAAATATGCCCTTGCCATGTCGAAACATCCTCTTTGCAAGGCACAGAAGAGACAGTTTTCTCTGAAGACTGAAGTGTTTTAGAGAATCTTCTGGGTTTTGGGTTTTTTTTTTCATTTCCTTCTAGGACATAGCTTGGGATCATTGGCAAATGTGATAAAAGGAGACAGAAGTTAAATATTACCTTAACCTGGTTGGGTCTACAAATCTTGTCTTAATTTTTCTCTGCTTGACTTTTGCATCTTTTTATTGAAACCATATGTGATTCTTTCAGCAACATGCAGTAATTTGTTTGGAAATACAGGGCTAGAGATGTGTCTCTTTACTGGCTCCTAAAACAACTGTGAAATAAGAGTTAAGAACTTTTATACAAATGAGTCCTAAACATATTGCAAATTCAGTTAAAAATAAATAAGTTAAGTCCTTAGCAAAGATTTCAATAAACAGTAAGAGTAGTTGAATTAAAATATTTCCACTAAAATTAATGAGCCAATCCTGGAATGCTTAGACTGACTCTTAAGTGTGCTCTTTTAAAGGCTTTGAATATGTTTGCCGGTCTGAATTTCTGTGGAGCATTTTGAATGCATGACAGATTATAATCTTCAATTATTTTAATTTAGTTTTCTTAATGGGCAAAATAGCTAAGAGCTTAATAATAAAAGACACTTACTGCTTATCATTTACATTATTTTATGTGTTCATTAATAATTATAATGGGTTTTATAAAACAAAAAAATCAAGTCTAAGTATCCCCAGGTCATGTTAGTGCAAATGTTGCATACTGTTCTGTGGGAGATTTGGTAAACTAAGTGTTTTTTGAAGGGCATTTTTGATTCCATATGTTGTAGAGTAAGACAAAGAACTTCAAAGGAAATTTATTTTCTGGTTCATTCTGTGGAAGTAAAATGTAACAGAGGATAAATGTCCTACTTTGCTTCTTCCAGATACATTTCCTGGCACAGTGCAGGGATGGGCAGAACCCAGACCAGAGACACCTAATGAAATTCTCTAAATATAGTTTATTGGGTACAGGAGTACTGTTGTTACGGTCACATCTCCTCTGTTGGCTCAGTTGTCCTTGTTCGTTCAGCTTTTCCTTACACACCCCATTTCCTGGGCCTCCAGGCATTTTCTTTACTGCTCTCTAAACATTCTCCATTGGAACACTTTTTTTTTTTTTTTCTGGCAATGTCGTGCTCCAAAAACTGTATAATTTATGGTCTCACTGGTGCCCTCCAATCTGCTGACCACACAGCTTTCCCTACTCTGTACCAGCCCTGCTCCTGCCATGGCACCATTGCAGGGATCTCTGGTGGTTCCTGTTGCTGCCAGGACAAGGAAGGAGGGCTTGTGAATTCAAGCTCCTGCAGCAAGAAAGGGCAGTGCTGAGGGCACAGGGGTGTGGATCAACAGAAGAAGAACAGTGATAAAATCTGGTACCTTAGAGGAGCTCACGACTTGGAATTCTGTTCACCAGTAAAGTTTGTGGGAGTGGTTTAGCTACCCAGTAATTCCTGATGGAGATGCACAACCCCTGAGATGTTATCTGTAAAAGCAGGATGCAATGCTGTGCCACAAACACTGCTTTTCTGTCTAAATGTGACATTGCTGCAGAGGAGAAAGCCAGCTTGGAAGGGTTTAGCCCTGTATTGTCTCAAGAGCTGCAGTGTTCATTTTCAAACATTTTAGTTACTAAATCAGAACCTGCAATAGGAAATACCCATCTTGTGAAATTGCACCATTTCTCCTGTTTCTGGGATTGCTTTGTAGAAACAAGGGCTGAGTCAGGCTCTGGATGTTCTGGTTCTGAGTGGCAAACATTGGTGTGTTTTGGGTGATGCCTCAGTGATTTGAGCTCCAAGCACTCACTGCTGGGCTGCAAGGCCACCCTGTCCTTGCTGGCCACAGCCAAGCCCAGGGATGGCAATGCCAGTGCAGTGCCTGACCCTGCTGCAGCTTCCCTCTGGGGCTTTGGTGGCTCATCCCACAGTTTCCAGATGGTCCATTTGTATCTGTCAGACTTGGTGAGGGTTCCTGCATGGAAAATGCTACCTGTGTTCGTGAGGTAGGATAGGAACAAGGGATTGCATCTTCCAACATAAATTGCCTTTTGATCTGGGACATTTTCCCTCACCAGTGTATCAATCCACTCCAAGCTCCATCCCAGAGGGGTTTTTTAGAGCATAAAAGCTGCTTTGCAAGCAAATTCCTTTTATGACAGTCATCAGCCATCATCATTCATCCTGCTCACATCATCATATGCAGAGTTGTATCATGCCAGGCACTGGAGAAGCTCAAAGCTCCAAGGGTTCTCCGAGTAAAAAATGTATAAATGCAGCTAAGGAAAACCATCCCTCTGCCATCTGTTCTGTAACCCAGAGAGCCCTGCATACCTCTTGACTGCATTATAAAAGGAGAGATAAATGAAAGGAAAATTCATGTGTATGTTCTCCAGTCAGAAGATTATCATATGGATCTGTTATCATCTTCACACTTCCCAGGCTAAGTGAAGGAAAAAGTAACTCCCTTCTGAACCAGTAAATTCCTCCAACCAGAAATTTTTACTCCTGATTTAGTGAGCTCCTTGGGAATAGAGAGGTGTTTATTATTATTATTATTATTATTACTATTATGGTAAACTGCTCCAGGAACAGTTTCAACAAAAGAAGTAAACCTTGCATTGTGTTCTGTTAATGTTCTTAACTTCTCAACAAGATTTACTAAATTGCACCCTGGGAATTAGGCAAATGAAACCTGTGGTCAGAATGTTACAGGATTACTGAAAAAATCTTTTTTTTTTAATCTCATTAAGAGTGCTAAAATTATATGTTCCAGTATAAAAAGCATGTGTGTGATAAATATCTCCCTGGTAGTAGAATGTGCTATGCTTCATTGTCAATGGTCTTTGCAACTTTCTGTGACAAGTGCTACTTCTTACATTATTTTTTTTCTGAGCACTTCACATCCTTGTATTTTTACTGGAGATGGATTTAAGTATAGGTAGCAGACAAACCCTTGTGCTAGATTGCAATTAGTAGCAAATAACAAGTCTTTGCTGAATATTTGCAATATATTTCCCCCATCTTTGTTTTGCTCAATGCAGTATAACTAGCTCATGGATTTCTCTCAGTATAATTGGGTGAGTCCTGTGGGTCTTATGATATATTTCATCTCCCAGATCTGCAATGATTTACATACAGACAGCTTAGACCCTATTAATGCTAATAAAAGTGCTGCAAGGACATCCTATAGCGTGCACTTTATTAAACTGTACATAGCTTTCTTCGAGAGCTTCTGTTTATCTGCGTTTCCCAAAAATAAAATATAGTGCCCTTAGCACTGAATATTTAAATCCAGGCTCCTTTTCCCTGTTTCTGTCTCTCTCTATGCATTTCTAATGCTTCTATCACAATGGGATCTGGGTACTATATGCAACAGGAAATAGAGCAGAAAAATGTCCACTCTAACAGGCTCTTCCCTTCTGTGATTCGGGTTAAAACTGCTCCCATTTTGGTTCCCTGGAGTGTCTCCTTAGCTCTTTGGTGGTTGTGCTGAAGCACAGCCATAGCTGAGCCAGGCTGGGGCTGGGTAGAAGCACAAAATACCTTTGTTGGATTGTTGTGGGTTTTTTCCACCTTTGTTAAGGGGAAATTTACAGTTTGTTTGGAGCTGTGCAGACACACACTGATAAAGATCCACACTTGTGTGTCCCACATTACCCTTTTTAATTTGTAAGGTGGGAACCCCACCCTGGCTCAAAGCTGGAGGTCCAGCAGCATCTTCCTGTTTTCACTTACCTTGAGCCTGGCTCCAGATGTGAATGTAGTGGGTTGGAGCTTAAACTCTCTGACATGAGCACAGACATTGCCACCAGCTCAATTTCCAGCCCTTCCCTCTGGCAGGGCAGGTCTGACCTTCTGAAAATGGGGATGCTGGCCTTCAACTATCAAAGTGGTGAGTTGGCTGCTGTCACTGAAACCACAGTTGTGCAAGCAGTGCTTGATTTTAGTACACCCTTCCTCACCCACAGATTTGCCAATGGAAGTTGAATTTGTGGCTGTCTACTTGGGTGTCTCTTCCAAATGCCCCCTCGCCCCACATAAACCTGGACAAATCCTCCTGTGCAGCATGAGGGCACTTTCAGTGTCCCTAGGCCCTCTTTTAAGTGACTATACCAGTGTGAGTCCAATCAGTTTTCCTCAATAGTGATGGTGTAACAAGCAGTGAATCCTTTGGAGAGAAGACAAATGGAGCTGTGTCTATTCCCTGACCTGCAGCTCCAGCGGCGCAGGTGCCACACGGATCAATCCTGGCTGTGTCTGTAATAACTGACATGATTAGCCATTAGCAGGAGCAGACAGTTTGGTGGGGGAAGCACAAAGAAAACAGTGTACAAACCTGGTAATGGTCTGGACAAAGGTATCAGAGGAGATTCTGGGAGGCAGGGATCTGATATTGCCCTGCACTGACACGTTCGGCATTGTCAGCCTCCTGTGTCAGGAGAGGAAGGAATAGCAGTAGGTCACGTATGGGAGGAGTGTGGAGCAGCCCACAGCCCCATCTGAATTCCTTTGCCTGGCAAGCAAAGCCTCCTCCTTCCTTGGGAAATGACCTTCTCTTCCCAAATTGAGGCTCTTTGGGGAGCACAGGGTCCCACTGAATTCACTCAGGCGCCTCCAAAGGTGCACCTGGCACAGCAGAGATGCCAACGTGCACTCAGCTACGAGGGCTCTATTATCTTCCCACTACTTCGTTGTATTCATAGACCTGTTAGGGAAAAATTTATGCACATCGCTTTTTCCTGTGCCAAGACACTTTGTGATGGTGCAGGGGGTGGTAATTTATTTGTACCTTGCACTTTCTTTCGGGAATAGTCGTGCTGTTGCAAGAACTTCTTTCAGCATTTGATCAGAAAATTAAATTTGTGTTTAAAGAGATAGTCAGGGTTGCTAGGACAACATATTAACCTCCCTTCTTTTTTTTTCTCAGCTCTGTATCCAAGGTTCATGGAACTCACTGTTGCTGTACTCAGCTTGCAGTGTTGTTCTCAAGGTGCAGGAGGGAAGGGCTCTTAGAAACAGTGTCTAAAACATGCTTTTCCTCAACAAATAATCACATAAAATGGTAACATCCCACTGGGCATTCCCAGCCTGGCCTTGTCAAGCCAGCAGGGTTGGAGAAAGAGGAACAAACAGCCCCGTTCTTTGAATTTCATGGGAGTTTTTGTGTGCACAGTCACCAGGACTGAGAATATGATGGGGGAGCTTGCAGACAGTGTTTTCAGAAATGATTAATGGCCAGGAGACTCTGGGTATGGCTGAAAAATTTGGACACTTTAAGGAGACCGGGGTTTCAGTAATATGTAAACAGTGGGGTTTGTGCATTTTAGGCTCTTCGACATCTCAGTTGAAAAGTCACAATTTCAATGATTTCTCATGAATTAAAGAGGAGTAAAATAGCTGAAACTGTGTGGAATGTACTTTCCATGGCTTTTCACCAAATCTTTGGCATTCAGCTCCCTTGTCAGGATGGACAGTGGTATTACATCTCTGCAGCCTTCAGGCTCAGATCTTTAAATCCGCTTACACATCCGTATGGCTTTTGTCCAGAACTTATGGATCCGTGTCTCTGTTGTTTCCTGCAGATCCGTTCCGATAAGGACAAAGAGATCCACATCAGGTACAGCATCACTGGAGTGGGAGCCGACCAGCCGCCCATGGAGGTCTTCAACATCGACCCCGTGTCCGGCAGGATGTACGTGACACGCCCCATGGACAGGGAGGAGAGAGCTTCCTACCATGTGAGCATCCAACACCCTGAGCTCCAGCTGGGCTCACAACCTCAAAGCAGAGCTGCTGGGCTCAAAAAGGGACATGCTAATTCAGCTAAACCAGTGCAAAGTGCTGGTTGGTGGCAGCTGAATGTGAGCCAGCGCGTGCCCTGGTGGCCAGGAAGGCCAGTGGCACCTGGCCTGTGTCAGCAGTAGTGTGGCCAGCAGGACCAGGACAGGGATTGTCCCCCCGTGCTGGGCACTGGTGAGGCCACACCTCAGATCTGGGGTCAATTTTGGGCTCCTCACGACAAGCAGAACATTGAGCATGTCCAGGGAGAGGCAGTGGAGCTGGGGAAGGGTAGAGAGAGGCAGTTCAAGAGGAGCAGCTGAAGGAGCTGGGGAGGCTCAGCCTGGAGAAAAGGAGGCTCAGGGGAGACCTCATCACTCTATGACTATCTGGATGGAGGTTGTAGCCACACAGGGGTTGGTCTCTTTTCCCAATAACAAGTGACAGAACAAGAAACAGGCTCAAGTTGTGCCAGGAGAGGTTTAGGTTGGATATCAGGAAAAATTTCTTCACCAAAAGGGTTGTCCAGCCCTGGCACAGGTTGCCCAGGGTAGTGGTGAAGTTACCATCCCTGGAGAGATTTAAAAGCCATGTAGATGTGGCACTTGGGGACACAGTTGAGTGATGGGCTTGGCAGTGCTGGGGGAACAGTTGGACTTGATCTGAGAGGGCTTTTCCAACCTAAACAATTCTGTGATTATATGAAAGTGGAGATAAACTGATGTCTTTTTCAGACACAGAGTCATTTGTTTAAAATGGTGCAACTTCACACTGCTTGTTAAATCCATGCAAATTTATGTGTAGACTGAACCACCCAAAACCATGAGAAGCCAGTCACTACATTAGCATGTCTTGGGAAATTACTAATTTAAGAATCATTACTGCATCTAAACATGCAATAATTGCTATAGTCATTTTTCATTTTAATTCACCAGGAGATGTTCAGGCAGTATGATGGGGGTGTGTCAGATAGGTTTTTAAATACGCAGGTAGGCTAATATTAAATATCAGGGAATTAATTAAGATTAATTACACTCAAAAGTGATGGTGCCTCGTGCTATCCTAGTTCATAAAATGCTCTACCTGCAGAATGCTCACAGTGTAATTGGTTGCTATGTTTTGGTATAAATCCCAGCTCCTCTGTTGCACAGTGTAATTGCACAGCAGAGCCAATCCCACAAATTGCTAAAAGAATAGGTTGCCCCTTGCATGACAGACCTGCAAAATTTCAAACATTTTCTGCATCTGCACTCTGGTTGTCTCCTGGAGTGGTTGTGAAAGGTTGTTTCATGGATTGCTATCAGCCTTAGCCCCATCTCCTGGCATGGTAATAGCCCTTCCCAGGGATGCTGTAATGTCAGCAGAGCTCACGGGTCACTTCCACTGACACCACATCCCCAACTGCGCCGTCGGAGATGCACATTCTGTCAGCTTTATCAGGTATCCAGTTAACCATGTTGACACAGCTTCTGGGCTAAGGTGGAAGGATAAAGAAAATAGATTACCTCTTTAGTTGGGTGGAAAAAGAGATTTCCCCTGGGTAAAAGGAGATCTGAAGAAAAATTATTTTATCCTCTGTGAACAAGAACAATTATTTTGTTTGTTGTGCCTAGGAAAATATGAAGAGAGGTTGTTTTGGAGAAGAAATATTTGAGATAAAGTGTGTGTCATCTCAGCGTTGCTGATACTGTTTCAGCAGTGCCAGGTTATTGTAACAGTCTAGTCAATTATAAAAAAGTTAAGACTTTTGATGGAGCCGCTGTGATGTCTGCGATCAGACACTCACAGTCAAAAACATGAGATGAAACAGATTTTGTCCTCCATCATAACAAACCCTGTGCCCCTCAAAAACAAACTGAATCTACCAGTCACAGTGAATTCAGCAAATTGAATTATTGCCCTGTCAAAGGTGACGGGATGAGTCTGCCTTGTACCTACCACAGGATTTCCAGCCTTTTCTGTTTCTCACAGACACCTTGAACTAGTGGCATCCATATGTAAATAAGCAAATTCATACTCCAAAGGTTACAGGAAGATGTATTTTATAGAGAGAATAACTGATAAGTATGTTATGAGACCTTATAGACAGGAATACTGAATGATGGAAAAATCTTTGTTAGGAGAACAGTAGAAGGTGATGGAGAACATTTTAAGTTGTCTGTAAATGACCTTTAGATCCTTCAGCATCAGTAGCAATGGATTGATGGTTTCTTGAACCATCAGTTGTTCATTTACTAGCTCTTTACAAGGCCTTTATAAATACACCATGCACAAAGCCATGACCCAAACACTGAAGCAGAAATTTACAGCAGGAATGAACAATGCTGGAAACCAGAAAAAAATTGACCAGTTTCCAAAAAGAAGATAAAGTCCAAAATCTTGGCTAGTGGAGGGTTTGGATGAATTTATGCCACTTTATAGAGCCCAGTCTCTGATAGGAAAGACAACATGGAGCCAGGTTTGAACTGAGTGCTGGAAGAGCAGTGACTGAGCTGTAGGCTTGGATGTGAAGTGGAGAGCTTGGCTACCTTTAAACTTGTTTGAGATCTGCTGGAGTTTCCTTTAGCTTGAATTAGTAGCTTTGCTCTTCAGCTGGGGTGGAGAATGTCAGTGGAGCTGCAAGGCACCACTGACCCCTCTGACCCTGCAGGACGTGGGCTCTGTGTCTGGTGCAGCCTTGTGCTCCAGCTGAAGGTGGGTGCATTTACACAGCTTCAGGTTTGCTGCAGCACCAAACAGAACCCAGTCTTTCCAGCTTCTCTGTCATTCTTGAGTGTTGTCCTTGCTGCTTTTGTTCCCAGGTAATCTAAAAACTAATTATAAAAGAAAGAACAATAATTTGCAAGTGTTTGTGAGGCTACATATCAAGAGTTCTGTTTCATTAACTCCCACATTTTCAACACATATTTTCTTATGCATAATTATCTGTATTGCTTCAGGACTACCATTTTTAAAATACTAGTGTTTTAACACTGCATTCAGCAAGCCATTTGTCTGATGAAACCTGCCTTGTTCCCTAAGGTGAAACAGATTTTTTTCTAATTATATCAGGAGTTCTGCAGCAGAACTCCCCCTGTTTTTGTGATCATTCTTGAACTTTTAGGGAGTATCATTCCGAGCTTGAGGTATGCAGAGATGTATGTGCCTCTGGGACTCACAGCCCCTGCCCAGGTGTTGTGTGTGCTAGCACTCCCAGTGATTGCAAGTTCAGCTGTATTTTAGCCTCATCTGTTTTTGTCTGCGCTCCAAACCAGAGCACAAACTCTCCAGGGACCTCACAGACATCCCAGACGCAGAGTCAGCTGAAAATAGGAGTAGAGAAAAGAGAAACAGGCTCTGCAGCCACTTAACCAACCTCACATTGTGATGTGGAACTGCACAGGTGGCACTGAGTGATGCCCTAAGGGCCACCCTGGTGTCGTTAGTTCCATGGGACACACAACCATGGGACACACAGATCTGTGGGACACACAGCCATGGGATAGACATCTGTGGGACACACAGCCACGGGACACACAGCCAAGGGACTCACAGCCATGGGACACACAGCCATGGGACACACAGCCATGGGACACACAGCCAAGGGACTCACAGCCAAGGGACTCACAGCCATGGGACACACAGCCATGGGGCACACATCTATGGACACATGTCCATGGGACACACAGCCATAGGACACACAGCCATGGGACACACAGCCATGGGACACACAGCCAAGGGACACACAGCCATGGGGCACACATCTATGGACACATGTCCATGGGACACACATCCATAGGACACACAGCCATGGGGCACACATCTCTAGGACACACATCTCTAGGACACACAGCTATGGGACACACAGCCTTGGGACACATTCCCCACATTTCTCTGCCATCTCACTGTGGCAGGCATGTGCTGCATGTCCCCTTGCAGTCAGCCCCTGAAATGTTCACTGCATGCCAAGTGAGTTTCAGCAGGTAGTAATATTTAATATGCATGAGTTCTCTTGGCCTTATTTAGCTGCGCTCCCCAAGTCCCGTTTGTGCTGCTGACAGAATTAGTGGCTCTGAATGTCTTTTCTGATCCAGACACCAGTTTCATATTAAGCTGCAGTTAGGCCTGGCAAGTACAAGGGATAGAAAATTGGTGGCTTAGTTTTCCGAGACGTTTTTCAAGCTCTGTTTTCAAAAGACATCAGCATAAACATGTCAGAAAGTAATCATTGCTTATGATACTCAAGTAATATGCATTATAGGGAAACTTTGAAGCAAGTCCTAATCCAGTTCCAGACACATGTGTGCACTGTCAGCATCAGGCTGATGAAATACTCCCTCAGAAATGGCTGGAGCAGAACAGGTGGGTTATAGACTGACAAAGAGTTGTTTTAAATGCAAAGGAACAAAACAATTTTACTACAAATTATGGGATACAAGAGCTAATTCCAGTATTTTGAACCATGCTGAATAATGCCAGACATTTGTATCACAGTGCTCTAAATTGAACTTTTAATCACAATTAAGAGCACACAAATTAGGCATGACATTGTATGCTTATTGCTTAAAGGCTCTGTCACTGATTGATAATGTATATTTGTATTAGTAGTATTAGTGCCTAAGTAATATTCATATTTAACACAATTCACTGTGTTGACTTTGACTAACTACCTTCAGATACCACCAGCCTCCAGTGTAATCAATAATCATGATACCAAATAATTTGTATGCCAACAGCTACATTTACACTGGAAACTGTCAGTAGGAAAACCTCAGAGACCTGTGTTAGCTGCTGCTGAATATGATAGCAATAATTGTCACACTTTTAAACAATATTTGTTAAAGGATATTGAGCCAGCTCCTTGTCTGGTACAGCAGAGTGACGCATCAGCTAGAGATTAGTTGGCTACATGTATTAATTTTTCAGAATCCTTTGCAAGGTATTTCATTTGATTTTATTCCATCTTCACTCCTGTCATGTTCTCCCTCTTGGGGAAAATGTAAATATTTCAAACTCACTTTATAAATGTTTCTTAACTTCTCTTCAGCCACCCACCATTTGAATATTCATACATGCCCCATGTCTGGCATGTGTCCTGGTGGTGATGCTCACTGACCTTGCACGGGTATGTTTTCCAGCTCAAAATGATGTGTGTGTCTGATGGAGCTTTTGTGCTTTGCCCAGTGCTACAAAGCACTCCCATGCATCTGCTTTTCATCCCCTCCAAGACAGAGGTGGTAGAGGTGGTTTGGTCACAGGTGACCACAGAGTATTGCGTGGGCTCTGACTGTGCCTCACAGAAATGAGCCCCATCTCAGCCATTGAAAAACGTCTCCAGAACGAAGTGTGTTGTCCAGCTTGAGGATGCCTCATGAGTACCAAAAGTAGGACAAGAGAACAAGGGAGAAGATGAATTAAGGAAGGGAAATGTAGTATAGATCTGCCTTGGAGATCCAGCCAGTTTCCCAGCAGACAGATTGACCCCCTGGAGTCCCTCCTTCCTTGGCTCTCTCTGCTGAGGATGGTTTCTAATGAGGAATTGTCTCTTAACAAGGAATGGTTTTTAGCAGGAAGAGCTCCCATTGAACTGAAATTCAACCCTCTGGCTCGGGGCTCCCTTCTCCCTCTGCCACAGCTGGCACTGACCACAGAGAAGGAACATGTTATGGGAGATATGGAGGTGTTGGCACATGAGAGTTGTTCAGAGAGTACGGGCAGAGAAAATTAATGCAAACAAGCACAAAAGGAAAAAAGTAGAAATGTTCACTGAAGCCAGGCCAAAAAAAAGGAGCAGGAGAAGAGGGTGCCATCTTCCTGGCACTGCAGATGCTGAGTCAGGTCACCAGTGTGCCCAGGACTGCCCTGCCTCCCATAGCTTAGCCCAGGCTCAGGACACTTGGGGGTGTCACCGCAGGTTTGATGAGATTCTTGCAGTCTTGCGTATTGAATTTTTTTTGCCTTGAGTGCAGGCAATAATGCATTGATGGGTACATGTGCTCAGTGAGTGCAACAAGCAGATAGATGTGCATTGCTGAGAAATCCCTTACTCCTGGAGATCTCAAACAAAAGCTATCGAATGTAATTAAAAATTTGCAGGGGGAGAGTCAGATCTGAGAGGGGAGATACCAGCTTTGCTCTCTGCTTTATCTCTGAATGGAACCATTTCCGCTGCTGGAAATGCTGTAAGAGAGAGCCCAGTGCTGCCTCAGTTTGAAGATAATAACTTTAATTTTAGCTCTGAATTACTTTTTTTCAAAGACAGTCTGACCTCTGACTGTAAAGTTATTGAATTGCTACATCTGACATGATGAAGGATAGCTCAACAGGTGGGAGCCAAAGCAGGTCCTATGTAGGAAATAAATGCAGATATTAAGAGCATTGCAAGTCATGAAACACAAATAGTACACCCTGTATTGAAAGCAAAGCTGGACTTCTTCAGGCTTTAAAGAAAACGTGCTGCTTAATTTCCTTTTTTTTAAAAAAAAGTGTTTTTCTCCCAGCTCATTTCACGTGGCAGTTTGTTCTCTTTGCTTGATTAAACGTTAATCCAGCCCATCCTAATGGTGTGCAGTTCCTTTTGTTAAGCTCTGGACTTCTGAGCACCATACATGAAGGGGAAAGTTGCATCAATCACCAGCACAGTGAGAGTGAAAGACAGGAACCAGGGCTAATGCAATTAGCACATTTATTTGTCATGCATCAGAGGAGCTGGAGACCTCCCTGTTGTGTCAGCTCTGACTCCCAGCAGCAGCCTGATGGTGTAGGGAACTGCTGGGAGGGACCAGAGGCCTCCATCCCACTGGTTGGCACGAGCTGGTGTGTCCCCTGTCCTTCAGCCCCAACTCTCTCAGCCAGCCCTGGTATGAACAGGTTGCCCAGACAAGCTGTGGCTGCCCCATCCCTGCAAGTGTTCAAGCACAGGTTGGATGGAACTTGGAGCAGCCTGGTCTGGTGGAAGGTTCCCTGCCTGTGACAGAGGGTTGGAACTAGATGAGCTTTAAGGTCTTTTCCAGCCCAGCTCAGCCCATTGTGTGATTCTGTGGCTCTGTGAAGCTGACATCCTCTGAAGCCTTGGTTCCTCAGCCCACCAGCCCTGTGGGATGTCATGCGACCATCCCGAGTGCTGTCCCCAGTTCTCCTGGCAAGGGAGGAGGTTCAGCAGTGCTCACAGGGGCAGAAGTGAAGAGGGATGGCAGCCAAAATGTGCAGCACTCGGAGCCAGGCAGTGCCTCCCCACTGGCAGGCGGGTTGGGGGCCGTGCAGCTCTTCCCTGCTGGAGTTCTTCCGCAGCCGGCATCGGCAGCGCCTTCAGCCACGCACCATTTAGAGTAGCCATCTGTTCCCTTTAATGAGAAAGCTATCCATTTTTTTCACCTGGTTACTGATTGTTCCAGACTATTGTGATTGCTTTGTTTTATTAATTACTCATTTTGACATGCTGTATCTGTCTCTTTTGTTCAGAAAACAGATGCTCTTGTTTCTGGGCGTTATTACTGATGGTTATTGCTAATAAGATAAAGCTGCAGTTCCAGTTTAACTGAGGGCTTAACACTGTGGCTCTGGTTATTGAAATGCCTCAGCACTGGGTATTTTATTCATGCCTGAGGAAATTGCATTCTTAGTGCCATGGGGGTTCCCATTATTTGAAGGAAAGGGAGTTTTTAAATGTCTTCAGGTGCATAGAGCAATGGGGTCAGTAGCTGTTGCTGTTCCTGGAGACCATGATTAAACAAAGAACAAACATTACTAAGATCATCCTGAAATCTCTTCACTTACTAATCCCCAGTATTATGGGTGGGAAATGCTGCAGGTTCCCATAAGAAACTTCTTACTCAAAATCATTTCCTCACTTCATTTGGAGCTAAGCAAAATTTGCTTTTCAGATTGTCAGACAAGGTTCAATATGTCTTAAAAATTAAAATAGAGTGGTCTGTGAGCTGTGAAGGGGGTGGGATAGCATCACTACTCTAGAGTTGAAGTGTTTCCACTGACAATCACTGTTTTAAAATATTATTTCAATATTACAGTAAGCTCTGAAAAATTGTCTGAGTCAAGTGTAGATGGAAACCATGTCAGTGCTTTCTGCTAGAATTAGATATTGGCTCCATTCAATTTTGAGAAAGTATTTATGATGTAAAGTCAATCCTTGCAAAACAGTCTCTCATTCTGCAACAAATCCAGTTGCTGATACTGTGCTTTCTTTGTGCTCATTCCCAGCTCCGGGCTCATGCAGTGGATATGAATGGAAACAAGGTGGAGAATCCTATTGACCTTTACATCTATGTGATTGATATGAACGACAACAGGCCGGAGTTCATCAACCAAGTCTATAATGGATCTGTTGATGAAGGCTCTAAACCAGGTACAGTTGAAAAAAAAAAGTCTTAAAGTTTCACAGATTTTCAGCCATTCATCTGGTGTGGTGGCTTGGGCTCTGCCAGGGACATGGGATGAAGGAGAGTTTTGCTCTTGCTGGCTCTTGGGGGAAGACTGATGGAGGTGAGAACAATCTGCTGTCTCTTCTTCTGGATGAAGAGAAAGGGCAGGCTTGGGATGGAGGGAACCTGGATCCTGGTGATCCCTGTGGAATTTGTAAGAGCAGCAGTTTTGTAGAGTGATGCTCTGTAGCACCATTCTCATACACTCATTGCACTTGTACAGGGCTGTTACTCTAATTACAGAGCACTGAAAGCCAGCCTGGCAGTGGCCTTTCACTGACCCTGTGTCTCAAATGCTCGATATCCTCCTCCTTGATACTTAATTCAGTCATTTGCCAACTCAATATCTGGCATCCAGTCAGACTCCAAAGAAGGCTCTGTCTCAAGAAAACACTTTCTTACCTGGCACCTGATGCAAACTTGCAGGAGTGGGACTCTTCACATTGAAATTGTAGGCTCATCCTCTGTTCCCCCAGACTTTGCTAACAGAGGGTAAAATGGTGGAAAACGTGTAGTTGAATTTCAGGAAATTTATGGGTGAAGAATGAGTGAGGGTGTAAGCTGTATGGGGTAAAGTGATGATTTTTACATGAGCACATTATATGCTTGGAAAAAACAGAGCTGTAAAGGTCATTAATGTTCTATTTCCAACTCTATTGTTGGTTTGTTATTTAAGTGTGGTGTAACCTTGCAGTTTCCAATATGGGTGCAGGGTTGGTTTAGCTCATTGCTGAGTGTAACTAAAATGAATGTATCCATCCTCTGAACATAAATTGTTCTGTGTCGTGAGTACAGTTGGAAGTCTCCTGAAATCAGAGGGAGTTTTCTCCTAGATTCTCTCCTTGGTTGTTTGCCAGCTGAGGGGTTAAATACCCCGTGACTTTGGTTTGTGTCAGCAAACATTTATCACAGCGGCTCCGCTGCCGGAGGTGTGACAGGGAAGTCTCCGCTGGGCGCTGTTTTTAACAAGGTGGATTCACAGTCCTGATTGATTGTCTTCCAGCATTGTGAGGGACAGGCAGCTGTGGGGGACACGTGGTGGGGACAGAACGTGACATTATTTCTGAGCAAAGGAGAGATAGAGCTCCCTCTCTGATTCCTTTGGGTGGTGATGTCCCAGCTTCAAAGTCCTAATCCTGGTCCTGCTTGGAGGAGGGAACGTGAGAAATCCCTGAGCTGATGGCTCTAATGACATCTTCCCAGAGAATTTTTTCCAGCTTTCATTTGAAGGCCACTTTGGGGCATATAAAGGTTTGAAGATTGATAACAACATTTCCATAGCAAATCAAATTTCTTACATCTTATTCGGGGACAGATCAATATTCAAAGTGTTCCCAAATGTTTTAACTAGCTCTGTTCATCTGTCAAAGAAGCAGTAAATTGCATCCTCCTCTTGTCTGAAATCCAGATAAGCCTTTGAGCTATTAAATAGAACAGGATAATTTTGCCTACAAAATACTTGTGCCACTGCTTCTAGCAGTGTTTTTCAGTATTCTCTATCCCAGGCTGGAGTGCTTGCCTTTAAGGCAGGAAGGTAGAAAGCAATCTGTTTTTATTCAAAAGCAATTACATTTGTCTTTGATGTATTTGTCAGGGGTTTTTTTTTCCTCTCTTTCCTATTTAATCGGTATTCTTTTAAAGGTTTATATTAGTATTGAATTTCTCTTCCTTGCTTTTGTAGAGCCTCCTAGGAATTTGGGTATTGGAGGCCCTCATTCCGTGTGCTTGGCAAGAAACATGATCTTGTGCCTTTGAGAAAGTGATAGAGAGGTCATGGAGTTAAAGAGAATATCTTCATGCTCCTCCTTTGCCTTAAAATGATGTGTCCCTCTATTGTGCAGAGACAAGTGTAGACAATGCATTTAGCTAAGGATAGATCTTGCAAATATTTAGAACCTTTTTATTAGTTGAAGATGCCTCAGAATATTGGAACAACTAAGGAGGTATCACACCAGCCATTGCAAGAGAAGAAATACGTGACCAGAATTTATGATTATTTCTGGCAGCGGTTGAGAAATGAAAGACACTGCATATTCTTTGAGGTAACAGCAAAAATTTGTTCAGTACTGATTCAACAGTAAGTTAGATATGTATATGCATCTATAAAAATATATCTGCATATGAGTGAATATCCATGCTTCAAGCAAACCAAAAAATCTTGTTATATGTTACAGGAGTTCAGCATTCATTTTCCTCTGCTCAGTGCTGCTGAACTGTGCCTGAGGACTGAAAATGCTTCCCTATTCCTGTGCAATTGTTATTTCTCACATCTTCCATATGCCCATTTATAACGGCTGTGATTAAAAATGCAGGATCACTTGATTACAGTGATCTGCAATGTTCTTAATTTTGCACACCACACCTCTGATGAGAAAGGTATTAGAGTATCCCACACAAATGCTGACTCCGAGGGCAGCTAGAATGGGCAGCCAATGGCTGTTTGAAGTCAGTCAGAATTTTGCCCAGATTTAGTAAAAAAGAAAGCCAGATAAAAAAGGATACATGGAGCTCAAGCTCTGCCCATGGGAATTTTGCAGAGCAAGACCATCACAAATGTGCTGTTGAGCAGAGGCTGAGCACAGCGCAGTGACCTTGAGCTGCAGGGAAAGCCCCAGCAAGGCTTCAGCTGGGTCAGCAGAGCAGATCCCGTTCCAGTGAGCAGGAAAGGGCCCTGTGGTGCTGTCCCAGCACTCCCGGGGTCCAGGATGGAGCAGAGGCAGGGCTGTGTGTGCACAGCAGGCAGGGCTGTGCCTTTGCTGGATCCTGCAGCCTGGTCCCCGCTTGGGGCTGGGATGTGGTGACCTGGAACAGAGCTTGGGACCTCATTTCTGAGCCTGGCAGGGAGCTGCAGTGTGTGCCAGGCCAGGCCAGGGCAGGGCAGGGAGGGTGGCCGAGTAAGATGTGACCTACTGACTCAACAGTGAACAAGCCAAAAGAGGGTGGAGTGAAGCAAGGAAACGGGAATGCAGAAGGAGGTGTGCCCCAGCCTGCAGCACGGTGTCACTGCTGGGTACTCAGCCTCCCACAGAAGCAAGTTTGCTTTAGCCTGGAATACAAATACACAAAATTGTCCAAGAGGTGAAAGAATTGGCAGCGATGTGAAGAGATTCATTAGACAGTCTGATGGGGTTTAAGTGAAGGGGCTTCCCAGCCTGCAGAGCACTCAGCCTGGGTTCCCAAGGAGCGTGCTCTTTACAAGTCACCTTGAAGCAGCCCTTGGCAGGAATAGAAAAGAAGTCATCAAGTATTATTAATTATAATAGGTTGTTGTTGCTGGTTAAGTTTATAATAACTTAATTGAAATAGTGTCTTGAGCCATAGCTTAGTGTTCTTGAAATCAGGAGCTCACTCTTGGTAAAGTTCTCTGTAGTGAGAACTGGCCCCTGGACATCCTCAGATGTGCTGGCTCTTAAACTGAATTGCATCTCTTTCCTTTTCTGACACTCTCTGGAAAAACAGTTTAGTGCATTTCTAGCTTATCTAGCGTCAGGTCAAGTAGCTGGGCAATTTAAATGTGTAAAAGCAGGCCCTTCCAAAAATGCAGAACAGGAGTTGTGATGCAGGATTTCCTTTTCCACAGGATCATCTTTCTTCCTCATTCTCCCCCTCCACAAGTTGTTTTGATTTAACGCGCCACCGTTTGAAAGTGTATCTTAAAAGACCGTGTTTTACTCATGTTGAATAATGTTCTGCCTCTTTGAACTTTGCCTCTGTGTGAAGAACACAGCCAAGTTTTAAAAATGCAGCTGCAAGCTGGAGCTGAAATTCCCCTGCTCCCTCTGGCAGCCTTAATCAGCAGAGCTCTCCCGGAGCTGCGCGTTGCCTTTCAAGCGCTGACAAAGCGGGATGAGTGCAGGGCTCGGCTGCCCAGCACTGCTTGCCCTGCAAGGATTCTGCTGCCTTTTCCATGCCCACATCTCCAAGCTGCATCACACCAGATCCTTACAGCAGGAAGGAATTGGGGCCTGGAGTGGGATTTTCCCCTCTGTACAGCACCAGTGGCTGTCTGCTGTGAGCACAGCCCCTGGACTTGTAGTGCTGGGTGTGCAGGATCCCAGCAGTGTCCCTGGAGAGGACTCTTTTGGGAGAAACTGTTGGAGTTAAAAAAAAAAATTTACTCAGTAAGATGGCATGAAAATGCTTAAATATGAAAGAAGAAAGGTAATTTAATATCAAAACAGTAGTGTGGTGGAGAAGGATTATTTCCATCTCTGCAGAAGTTTAGTTTTGCTATAACCACAGCAAACCCTTCCTCGTGGAAAGATGTGGATGTCTTACTTAACTGAAGTGTTTAGTTCTGAAAAGGTCAATGTGAAATGCTCTGCAGCGACTTGAGTGCTTTGCTCTGGGTTGTATCTATTTTGTTTTAACAGAAAGATTGTCAAAAATTAACTCATCTCTCCAAAACAATTTGTTCCTGTCAGACTGGCCTTTTCCATTCCCATTCATCCTTTCCACTTCACTAACTCTCTGGATACGTCTTGGTCCCTTTCAAGTCAATAGCACAAGTCCAAGTGACTTCTTTTAAACTCCATCTGGCCCCTTCATTCTCCTGGACTTCTGTAGGATAGTTTACTCCTACCACCCTTCTTGGGAGTGGTGTGAAAGAGTGCTGAGTATGGAGAGTCCTCCAAAATAAAGGAATATTAGTATTTCTTACATGAGAAATGTTGTAATTTAAAATTTCTCCATCTCCTCCTGAGTCTGTGGAACTCTGATAGAATAATTGTTGATAACATGCCACGTGAAAAATGAAATAGCTGGGAGCCAAATCTATATGTGGCAAATTGAGTTAAAGAAATCTCATAAAAAATAAGCAGTATATAAAAAAACCCAAGGATTTTAAAAGCCGATTATTCTACTAGTGTCCCAGTTTGTTTATTTTATTTCTATGCCAGCAGAGATTCCCTCAGAGATTAACACCATGGACTAATGCACAGATGGGGCCAGAAACTCGAAAGTCATCTGAATATTAAGAATTTAAATCTTTAGCCTCAGTGATTTGAACAGAAAGCCAATTATGAGGCTGAATTAGTTTTCAAATTAAACTGCAATTTAAGGCTTGTGAAATTAATCTTTTAAGGCATATAGTTGCATTCGTATATATATATTCATGGGGAGAATTTGGATTCTGCAGTTCTGGCTTGTTCCTCTTCTCCAGCCTGCAATTCATGAGGAGATGCCTGGTGTGCCTGGTTGTTTGTTCAGTGAAGGAACAGAACAGGTGTTGCTGGGTTGCAGGGCCTGAGATCTGAACAGAAGATGTTTCATTTTAAAAAATTAATAGGATATGGAGTGAATCCCTCTTCCTGCCACTGCAACCCACTCCAAAAACAACATAGTGCTGCTCACAGTCAAAACATTCAATATGTTTCTTCCAGCTTGGAGGTAAGTTAATTTTAGAAATCTTCATTTAGGAAGGTTTCCAGTTCAAGAGAGCACCTGAAGAGGTTCGTGGATGGGGCTGCCACACATTCTGGTTTGTAGCACTAGAAACTAAAAATAATGCAAATGCTGAATGTTTCAGAGAGATCATGGACAGGTAAAATATTCCAGAGGGTCAGAGTAGGACTCAATGGATTCTTCCATTCATCCCAGAGGTATTCACAGGTTGGGTGCATTACTTCTGGATCCATCAGAAGCTTGAATATATTCAGCTATGGCAGTGCCATCCTCTGTACCCTGGGCAGGTGCTGCTCTTATCCTTGCACTTTATACGCTATTAAAAATGGCTTTGTCCAACCTGATTCTATTCTCTCACACATTACACACAGACTTAGGATACACAATATTCTTTTTCAAGTTCTTTTGCTCAGCCAAGCACAGTTTTAAGATAAGAAATTGTTTTTCTGCAGACTCATGTGGTAGTGCTTTCCATTTTCTTTCGAGGTGAGTGGTTATGATATCTGTGCTCTTAATTTCCTTTTCAGAAGCATTCAGTCCCAAGAGCAAGGAAGTGAATTATAGGACTGTAAGTGAGAAAAAAATGCAAATCCCAAGACTGATGGGTTTTCCCTCCAAAAACAAAAACAAAAACAAAAACAAAAACAAAAACAAAAACAAACCAAGTTGATGTAAAGGAAAAAAATGTGGAAATCATGGTCTGACACCAATGTAGGAGGGAGTTACAACTGAATAGTGTAATAGCCTACACTCTGCCTCCTTTTAACCAGCAGTTACAAATAGCATAGTATGATATATATAATAAGGTTTATATTATATTGCACTACTTTTTTCATTGTATTGTATTCTAGTGTCAAAATTCAGGGGTTGGATTGAAGCCTTGTGGCGGATGTGTTCAGTGTCAGGTTGTGTGCAGCGAGGGCTGCATGATTTCTGGAGTCACACATGCCTTCAGTGCAGCATGAAACCTGCCAGTTCAGCACAACTGAGTGGGGATGTTCAGGACACCTTGTCCTGACTAGCCAATGCTTTCCCCCTTCTTTAAATTAGCCCTGGAAATCAAGAGGATGCGTGTGCAGGAGCTCAGCCGAGCTGAACCTCATGAATTTATGCAGCCAGAACCACTTGCTCAGAGGCTGGATGTGCCTTTGCCCATCCTGATGTTTGACTGGTGGGATTTCTCTGGGATGAGGGGATCTCTGTGGACTGCAGGGGAGTGATCTTCAAACCTGGCAAGGGCCGTGTGTGTGCTGCAGTCAGTGCATCTGCTCGTTGGCTCTCCGGAGGTGTTTATTCCATTTTTAACAATGAGGCAGTCTTATATCCGTTCTGGGTGACAGCAGCCTCTTCAGCTCTCTCTGTTGTCTCTCCAGACCTGCTCACTCTCTTTATTCTCATTAGGTTGGCTCTTGCCCTGTCTGAAGCTGAGAATCCAATGTCTCTGCTAATTAGGAAGTGGCATCCGTTATGAATTAGGTTAGCTGCTTGAAAGGTCAAAATTTGCCAATGATTACAAAAATTATGGTGAAGGAGAATGACAGTAGCTATCAGTTAGGACGGAAAGAATATCATTTGGAAGGAAAGTGCTGCTGCTATTTCATTTTTTTTATCCAGAGCATGTGGGATGCAGTTTAATTTAAGTATATTTGCAATTTATTACACCTGCAGTACTTGCACTCACTTCTGTCGTCTTGATGTCTTGTCCATGTTGCTGTTCACCTCTGTGACTCCACTCAGCACTGTTGCTGGGTCAGCTACCCAATTTCATTTGAAACCCTTAACAATGAGAGTGTGAAATTGTTTCACATCACCCACTGAATACATTTAATTTTTCTTTGACTTGAGGATGCAGATTTGTTAGATGAAATGCTTTAATCATTAACATTACAGAAAGTTCAGTTGTACTCTGAGGACTTTTTCAGGATCCCATCCAATACTTGTCATTGGAATTTGGTTTTGATGCCTTTGCTTTTCTTGTGTGTCTTTCAGTCCCTGAGACTTCTTGGCAATGAGTGAAATCACCTAAAGGGTGAAGTGTGCCTGTTATGAGCAGGGGCATGAGATTCCCATCCTCTGTGGGGAAGGCAACTAATATCAGGAAACTGTTCTGAGTGGAAAATTCTGGTTTTAGGAAATGTTGTAAATTTTACACTGTTCTCCAGTATTTAATCTTCCCACAACTCTTACTATCTTCTCTATCTAGCATCGGATGCAGAGGATTTACTAAGTGAGATTTCCAATTTGGGGGGAAAAAATGAGGAGTAAGGGGAAGTTTCCATTAGTACAAAGCCATTATTAACTTGGGTTAATGAAGATCTAATGTAATATGGCCATCACCACATGTCTGCACATAATGATTCCGTCCTTTCTATGGAGGAATGATTAAATTAAGTGTCTTGTAGGTCAAAATTAGACTGAGAAGGTTAACCAACCTTTAATGATTCTGCAGCCATTTACCAGCCATTTAAAAACATAAACTGTAAGATAAAGCTGGATGGAGAAAGAGCATTATCAGTAAAAAGTGGGTGAAGTTTTAGCATTTTCTGTTTATATCATATGAGAAGACAGAGGGGATTATGTGTTTTTGCAGTGACATGTGGAATAAAGGGCAAAGCGAAAGGAGATTTTATTGTTACATTTTGTTGGCTTCCTGGTAAGTGCCTATTAGCTCTTTATTTTAACATGCATTAAATCTAACTAATGGATATCAAACCAGCTTAGAAAAATGGCAATTATAAAGCAATTGTAACAAAGACTTCAGGAGCACAACTGTGCCAAAATATTGTTTGTATGCCTTAAACTCCTGAAAGCTTCATCTTTATGGAGAAATGAAGTTGCATAGATGGGAGAGCAGAGGTTGCAGACAACGTGAGGGGAATTAGCAGTCCTCAGCATGCTTTGGGATTGTCTGAGCGACAAAGAACTGAGCTGATTCTCAGATTCCAGAGTGATTTGAGGGGACATTTGTTTACAACTGTGCTTATCTGCTTACACATGCACAGGGCAGCTATCTCTCTTGTTTGGCTTTTCTTTTTCCTTAATATGTACAGATGGAATGCGATATGGTGAATCTAGCAAAATCTCTTTGCAGTCTTTTACAAGGAGATGCAATTCGTTTTAAAATTGACAAACAAAACTGAATGTAGAGGTATAAATTATCTCCCTTTGCTTCCATTTCCCCCGGTTCTGTAAGGCATTTTTTTGCCTATTCTGTAGAAACTTTAATTAATCCAATGGGAATATTTTCCATAAGGGTTGCTTTCAAGCATTTCTCTCATGTGTCTTATCCATGGCTAGAAACAAAACCATCTCATTTGACAAAATAACATCTGGGAGGTTATGGTCTCTGGGAAATCAAAGGGAATGCATTGGGAAGTTACAGATTCTGGAGGTCTTGCCTTTTATTGATAGATCTCCTTCGTCATGCCATCCATTAATTTTAACTCAGGTGATGTATGAACTCTGCACATTAGTTAATGAAGGCTAATGCACAGTAATCTTGTCATCACTAGCTGTGCATGGTAATTCAATCTGCTGCTCAGAAGAGCTGTTCAACATGCAGCAAATTTGATTTAATATTGACATGATGTACTAGGTTTGGTATTTTATTTAACATACCATATGCCTTATTTGATGAGAAATGGTTTTCTTTCAACAGGTTAGGTACCTGAGTTAGGCCAGGTGTGTAGTTTAATGCAGTTATATCAGATATATATCTGTTACATCTGCACTGGGTATTCATCCTGTGATGCACTGCACAGGTTGGGGCAAATTTCTGAGTTTGGGCACTTCATGCATTCATTTAATGTTGTCAGTGTGCTTGAGAGTGTGAATGTGCCCTGCAGAACAGAAAAATAAAAATGAAAATAAAGATGATGCTTTTCTCAGGCACTGAAAGCAGTCCCTCTTGCTCTGTTTACACTTGTTTAACCTACTCTTGTAGCTTCATCATTACCAGCAGGATCTGATGCAAAAATGGCAGAGTACAGACTTGGGGTCTTGAGTGTGACTTGGAGGAGTTTTCTCATTGTTTCTGGTCTGTAGTAACTGCTCCTGGCTTCTGTTTGGGTACAATATAGGGCTGTAAATATGGTGTTGTTAATACTTTGATTTCCACAAAATACACACAAGCTGTGGGCCAGATTGGGCAGTCAGTGCTTTGTCACTTAAAACCAAATAATACCAGCTCCAGTCCTCGAGTGTGTTAGAGCTGTGCTCTCTGCCACTGTATATTTGCCTAATTTGTGTAGTATTAGGGACTGGATACAGGGATATATTGCCTTTATTTTAATATAAAGTACATGAAGATGTATCTCCATGCAAAGGACACCGAGGCATGACATTATTTACTTTTATTGCAGGTAAATCTTCACCAACCATCTGAGTATAGTGCAAGAGTTTATACAGCACCCAGAGGATGTCAGACACTTTATCTGTGCATATCCACATCGCTCTGTTGAATACTCTTGTGCACAGATCTATGTTTGTGTCATTCACTGCAGCACGCAGGGATCTGGAGGATACATCTCTCTTAAAGACAGGCTAAATGCAAAGCAAACCAAGTGGAACACAGGCAGTGGTGTAGGTTACACCAGCTGGTCCCTCAGGAGCTGTCCCTAGGGATGGTGCCCTCAGCATGGGGAACAGGAGATGCTGTCTGTCAACACTGCCAGGTGGGAAAGGTGTGAGCACAGGAAAGGGAGAGGAGATACCAGCCACTCTCCAGGCTGTGGAGAGGGAGAAGCAATTTGCAGCCAGTTTACAGCAGACTGTGGTCAGACAAGCAGCCCCAGAGAGAGCCAGGAAGGAAGTGGCTGCTGCAACTCCATCATGTGCTGCAGCCACACAGGGCCCTTTGCAGAGGGCATTTTATTGAGTTACAGGATAGTAATTAATGCCAAGTTCCTCTCTTTATTTTCTCTGTGGTTGGGTTTCATAATCGAAATTAAAGATAGGAGATAGGGAGCAGATTGCCTCTTGAAATAGAGCTCCCTGGTGCTCAGTTCATGACTTCAGAGACATTTGTCCAGCCCCATCTCCCTTTATGGAGATGTAGGTCAAATGCTGTTGAAATAGTCTTTTTTTTCTCCAGAACACATGTGCTCAGTGCAGTGCTACACTGCAGGGGAGAAGCAATAGGGTCAGAAAAGAGTGAAGGAGACATTCCATGCTCTCCATCCATGGTGTAGCTGCTGTCCCCCCACCCCCTCCCACCACAGCTGCAGCCTGTCAGGTTCCTCTGCCAAGTTGGGAACCCACCATTTCACACATGTGCTGGGTAATTTTGGAATCTACAGTACAGTCTGAGACATCCCACATGAGGAGGGCCCACAGTTGTGGGATGCCCTTGTCTGAACCTGGAAGTCCAAATGACTTTCAGAGCTGTTTTTTGAGCTAGAAGTGCATCATGAAATACCACCTGTTTTTTGGAATACATCCCGAGACTGCACATGTCCTAGAATAGATTCTGTTTTCCTCTTCCGCTTCTGTTTTCATTAGCCCCAGGTTCTGACATTCTGTTCAGAGATATTTTCAGTATTGAAAGCATTAAGATAACATAAATTCCAAATCAAACATCTCATTCAGCATATTTCCCATTTAAATTTCCCCTGTACATTTTCCCTGTAGTTATGTAGGGGTTGGTTCCATTATTTGTATCAGCTGTCTCGTGATAACTGGTTTTTGCAAAAGAGCAAAAAAACGAATGCTTGTAAAGAAAATAGAGAAAATTTGTTGCTTGCACAGCCTTGTTTCAATTCAGTGTTCCTTCCGTCTTCTGAAGTTTATTGATCGGGAGAATGTTAAGGTTGTTGAATAGTTTGTTTTCATTTCACAAATGTGAATCAGGATTATTGCAGAAAAACAGGAATGTATTCATCATTAAGATTTGCTTTACACATTCGTTTATTTTTTAATCTATAATTCTTATTGAACTAAGAAAACTCGCAGGAATATATGTATCACCACCAAGAACAAAAAGAGCCTGATTGAGGCAGATGGAAGATCAGCAAAGCACTTCACACAAGCGCAGAAATACAAACTTCTTGCTAATACTGAGAAACACTGGTTTCCCAGAGTTGGGAAAGGTACTGGGGGGATTTCCTACATGCTGAGTGGCTTAAAGACACTTGGCTAAGGTAGAAAATGCTGCAGCCATTTAAAGCATGGGGTATTTTTCAAGTTGTTTGTAAGCAGATACAAGTTCTCCAGCTCCCTGGTCTTCCTGAACAGGGAGTGTGGGTGCTCCCAGTGTGACCAGGCTGGGGACCTGGCTGTGCCAGAGGAGATGATGCTGATGCAGCCACATTTTCCCCAAGTTTGCCCACATCTCACCCAGAGACCAGAACGAACTCAGCTCTGTTTGTAAAGCCATGTGTGGCTCCATCTTGAGTCAGCTCAGGTTCTTGCTGGGACCACTTTGCATCTCTCCAGCACAGCAGGCTCACAAGTTGGTCCATGTGCTCAGACTTCCCAAAGGAACAGTGTTCAAGCATCTCTTTTCATGGATGCTGTTGGGTTTGGTGTCCACAAAACATGGTTATGTCTGTTTTTTCTGTCTCTCCTTTCCTCCCACTCCTCCTGTCAGGTCTCATATCATTATATTCATCCACTGTTGCAGATGGCCTTGTGTGAGCAGTGTGTGCCCGCCCCTCTACTCATTCCCTCCCAGCAATATAACAAGTGTAAAGCTGGGCCCTACGAGCTCTGGGGGGTCACAGGACCATGCAGCTGCAGGAGTCCATCCAATCAAGGAACATCTTTTACATTCATAATGATAATTTCCCACTTTATCCAAACACCCTGCTGCCAAACTCCAGTGCTAATAAGCCTGTCAGTGCATCAGTGCACTCCCGACAGTATCGAGAATGTAGGGATTGTTTTTTGCAAGGCAAATGAAGACACTGATGATTAGCAAGAAACAAACCAACAATTCAATAGATCACTGGCCACACATACCAAATCATTGATTTTCTGTCCTGCTGGGCAGCAGCTGTTGTATTTGCTCTGCAGAAATGGGTTTTTTAAACCTGGAGGGGCAAGAAAGATGTATGTTTCTCCAAGAACTGGAAGCAGCAGGCAGTTGCTTCCTGCATTGGGCATGGGCATGTTGATGGTGTCCTTCTGAAGCTGCTGAGAAGTCTGATGGGCTTTCCACTATTAAATTCTACTTCTGAATGAGTGTGAATGCAGTGATTGGGTGGAAAAAAAAATCTCCTATGAGTATCTGTGAAATTGCAGGACAAAAAAATGCTGCCCTAGAACTTACAATCACTGAAAGAATTAGAAGTTAATCATAGATACCCTTACATGACTTCTCTCTGTCTACCAGTTATGTGTAATCAGCATCCTTCCAGATCATCTCTCTCAGCAGTGTTGCTATTTCCATAATCCTCGCCTTGCCAGGCTGGCTGGATTGGAGTTAGATGTCTGTTCCATAGCATTTCTGAGCAAAATGAATGACCCTGGGTCAAAGGGACCACAATCTGCTCTGCAGTGAGGTGACGCTGTTGTACATTACAATGACACAGATTCTGACTTCAGAAGGTTGAAAATTATTTTTTTTATTTTTTGGATGCATCTCTTTTTTATATTATTTTACACAGACCAATTCGATTGGTGAAATAAAGACAAGCTTTTTCAATCACATTGGTCAGACCAGAGGAACGTCAAGAAGAAATCCCTCCTAGGGAAAAGAATGAAAACAAAGTTACAGTCACAAAAACATGTCTTTTGTTTACAGAAAATTCTCTGGGTAAAGAATTTTAGAAAATTAAAATGTTTCAGGCATGAAACCAGGGCTACAGTGAGGCAGCACTGACAATTCCTCTTGGCTTGTTCCCAGGGACCTACGTGATGACGGTGACGGCGAATGACGCGGACGACGGCACCACGGCCAACGGGATGGTGAGGTACCGCATCGTCACCCAGACCCCACAGAGCCCCTCTCAAAACATGTTCACCATTAACAGCGAGACTGGGGACATTGTCACCGTGGCTGCTGGGCTCGACAGGGAGGTGAGTTTGGAACCGTCTTGCCGGGTGTTGTTGAGGGTTGCTGATGTGAAAAGCCTGAACCCTCTCTTTAATCCCAAGCCTCTAAAAGCTTGAGATGAGGTGTGGAGATCACAGTCTCTGCTTCTGCAGCAGCTGTGGGGCATCGTGGCTTTGATGTGATATTTTTGTCTTAATCCATATCAGTCGATGAAACCCTGTGAGAATCTTCAGACTCCTGGAGTTGATATTTTCCTTTCCTAAGTTCATAAAACTCAAAAATGTAGAAAATACTCCAGGAGACGTAGGGGGATGAATAAATGGTCATTTGTCCCTGCTTCTGTTGAGGAGCAATAAAGTGCCAGACATCTACAACCCTTTCTAGACCTGTATTTTTTAGCTCTTCGCATGTTATCCCTGGAAAAGGAACACAGCCTGCACTCAGCGCACTTCGTGTCCTTGTGTCATTTCCAAACTAGTAAAATGTCTTCCAGTAATTTTGGGTTTGTGTGATGTTCTGCCTTTAGTATCTCTTCTTTCTGGCATTTTACAGTGTGCAGCTTTTTCAAATGCAGCAGAAATTTCACTTTTACTGATAAAAAAATTCTCTGCCAGTGTAAACTACATAATGTGATTCTCAGAGCTCTGCTCTCTCTGGTTGTGGGTGTAGCTCAGGGACAAAATATTTATTCCTCACACATTAAACAAAAATCAATGCAGTGTCAGTGGTGGGATGGAGGAATGGGGAAGGAGGGGATAGGGTCAAGGGTGTAAAGGCAGAGAACCCCAGAACTTCAGTTTTTATTCCACATTGGACTGTGCAGGTCATAGAGTGCAGCTCAATGCAACTGGGGGAGTTCCATCAACTAAATGATGGGAAGGATCATTTGTTCATGGAACAGTGGGCCACAGAGAGTGTGGAAGGAAGGACTTGCTTAGTCTGAAACTCAAATATTTATATTCAGGCAGTCCCCAGAGCCAACACATCCAGTGGGAGAGTCCAGTGTGCTGCATTTCTGGGAGAAGGCACCAGAAACTGGTTTTGTTCTTTCTCTCTTTTTCTCCCCTGTGGCAATGGCAGGGGCAGAGCAAGCAGGAGTCCCCATGTGTCGGCCTGGGACCCAAACTCTGAGGGGGGGAAGCCTCCAGCACCTTGGAGATTTTTCCCATGCCCCTCAGGCCAGGGTCACACTTTTGGCCCCATCGCTGAGTGCTGTGCCAGGAGACATTCCCTGCCAGGGATTGTGCCCGTTTCATTCCCATGTCTGGGGCTGCTCTTTTGCTTCAGAGCACCTTGGGGAGGAATCCCAAAGGAATCCCAAAGCTAAAAGCCCTGGCAGCAGCTCAGCAGCACTTGTGGAGCCCCAGGGCGGCCACTGGGACACGGGAAGGGAAGGGAAGGGAATGCTGGCTGGGAGCAGCACAGGGCTTGCCCTCAGCATCATTTCAGGGCGAGCTGGCCCAGTGGGGACATGCTGTATGAAACAGCTTTCCAAGGAGAAGGTCAGGAGAGCAGAGAGCTTTCCAGGTGAAAAGGCAGGAAGCAGAGTTGGGGGAGCACAAGGAGCTCCAGCACCTGCTCCTTCCCCACCTGACGTGGCAGACTCTGCAAGCACAACCTAGGGCAGATTTGACCTTTCCCTACTCGTTGTATTCCAGGAGCTGGGAAGTTGGCTGAATCTTAAGCAGGTAGATTATCCCAGGCAGGGCTGGAGCCTGCGGCAGGCTCGCAGTGGAAGAGGAGAAACAAGTGCTGCAGAGATTGCTGGCAGCCCCCAGGGGGATGGTAGCAGAGTTCTCAGAGAAGAAATTGGAATTCTGGCAGGAAAATGCTGATTTTATGGAAATGAAAGAACTATTATTGCCCCCCTGACATGAGTGGGGGCCAGCATTCTAGTGCAGGGCTCTATGGGCAGAGAAAGGTTGTCAGTTTATATTAATTTCAGAAACACAGATTGGGATAACTTGGTGGGAGAGAGGTTTTAATCTCAGCAAATCAGCTCAGAAAAGAGGCAGGTGATAATTAGGGGGAAAGGATAAGGCAGGATGGATGTCTTTTTTAATGTTTCTCATTGCATCTGAAGTATTTTAAAAACTTGCAGGGGAACCATGTGCTTCATGTGGCTTCCCTTGAGCACAGGGTCCAGGAAATCACAGCTGGCACACTCTATGTGGAAATCTGGAGTTGAGTGTCCCAAGCTGAGTACAAGGTTGGGCAAGGGACACTTGGATCGAGGCAGAACAACCAGCTCTGGGCATAATCCTGGGGCTGCCCTGAAGCTACAGGGCATGCTTATTCCCAGCTCTCTCTCCTGCTTTCAGGATTACATCTGGAATTGGCAAAACTTTCTGGTTTATTAACATAAAGTTATATTGCCTCTAAGTTGAAAATTGTGTTTAAACACCCCTGTTACTGTACCACAGACTGGTTTTTTGTTTTTGTTTGTTTTTCCTGAAAACTTGAGGAAGCTGTTACAGGAGTGAATTTGGGTTTGCTGCTGACATTTCCTTGTCGTTAGGAAAAGGAAACGAAGAGCAATATTTGGAATGCAGATTTGTGTAAATTAAAATGTTAACAAATCTGACCTATTCAGCTGAAACTCCTATAACCAAGATAAATTCCCTGGATACCAGTTATTTCTCCAAATGCTTATTGACACATTTATCAGTGCCTGAGACACGATTAAGTTAAGCTGTGGTGATACAGAACCAGGTTTTCAGTCTCCATTGGACCCTTCTCCCTTGCTTCTGCAATGCAAAGCAGGTGTAAAAATAACTTCAGGAGCTGTTCCATATCTGAGAGACAGGTCCATGTTCCAGATCCAGCATTTGTCTTTCAAAAGGAGGAAAAGTCACTTCAGAACTGGTGTTCCTTGCTCAGCATTTCTGTTGCATGCTCATTAAATGAGATTTCCTGATGTTCTCAGCATCTCCACTTACATATTGGTGCTTTGCTGGTTTCCTAAATTACCTTCAATCCATTAAAAATGAGCTGGATGAAGTTTTGGTGTTTTTGTGTCATGAGAAGTGTTTGTTTGGCCTGCAAGAAACCTGTTTTAAGACAAAGTCTTAAAACGTATTTTTGCTGCTGTTTCTAAACCCCCATTTCCACAAACCATGGAGGAAATTAAAAACTCAGCCTCTCAAACTGTGCTGGTCTCTCCTAAATGTGTCTGACACTGAAGATAGCACAATCAAAAGCCAAGGTATTAAAATATTGATGGCTTTAAAGTTATCTTACCTGGTTCCCATTAATCTGGATGTAAATATGGTGACAATGCTCTGTGTCCACTCACTCATTATGACTGCACTTAATTGACGGGATCCCCAAGGAAGATAAAGTTAATTGGACTGCACTTCATAAAAATTATTAAAGGAATACAGTTTAGCAACAGCCTGATGTAAGCCTGGATGCCTGAGGGTGAGAAATGCCAAGGGTGGAACAAAGGAACACTCACCTCTTGAACTAAGAGGGGAAATGATAGGGATTTAGGGTCATCAGAGGTTCAGAGGTACATTCAGACAGCCAGGTTTTGATGAGAAGGTTGAAAGGAGATCCTTGCTGCAGGTTAACATTAGAGTAACATAGGAAATCTGCAGCTGATTTAATGAAATTAGGAGGGAAAAATCATGTGATGATGGGAGCACAAAATGTGTGGATTATAGGGAAGGCTGTGAATGCATGAGATGAGCAGGTTGTGGCAAAGTTCAGGGGTAGGAAGGGACCATGGCAGGTGATTTAATTTGTGGCAGACTGCTGCAGAAGTGGGTGGTACCACACGAGATGCTGCCAGACTGACAGCTTCATTTAGCAGCACATCTGAATTCCACATTTCGTTAAGCTGCGGTGTTTCTTTCCACTGGGAAGAAAATTGCAAGAGGTAAGAAGGGGTCAGGTGAGTCTCAGACACAAGCAGAACATTCATATTTTTGTTTTCCATCCTGAAAAGTAACATTTCTCTGTATAAACTTGCAAAAGCGACCAGCACTTCCTCCCAGCCCAGTGTCCCAGGTGGGCTCAAGCCCAGACTATCAGTCTGACAGTACTCCTGGTGCAGTAACTCAACCCCATCACCAATTTTGATTTCTCTGGTGGCAGAATATCTGTCTCAGTAGCACAGTAAACCTGCACTGGGGCTATAGTATAGGCAATATCATCCTCTGAAGAGCTTCCCCTAAATATTTTATGAACACGGACTTCAAGCAAGCAGGAGGGGGGAAAAAAAAGGGAATGAGAGAAAAGGAGGTGGTTGATCCCAGGCTCTGCTGGCAGGCCAATAAATGTTGAGACATCTCAAATGTCATCTAGGTTTATTTGAGATAATAAGTATTTCAGCACTGCGGTGCTTGTAGTGTAATGTTTCTAACTTTTTGAGATGTCCCTTAGAAAGGAGTCCCTTCCCAGCACATTCATCTGGTGCTGGAGAAATGAAGGCAGGCAGGAGCACTGAGTTGCTTCTTCCAAAATTCTGTATGTTTGTATTTCTTTTGAAAGTGATTGGATCTCTGCTGCTGCAAATGCTTTTAAAAATACATGAAATTCGATTCTGTGATTACTGCACTCGGCTTTCTGAAAACGTGATGTTGCTGGTCCTTCTCAAGTGAGTGAAAGATAAAAGGGAGAGTCTGCCAACAACTGAGTTAGAGGTTTATTTTATTTATGAATGAAATGGCAGAATTTTTGTGGGGAAGAGGAGAAGTTCTTCTTATTAGCAAAGACAGTTGATTTCTTTTCCAACATTCTGGGTTTGGTGCAGCTAGACATTTCTGATAGTGCAGAATTTGAAATGTTATGTTAAAGAAAAAAAAAAGAATAAAGAACAATTGTGAACTGCTCCAAATACTGACCAGGGATGGTTTTTACTATCTGCAGTCACTATTTTGGATACATTTATCTCCAGGTCATCGCAATAGCTTTTCAAAACCTCCTTGTTCATTCAAATGCTGGCTGGGAGTAAACAAGGCATTGCCCTGGTACAGCAATGGCTTTAGCCATTGGGACTGCTGTGAAACATTGCCAGAGACTGATGTCCACTAGTCTGAGATTACCCAAATATAGTGGGTTCAGTCTGGGTTTGTCTCTTCCAGCCAAGTGTAGCCAACAGGTAACTCAGGCTGAGCCTGACGTTCTGTACCAGGAAACTTCCCTCTGACAGTGGAGTCCAGCAGCTTTCCATCCTTCATCCACCCCTGGAATACAGCAAAAGGAATTTATTCTGTTCTAAATCACCATGGCCCATGCTAATCATTTCCCTCACTGCATATCAATGTGGTGTTCTGCAAAGCTGCCTCTCCTCCTCTGAGCAGGGCTGGAGGAACATCTGCTGCAGCTGAGGGATCCCACACCACACGAGTGATGGATGAGTTTACCTGGGCAGATTGTCACTCGTGTGTGTGTGTGTATTGACAGAATACAAAAAATGAGGGAAAGTGGCATCTAAATGTCTTGACTGCATCCTGAGAGCTCCTGTTCCCATTTTCCTCAGCCAGATTTGCCTTCTCCGAGGAGCAGAGAGGAATAATGCAGGATTGTTACAAGCCTGTCACCTTCTGACATGCACAATCCAGCATCCACCCTGTTTGCTATTTGTATTTATTACAGGAGTTCTTTAAAGTGAGAGGGGTTCTGCTTTTCATGTTCTTCTCAGTACTTTTTCCAGAGAACCAAAACAAGGTTGTTAGACTGTATGGAGCCGCGAGTATCTTGCTTTTCAGGATGAAGTTCCCATATCACTGCATCAAAACATGCAGAAAAATGCTTCCACAGCTGAACTCACAGGAGGAGAACCAGAGTGAGGGATTAGTAATTATTTTGCCAGGAGGCACATCCATTTCTATAAATTTGGACCACGAGTCCTTCTATTTAGCTTCCAGACTTGCAGGCTCCCCCAGTGTTTTCCAGTGACTGGGATGATGAAGGGCTGTAACAGACTTAGGTTAAGTGGCTTTCCCAGTTCTCACAGCATTCAGATAGTGATATGGAGTTCTTGTGGAACATGTCTTCAAGCCAGACATAAACTACCAGAGTCTTAGCAGGGATAAGCAGGTGAAATACTTCAGCTTCCTCTGTCAGACTGTGTTTTACTTGTCCCTTCCAGCCTTGGCCCTGATGTGTTTCTGCCACGTTAGAAAACACTTCCCCTCTGCCAGTGAGGAGCAGTTTTCCCCCGTGCTGTCACACAACAGGCTCTGCCCTCACTGTCTGCCTGGCAGCCACATGCCATCCCAGGGATTTGTGGAGCACAAAGTCACTCTCAGGGATGAAATCCACTCTGTGCTCGTCATTTATCGCAAATTCTCTGTTCTCCCTGATACCTTGTAATTTTTCAGGACCATGTAACGAAAATGTAAATACTGAAGCTTTATGTATTAATATGCCTGAAATCATTACTTAAAGATAAAACTGGTTAAATTATTCAGTTATAAAATTATCCCATTTCCACAGCAGCATATCCTGTCAAAGGAAGAGCTGATTAGCCATAAGCTGAATTTAGCCAGCAGATTTATGCTGGATTCTGTTGTTTCTACATTGTACATAGGACTGATTGGAGTTTGCTCCATCATTCCAGTGCATTTATTTTCTCATTACAGACAAGAATGACCTTTCTCAACAAATTATGGTGAGGAGCACTACCACTCATTAGTGAAGAAGATTCATTTTATTAACCCTGTTTAGTGCTTTGGAAGTGTGTTGTGCACTCAGTGGAGGGCCACTTGCAGTAATTTGAGATACCAGAAGTTAGCAGTGGGGGAGGGCTCAAATCTGCTCCGAGCACAGTTGGTCCAGCACTGCTTAAGGGATCCCTCATAGCCTTTCCTGCAGGGTCCAAAAGATGTGAGCAAATCCTAGTCACAGAAATCACACCATTTGTTTTAGAGAAGGGAACTATGCCAGTCGTTCTGAAGCCTTGTCACAATTCCCAGAAGGAATACGTCTCCCTGTTTCAGCTCCTCAAATGGCAGTGCCTGTGTGTCTTTCTGGTGGGTGTTTCTGGAATGATCTGTACCTTTTGGTCTTCTGCATGATTGCTGCAACTCTCTAAACAAGAAGCTGACAATCAGTTTTAGAGCTCCCATGTATGGAAAGGGTTTTTTGATTACTTTTCCCTTAAAAAAGCCTGATAGCTAGATAGACTAGAAAAACTGATAGAGGAAGAGCTCTGAACCATGGCCTTGGAAGAAAATAGCTTGAGTAGGAAAAAAAAAAAAAGTGGATATCATAGGAGACACTTTTAAAGAATAAAAGAGCTTTCCAAAGAAAGAGGCTAGTAAATAGCTTGAAACCTGTGGGAGTCCTATGAGCAGACAGCAAAACAGCCATGGTATTTATCTCCCAAAACGGTACATCAGGAGGATGATCAGGACACAAGTGTAACAGGCTGGACATCATCTGGCTGTACAAACTGAGAATATATTGGCACAGTTTGGCTGTGAGTCTGTGTGAGCTCAGCCTGGCTGGGTGATCTGCTTGCACTCATCTCGGCCTTGTCCTGTCCCAAGGCTTTTCACTGCCCATCAGATTACATTTTTAATAAAGAGGATCAAACAGAGCAGTAGGGCTGGTTTTACTGGTCTGGTTGTTCTGTGTAGGTTTTCAGCTCTGGTCCCAGTGCACTGTGTGTCCTTCCTGAAGGTGTGCAGCTCCAGCCTCAGGACTGGGCTGTAAATGGAAACCTGCAGCCAGGTTGTATCTCCCATGGAGCCAAATCCACCCAGAGTGAGTCCACGCCTTTGGCTGAAACAAAGTTTCCTCCCGCTGAAGCAGTGCCTATGACACTATTTACTGCCTGCCACAGTAGCTCCCGGTTTGGTTTTTTAATTCTTTCTCCTATTTGGCTTAGACTCTCTTCATACACCTGGCTTGCTTTTGGTATCGCCAGCATTTAGGTGCTGCAGCCTCTGGAGGAGCTTGTACTGATTCACATGTGGAACTGTAATGACTTTTTATTCATATTTGGGTGAGCTATTGAAGAGATATTACCAAATTGAAAAGCTGCATGATTTGGGGTTGAACTATTCAGATAAAACAAAGCTTTGAGTTTAATTGGATCCAATTACAGAGTCCGAGCAAGAATAGGACTGATACCCCACCTAATGAGTTCCCTTCCTTTAAATATGGAAATCTTCAGAGCCTCTCCTATAAGAAAATTCCACATATACTAATAGTCTGTAGATCCTTTTCTTTCTTCACACACATTTAATATGTTCAGAGAGTTCTGGTACAGTCTGGTTGCACTTGTTTCAAGTTGCTCATGAAATCCCACCTCTGACTACTGTGGGTTGGTTTATACATTATTCAGTAGTAAAATCCCAGCTGAATAGGGAGGAGGAAAAAAAAAGTTAAGTATCGGAGTGGAAAGCTCACCAGGTCCTTAGCATAATCTCTCTGGTTCAGACCTGCATTTCTTTTTCTATTTGAGCTTGTCTTACAGTGGAGAAGAGTGTATCATTCCAATTTCAGGTAGAAGACTACCTGCTCAGCTCAGGCAGATTTAAAGTTTTTCTTTTGGTACATCACATACTTTCCAACAGCCCCTTCCCCTCTCTAAAGGGATTATTGTCTAAATCTGCACCAGGTCAAGTGAAATAATTAAACACAAGCTGGCTCCACTAATTAACTTATCCACAGACCATTGTCTGTTATTAGCATTTTAAAGAGAGGCTTTGTTAACTCCTTCTTCCTAGACCTAGTATTACTTTTTTAATAGCTGAATTCACTCCTGTGAGTATCTTTGGCTCCATTTCTTGATTAAATATTGTCTTCAACAGATTTACCAAAGCATGAGTGAGTTTATGGGATGTTTCACCCTGCATCAGTTACTTTTCTTAAATGGGAATAAGAAGAAGGCAGCTTGAATGCGAAGAACTGTGACTGTCAGAAGACCAAATTCAGAGTCTTGTATTCTGAAATATTCTTAAAATAGAAAGTTCTCAGTGTAAACAGAAGAGAGGCTGTTACATGCTTTGTAAAGTATAATTTAAATTGTGATGTATCTAGTGTTTTTATAGTACATCTCATCTGGAGCAGTGTCAGGATCATGGCGTTTGTATTTGCAGAGGAAGTAATACTTCCAAAAATACAGAAATGTGTGCACAGGGACCAAAATGTGGGTGTTTGCTGTTCTGCATCACGATACTGTCTATTTCCTTCAGTTCTGTGCTAATTAGTATCCAGAAAAGTGGCAGAAGGTGGCTCTGTGAAGGGGAGGACTGTTCTTGTTAGACACTTGTGAGCATCGCTAGGCTGGCTATAAATAATCACACCATCAGGTACTGAGGTTTGGGCTATTCTCCATTCACTGCATGCTGAGAGAGGGCTCGTGGATAAGGCCAGCAAGGTGTCACCTGCAGGCAGGATGGAGCTGTGTGTTATTCTTCCCAGAAATGCACATTAAAGCATCTAGGAGCTTGTACTAGCAGAGCCAAAGCAGTGAGGCAGTTTGTTCTTTTGTCATGGTAACCTCACCATTTTTCTTCTAATTTTTAGGCTAAATATTTTCCTTTCGTTGTTGTTCTGTTATTCCAGTTTCTAAAAAATTCCGAGGACTTTGTGTAAGAAATCCTCATTAAATAGAGTACATGTCAGTACAATCATGTTTTATTCAAGCTATTCATTTTTTGCACTTAAAATGCTTTCTGTTCCAAATGCCTTTCCAGAAAAATAAATGTGGTTTTCAGTTAAAGTAAACAGGTCACATACTCAGTGACCTCAAATCTGATGGCTCAAATTGAGAAGGGGAACTAATTGCATAAAAATGCAGTGGCTTGTGTTATCCAGATGTTCAATAAGTTGGTCTTTCCAGCCTTATTTATACATGCCTGAAAAATAAAATAGATTGTAGTTTCCTATTCATACCAACATGGAATTCATCTCAGTTTATAGGGAAGAGTCTTGTTTTAATGGTTCAGGGTTTGGGTGGATGCCCAAGGAGGGGTAAACTGACCAGACTGATTGCAGCTGCCTGAGGATTGGAATCAGAGTTTGTAAGTCAACAGCAAATGACTCTCGTAGAAGTGGGAAGCTTTTCTGCCAGGTGTCTGCAGATCTAAAGGGAGGGTTTGATGCCACCCAAGCAAGAACATGCCAAATAAAATGTTCCTACTTAGGAATCATTGTGGTCACCTTCTGAAGGTGAATTTTGGAGAGGTCAGAAGAGCAGCATCCTTCTCTCTTGAACTCAGGGCCAACCCTGTGGTTTGCTTGGAGCAGAGTACAGCTGGCCCAGCCACAGAGATCTGCTGTGATCAAAATACCCTGCCCTATATTGGGTGTGTTTTGCTCACAGGGGAGCCTGTGCTGATGGGAAGTAGCAGATGAGAGGATACTCCACGCATTACTCAGTCTGGAAGTGGTTTGTTTTGGAGATGTGTATGTTTTCTGCAATTATTTTAGCCATTAAACTTCAGCCCTGAAAATGCTTTCATCTTGGCTGATTCCATCTTTTTGTGGCCATGGCAATGCAGAGGAGTGTGATGGGAAATGCATTACTAGATTTGTAAATTACGTGCAGTTCCCTCCCCCCGTATGTTTGATACCAGAAGACGATGTTTGACAGAGAAGGTAATGAACAGTATTTGCTGGTAAATCAGCAGCTAGATGTGGTTTGAAAGAAAGCATATTTGAGCATAAAAAGACAATCTGGAAGGGTTACAAGTGCTCTGCACTATCAGAAAAACTGCCCTTCAGATGAGCAGCAGAGCAGCTTCCACCAGTGAGTGCTGGAGAGGGACTGGGTGGCTTCATGACTTCAGGGTATCAGCTCTTGACAAAGCAATTGAGCAAATTTCCCTAGAAAAATAGCCTGCAGGGAAACCTGCAGGGCATCAGATGGTTCTTAGGGTAGGTAGTCCACCCCCAGTTCCTTTGGTCATGGCCACATCCCTGAGAACCCCTGACGTAAGGAGTGGGAGAATCTCTCAGATCTATCCATCAGATGAGAAATTGAAGCATCAGCAGTCATTTATGTAGATGATCCTGATTAAGCAGGAAATGCCCCTCAACATTTTCCCCACCCCCAGATTAGGACAAAATAAGGATTTTTTAAAATTATAATTACCAGTCAGAAAATAAAATCTGGAGAGATTCAGCATTTTTGTTTTAATAGCTGCAAAAATGTCGCATTGATATTGGTCTTTTAAAATGATGTTTGACATTTTGAAAGATCAATTTTTGTCAAAGTTAGCTCAGACCATTAAAACCATTTTAAAAAGGACTCTTTTGCGAAGTAAAAATAAATTCCAAGTGAGGGAGAGCTTTCAAGTGCCTGTCCTTGGGAGCAGTTTCATTCTTAGTGTCTTGTGATGAAAAACCATTTTGTCATAATATTCTCCACCAGTTTTCATCCTCAGGCCCCTTCAGCTCTCTATATGGTCTCTGCCACTACTGTCATCCAGCCATATCAAAATGGGTATTTAGGGATGTTCTTCTGAAAACTAATTCCAGTGTTTGCAATAAGAGCTGCTAATGTAACTCAGAGTGACCATTGCCTGCAGTATCAGCATCTTCAAAGGCTGACTGACACATTTGAGAAACAGATTTTGTGTTACTCTGCTGACCCCAAACTCTGTGCCAGAACAGTTCAGAGAGGGGCACAGTCCTCTCCATGCACCTTCCATAGGGAATAAGGAAAGCTAAATTACAGATTTCATATCCAGATGTGCAGGGGAGCATTCAAGGAAAATGCATCAAAACATCTTGCAAAAACTCATTTAAAGTTACATAAATTGTTGTTTGCATTTTCACATGCAGTTATTTTCAAGTCTAACCAGCTGTATCTGATTGAAGTGGCCCTAAATAAATAATGGTTACATAAACACAACATTTGTTTGGGGATTTTTTCCCAATAAGGTCTGGGCCCTGTTTGCTTCACAGTGTTGCACAGACTGTGAGAAGGAGGTGTCTGAATTTCAATGGGACATTTTGACACAGAAAATCTCATTCTTAGTATGTTTGGAGTTTCTAAGTCATATGGTGACAGCTACCTTAAAAGAAGACACAGTAAATAATATGGCACATGTTTTGCAGAGAAATTGGAATGCAAGCAGAAAGTCCAAAGAGGTGATCACATTTCAGTTCACGTTTTTCACCCCATTTCGGTACATCAAGCCAATGTCTGGTGTGTGCTGATGCACTGAGCAGGCATTCTGCTAACAGGCTCCCCAGCAGCATCCTGGGTTGCTGTTTGTTGGGAAGGGCTGGAGTTTGCTATTCCAGGAGAGCCCTTTGTCACGATCCAAGGCGATAATGCCTCACACTCTCTGTGTTATCATCTGTGTTATCTTCTCACAGATCAATTACCTGATAAAGGGTGACCCTGAGGCAGGCCTTGGTGACTCACTGCTGCAAGTCCAGTCCACAAAGTTCAGAAGTCCTTAAGCACCTCTGAAGTGCTTTCTGGCAGGTCCCAAGGTTCTATAAATGAGGAAATAAACCGAGTGACTCAAGGCACAGAGATGCTCATCTGCACTGTCTCTGTTCCCAACCAGAATAAAACATGAAAGAATAATCTGAAAGACGTGACAGTTTTTATTGAAGAAATAATCAGAGAGTCACTTATCAGAATCAGGAAACCTGCTTTATCCTTTGTTGCATTATAAATAAGAATTATATTTGTTCTTGGGAAACAAGCCTGAAGTACACTGCAAGACATTATTATGAGTGATGCACCGGGAGGAACTGAATAAATACTGCCTGTCTGCCCCATTAGGTGGTTTTGTTTCTTACATTTCTCTCGTTCCTTTACCAGGAACGAGTTGTTTTATCATTTCAGAGGTGTACTCAGAGGAGAGCCATGATTGGTTTCCTTGTGAGAGCCTGAACACCAAGCTGACAAAAGGAAGGATGCCAGGCAAGGAGTGTTGTGGTGGGGAAGGAGGCAGGGGCTGGGATCTCCAGGTGTGCCCCAGCTGCTCATTGTCCAGGTGGGCTCTCCTCCTGCAGGGAGAGCATTGCTGGCCAGAGCACCCCATGGTGGTGTGGAAGAAGCAAGAAGGAACAGGAAGATTAAAGGGAGAAACAGAAATGGAAGGAAGAGACATTTGTAGGGATAGAAGATCAAGGAGGGTGGAAGAGAGGAGTTTACTTTTTCCAGTCTTGTAAACTCTAAAAGGCTGTTAGCTCTGGATTTGAAGGGTTACAGAGAATGCCATCCTAGACAGAACAACACACATAGTGCAGCATCCTCTCATGATCCAGGCATCTGTCAGAGCTGCAGGCACGAGCTCTTGGAGCCGCGTGTGCCGGTTATGTCTCGCGCTAGGTGATTAGATGTAAAATTACACAGTATCACCCGAACTTGGAACATAAAACCACTTCCATGCTCTGTCTTGACTGTTCATAATGTTTCTTGGCAGAAGTTGTTGCAGACACCAGCTTTCAATCCTTCCAAATTAAATGTCAGTTGATGGCAGCGCCGTCGTCAGCGGGAGCGTCCTGCTCATCCCGCTTCCCCCGGCGCTGGGAGCGCTCCGCACCTCCTCAGCTGGCTGATGAGCAGCTCAGCTGGGAGCAGTTTCCAAAGAGATCTTTGACTTTCCTTGGCTTCCCAGAGGAATTCATAATTATTTCCTCCTTTATCATGGAGTGCAGCTGGAGTCTTCGGCTCCATTAGAACTGCCCTGGTAATTTCACAGTGTGAAATTTACAGCAAACTGGGGACATTAACGTTAAATAAATTTATGCAACAGCAACCCTCACCCAAGTCATTAAAAGTGTGTGCAGTTTTTAATGGATGCTTCAGCATGGCATTTGATAAGTTTGTTCATTTCTTTTCCCAGTCTGTTAATTATACATACACACACACATTCTTCTGCCAGAGGTATTGGTGGAAGCTGGCTGTGGCCACGGATGTCACCTCCTTTCAAACACTTTGAGCATGGCTGTAATCCCAAGCTCAGTGGAGTGAGGAGAGGCTGTCACCAAGAGTGGCTTGCGGGGGGGAAGTGTGAGAGTGTGGGTCTGTGTGCAACTCCAGTAATCCAATTGAACAATGTAGTGATTCTGAATCACATCTATTTGAAAAGACAGGATATCATAAAGGCTGCTAATATGGTGGAAAATTGTATTAAGCTGAGACAAGACAAAGTTGATTATGTGCACGATGTGCCTGGCACTGGTCGTTTATGCATATTGATTGATCTTAAATACAGCAGAGCAGGGGATGGGGTTTCTATGGTTATTGATTTTGTTTCAGCTCCTTGGGCTGTCACCAGAGGCTTTCAGATCCCACTGCCTTGACCAATACAAGCCCCGATCAAAAAGCTTGATAAGAAACCAGGCACGGGGCTGATGTCCTAGTCAGAGAAAATGTGCTGGGTATGTCCTTTGAGAAGCAGACACTCAGGAACACCCCTGCTCTTCAGCTCCATGGAGCCAGGGTGTGCAATTCACTGGGAGGCTGAAGTTGGGCTTTTGGGCTGCCTTGCTGGATGTTCCCAGTGTGGGCTGTGCAGGAACAGCCTGGAGTGCTCACGAGGGTCACTTTGCTGCATGATCTGCATCGGTTTGCTGAAGGAGGAGACTTGATTTCCTAATTGTTTAATTTTGGCTTCTGTAAACCTGCTGGAGCAGAACTGTTGTTTTTCCACCTCTCCCACATTCCAAGCAGTGGAGCTAGAAGCAGGAGGTCTTCATCCTGTTCCTTGGTTGTTGTCTCATTCCTCGGGAGTCTTTATTAAGACAGTTTTCTTTAGTCCTGCTCTGCCTGGAGCCACTGACCTCTGCCACCAGGCTTCCAGTGGCTATGTGACTCTGCTGGCATGAGACATTTAATGGCTTCCAACTAAAAGAGAGCAGGTTTAGATTAGATATTAGGAAAAAATCCTTCCCTGTGAGGGTGGTGAGGCCCTGACACAGGGTGCCCAGAGAAGCTGTGGCTGCCCCATCCCTGGAAGTGTCCAAGGCCAGGTTGGATGGAGCTTGGGGCAACCTGGGATAGTGGACGTTGTCCCTGCCCATGGCAGGAGATGAGCTTTGGAGTCCCTTCCAACCCAGGCTGTTCCATGATTCCATGATTCTCTGATCACTGGCATGGAGCTTGAAACATAATATGGGACTCAAATAAGATGCTGGTTTTCTAATAAGCAAAATATTTATAAGTAGAGACAATTAAGCATCTAGCAGTCAGTAAAAAGGATTTGTGGATGTTTGTCCTGGGAATTCCCTAATATCCCTGTCCTGAGGGTTTTTATATGTATGGGCATCTCCACATACCATGGCTGCAGCCCTGTGCAGGTGAGTCTGCTGGCACAGGTGAGTTTTCATGATTGTGGTTTAGTTCTGAAAGAGGAATTTGTAAGCACGTTGAATTGAGTGCATTCAACTCGCTTTGATTTATATTTGAGCTGAGGTGAAAGAACTCTATCTGTGATTATGGACATCAAAGACAATATATTGAAATTCAGTTTTCTAATGTACACATCATTTATCAAATCTCTGCCCAATAATGCCAACATTTGCTGCACAGAAATACAACGTGATGGATTACCTGCTTCCCACCAGCTTTCTGAAGGCCAAGGAAGATAAACACAGGATTCTTGTAGAAATGTCAAGTTCAGGCTGGGGAAAGGGACTGAAATCAAAAACCCCAGGGCAGTTAGCAAAATTCATAAGCAGGGTGAGAATTTCAGGAACCTTACAGTCCTCAAAGGAAACAAGTTTCTTTGTTTCTTGCTGTCACCAAGAGCACGAGCGACCCACCTGCTGCAGGCAGAACGTGTCACCTTTTGCAGAATTTGGCCTGGTTTAGTCCCTGCTCTTGAGATGCTGATGATCTAAAAAAAGCACATTTTTTACATTTAAAGCAGCAGCGATCTGGACTTGGATCCAGAACAGCCAATTCTTGCCTGGGTTCTGAAAAAAGGAAAGAAATAAAAAAAAAAGCTTAGAAATATGAATTTCAAATTAAAACCAGTAAAAAATAAATAGCAGAAAAACACTTTTATTTCTTACCGAGCTTCTATTCAGTTCCTGCTTCCTGTGTTGACAGTGTAAGTTATACTTGGGCAGGAAAAAAAGGAAGCCCACAAACATAATTGCAACCATGTCTAATTAGGCAGAGCTATGTAAATTTAGCGTTTCTACATGATTATAAATGTCAGGAGAGCCTTAGATAAGACATGAGAGTTTTGAGTATCTCTTGTGTACCTAGTCTAAAATATCCTTATTGCTAATCCTATTCATCTGGAGTTGCTTCCTAATTAGAATATTTATGGGCTAATAAGGAGGTGAACAAGACACTCCAGTTCAGTTCCAAAGGTGAGAGTAGGGATTCATTAGACTCGGCGTCTCTGTTTTGATTGCTGTACAATGTAATTACCATTGTGCTAGACAATCATTTTAGATTTACCTTAACAACAAATGTTTAAAGAAGATTCCTGTTGTTCTGTCTTTGTGCCTCGGTCTGCTGAAACCAAAAGCAGTGATGTCAGCAGCTTTGAGACATTTGGGGGTTCCTGGATGGTTTCTTTTCCTTGTTTTATTTTCTGAACTGTTTTGACCTCAGTCTGTCAGTTACTGATGTTTCTGAGTTTTGGCCATGCCAGCTAAAAGTGAATCTGGTTTGCATATTTTATGAATTCGTGTTTTATAAATTTTATATCACTAGGACCTGTTTTATAGGAAATGCTTATTTTGATATTTTGGTGGTTTTTTTCAGAATTTTCACTCGCATGTCTATAGCCAGTGACCTGACATAAAACAATTTTTAAAGTCAGATGGAGTTTAGCTGGTTTTAGGTTATACTACCATGAAAGCACTGGGAATGCCTGACATTCAGTGTCTGACTTTAATGTTTCTTCTGGAAGGTTCTTCCCTACCAGGAGCCCCACTGAGCCCAGGCGCAGCAGCAGCAGGAAAAATGCCTCCTGCATCCATATTGAGAACCAGGCAATCCTGAGTTCCTCCCCACGGGGTTCTGGACCTTGCTGATTCAGCACTGTGTGAGGATTTGGGTGCTTCCTTAGTGGGATCATCCCCTCTCTTCCTTGTTGAGGGAGGGTCCAGTCCTTCCCCACCCATCCAGCCCAAGAGCTTGCAGAAAACATCTTCCAGATTTCCTCCTGCTGCCTCCTCTGGCTTTTGCTTCTTCCAGCTTGCTGCCAGAGCTCCCATTGAGAAGGGCCTTCAGCTCTGCCTAAGGAGAGATTCTCTTTCCCTGAACCCAAGGAGGAGCTGGGAGGGTTGCCAGCCCCAAACCCCTGGCATTGAGGGCAGCTCCTGATGGATTTTAAAAAGGACAAGACACAGAGTTTCTGTTCTCTCTCCCACATCTCTCTTTACTTTAAGCTCCACTTCTACCTGCAGACAACATCTGAGTTCTGCAAAGCAACACCCATAATTAACACAAATGCTAAATTGTCCCTTTATTTTTGCCATGCTGTGGCCACTCTCAAAGTCAGCTCCTTTCCAAGGCCAAGTTGATCACAGCATAACCTGAGGGCTTCATCTCTTCTCTTTCCTTTCCATACTGATCTGGTTGTCTGAGAAAACGGCGTTCTGTGGCTTTAAAGGTGTGATCAGAAAAGTTGTTAAGATGTCAAGTCACATTACTTCAAGTCTTCTCTGTATAAATTACAGTGAAGTACGGTGATCTCATAAATAATGATAAATATAGCAACATTCTACTGCTGATGGAAATCATTATCAGCCATTATCAACTTTAATTAATATATTCACATTATTCAAATCCAGGTAGGAAATATTCTTTGGCATCAAGTCTAGAGGAGTATGGATTATGGCTTTTGTGCAGCTTGAAAAGCAGCTGGCAACGGGGAAGCAGCTCCAGGGAAATATTTTGTTTAGACTTAGGGTTCAGCACATTGATTGTCCCATAAATGTCCCCCACTTTTCATGCTTGTGTGCCAGAGCTGGTAGATATCATGTTTTCAAGGGTTATTTCTTTCCCTGGAGCACTGCTCTTGCCCCAGAAGAGCTTTCTGTTGTTTGTGGCATCTCAGTTGTCTCCGTAGCAACCAGGGTAATGCTGGGGAATACACAATCGAGGATGCTGGAGATGAGTACTGGTAGCAAATGTTCTTTAACATGAAAAATGAGTGAAAACAAACAGAAAATATGGGCTAAATAAACCTCTGCTAGTTCTAAATGGAATGGTTCTTGAAAATTTCCATTAGGACTTAACAGCTCTTTAAATAAATAACCAGTATGTCCCCTTCCATCTGAGGGTTTCCATCTGTTGATTGTGTTTGTTTGCTTTCCTCCCATTTTGTGAAAATCCCGAGGCCCAGTCCTTCTGCACACCCAGCCCCTGGGTACAGGGCTGAACATTCCCTCCTTCCCTTTGGAAAAGGAGCTGAAAAACACAACCAGACAAATGTACCCCACCTGCCACTCCAGGAGCTAACCCATAAAACTCTGCATCTACACCTCCTGTTGCCCCTGGAGCATGGCCAAAACAAATCCTTTTCCTGCTGAAGACCAAGGACAGCTTTCAGGCCCAAAAGCACAAACAACAGTGGACTGAAGGAAAGAACAAGAAGGATGAGACCTCACAACCTGAAGCTGTAATTGGACAATTAAACCCCAATATGCAAATGGACCAAAACTTACAAAAGTGTAAGACCTCGTGACTGGCCAGCCAATTTGTGACCATTCTGGGTCCACCTTGGGTGTAGCCCTGGTCAGGCCCTGTCCTGCCCAAGGTGTACCCTGAGGGCCTTTCAATAAATACCTACATTATTCTCTAGCTCTGTCCAGTCTCTGTTTCAGGTCAGCCTCCCCAAGGCACCACTCCCCAGGAGTCCAGCTCATGGCATCCCTCCACAGTCAACAGAGAATCTCTGGGATAATCCCTGCCCCTCAGACATGCACCCTCTAATATTTAGACCAAAGAAGGTGCCAGCCTAGGATGGTATTTTCTGTTCCAGACAGAGCAGTGAAAATAGGATTTCTGTGCGTGTGCTGTGTTTTCCATGGGAAAGGCTCCCATCAGTGATTCTGTGGGCTAATGGCTTAGTTAGAGACATTAATGACTCAAAGTAAGGAGCTGTGGCAGCTGGTGTGAGGTAGCACTTTGTTTCTCCTGTCAGATAATACATTTCTAAATCTGGACTGTTCTGACATTTCCTGTGAGAAAAAAAAAAGAAATAAAAAATCCATACAACTCCCATTAAACAAGGGAGAGAGGTAAACACTGCTGTTAGTGGGGTGAGATAAAACCTTTTCACTCTGGGACACAAATGTGAGTTCAGCTTATGATAAAATTAAATACATTTTGTGATGTCACCTTACTCCCCACAGGGAGTCAATCCATTTCACAAAATTCTTTACACACGCTTATCACAGCCTCCAACTCCTTCTGAGAGAGACCAAAAATCCCAGAGTCCTAAATCCCTTTGCATTCTACATGAAGAGGATGGTCCTACCAGCTCCACATGGAGCCTGCTCTTACAGCCCTGCTTCCTTCTTGCTGCGAAGAACCTCAGCCTCTGGTTCTTCTACTTTCCCAGCATGGTTTTGTCTGAGAAGTGGAGGAAATAGAGCAACACACATACAACATTTAATGTACTAAAGGTGCTTAGTCTGAGTTCATACGCCTGAACCCGAGGTGAGTGGCTCCACAGAAGCTTAACACTGCTGTAGGAATAGGAGAAATACTAATTTGCTTTTCCAAAAGTACACGTCTCACCCGTATTTTGGAGAGTCTTAAACTTAGAATCTCATCAGCTCCTCCTAAATCTGCTGCAGGGCTAAGATGTTCAGCTGGATTCTGAAGAAAATAGGGATGCAGTTTTGGGGATGTTTCCCTTGCATTGTACAGGCAGCTGAGATTTTGGAGTGGACCACAGATGAGATGGTTTCATTTGAATTCCACATCACAGCCTAATCAAAAATAGTTTGGTTTCAGGGAATCCTTTATCCCACGGTGTCTGTTTTCCTTTGTAATTGCCAGAAATTATCAGTACTAGAATAAGGACTGATGTTTGCAATTAACATAGCCTGAATAAATTCCAGCTCACACGTGGTACCTTTAAGTGGGATAAGACACCCCAGGTTCATGGCAGGTGATGGGTGGCATGAAGCAGATCCTGTGGAGGGACTAAAGCACTGTAAATCCACATCCCAGCTTGTCTCTCTGTGATTTTTATGCACCTATATCCTCAGTCTGCAGTTACATTTTTGGACTGGTTCTGTCACTGAGCACAAAGCGATGAATTGCTGCCCAGAACTTACAGTCAGTATATTTACACGTGCAAAAAGTTTCTTTTTGGAATAATTCTGCTCAGGGAACTGATGCAACTCAGCAAAAGGACTGTCTTGCACATAGAAACAGGTCTGAGCTGAGGGTGGGGGGAAAAGAAGTAACATTGTGAGGGTGGATTTAATCAATACAGTTTTACTTCTGTGCATAAAGAAGGCTTAAAACTGCATTCAGTATCTCCAACTGGACTCTGCAAACTGATGAATCCCTCTGAAAAAAGAGCCTTAATTCCTCTGCCTGTTCCCCATTTGAGGAACAGGAATAATTCTCAGCTTGCAGAAGTTTAATGAGTATGAATTTGTCAATATTTATGCCTACAAAGAAAATAAAATATGCTGGCATTATTTATAGCATTTCAGTAAGCTCGTCAGAGCAGCATCATATATGATCAGGTCATGGGTTAACAAGGATTAATTTTCTTGGCAGAATTATGCTTTGCAATTTTTCATTTCAGTCTGTTACTTTTGAGTATTTGATAATGTAGCCTACTAAATTCAGGGTCATTTTGCTTCTTGTATGAAATTCAGCACTTCCCTACACAAATGTTTTTTAAGCGGAAATGTAGCCAGAACTGGGGAGTGCTGAAGTGCTGAAAATTCCCTCTTGCAGCTAGTAGCCAAAAAACTGCTACATTCCTCCAGTTTTGTAACTGCAAGAATTGCATTTCATCACATAAAGGTGGTTGGCAAGTTCCTCTTTCATACCTCGTGGCAATGTGAAGTTAATTCCATATTACAGGAACCTGGGAGGTTGTTGAGGGGGTCTCTACAGTGCCAGTTCCTTTATAAAATTTCCCCTGCTCTGATGGAACCTGCTCCTGGTCACCTTAGGGCCTTGGACACTTGCAAAGATCCTGCACATCCCTTAGATGACAAAAAACATAGAAATTAAATGCTGTTTGATTAAGGCCCTGATCTGGGAAAATTAAATTTATGGGAAAATTTAATTTATTAAAAAAAATGCCTTATGGCTGCTGCTCCATCCTCTTGTCATACACAGTCACTAGAAAGACCCCAAGGTACCCTTCCAAAGGTCTCCCTGTACAGCTGGGACGATTTAGGATTATCAAAAATCCTTCTTGGTCTACTCCCTCCTCCCTCAAATTAATAAAAGGGCTTTGTAATTGCACACTCCTTATATCAATCTGCTTTTTCTGGAGCTCTGCTCTGACCAGACCCTCTCCTGTCACTGACATGGAGCAGTTTTCATGGATGGCAGTGGCTGCTCTCTTTGGAGTCTCACCTGGGTGTACAGAGGCTCTGCTAAGGCAGATCTGATTAAGGCTGACAGGCTCAGTATGGGAAGGAAAACATCCCTGTTCATCACAGCAGCTCTTGCAGTGGCACTCTGCCAGCCTGGCATCTCAATCATTTCGTTTGTCAGCAGTTTTTCAGTTTACCATGAAGTCATTTGTTCCTGTTCCTCACTTGCCCAGTTTTATCTCATATGTGAAGCCCTGTGAGCAGGCAGGATAGTGAGCTGTGCTCTCCAAAGCAGAGAGCAGGTACCTGGAGGGTGGTGCAGCCCTGCTGGAGCTGGGCCATGGCTCCCTTGGAAAAGCATCTGCAAAACCTCTGAGTCTCCAGAGGTTGGGGCTCAGACCTCACAGTGCTGTTTCTCTGCTGGGTCTTGGGGAATAAGGTGAGAATCATGAAATGTATTTAATTTTATAATGGAACCCAAAACTAAGTTTGCCCAAATGCCCTGCAGCCACTTCCCTGTGCAAACCCACAACGGGTCAGTGTTAGCAGTCAATATTTTCCTGAGATCAGTATGTCTCATTCCCCAAAAGCTGTACCCAGAGATCAGTGAGTGCTGACAACCATCAGGAAGCTCCATGGGAAGCCCTGTGCTATGAAGACTGCTCTCTGAAAATAGTTCTTTATTTTGGTGGCCTGTCTTTTGTAAGAGTACACATAATTATCCATTCGTGACTTGTCTCAAATCCATTAATAGAATGTTTAATAAAATATCCTTCTTTTCTATTTATCTAATACAAATAGATATAAATATCAGGATCATTAGCTTGTAAAAAAGGCTGAGATGCCTCCTTCAGAACAGTGTAGCACTTTATCCTCCATTAATCCTAGACCTTGCTCAGTGAATGATTTGTACCATTGCAGTAATTTTAGCTGTGTAGCATTTGATAAATTATCACAAACTTTATTTTGTATTTTTCTCTGGACCTAAGTGTTTTTTTCCTTCAGATTCAGTCTGAATTGTAGCCCTTCTATACCAAGACATAGAACAAGTCAAGTATTGAATCAACTGCATGTCTTTATTTCCTTTATGTTACATCTTTAACATTATTCATATATACAAAATTAGCAAGATCAAATATTGCTCATGTTCAAATGCCTTTCTTTCTTGTCATGGGTCAGAATTTCAGCCAGGAAAAAAAAAATCCTTCACTCACAAGATAAGCTTTCAGTTCATTTTCCCACAGCACTGGAGATCTTTTTCATTGCACCTGTTTTCATGTAGCCCTTTTCCAAGGCAGGGAAACAAAGTCTTTGCAGGCAGAGCTGGTTTTGACAAAAGCCCCCTTCACTATTTCCAACTTCACAACCAAACTGAATTTCTTTTCCAGAAGTTGTCAATCACATTCTCCCTCAGCAAATCGACATAACATGACCCTGCCCATGCTGGGTGAAACAGCTCTTAAGAGAAATACAATAGGGAGCATATCACATTAATCTCTTCCCTGTTATTTGACTGTTTTCCACTAACCTTTCCTTCTGCCAGATTTAATTAAATCAGCTGCTTTTGTGGCTCTAACCTGTTCCTTCTCTGTTTGGACATTCCCTTCAATTCATAAGGCACAGATGAGATGCAGCCAGCAGGGACTTAGCCAAGCCATTTTCTTAAAATAATTCTCAGCAGTGAATAACAAATGACACCAAATGAGTTTATTTTATCCAGACCATAAGGAGTCAACACAGTACAGATGCCCCAACTTGTGTTGTGCTCCTGACTGCCAGCAATTTTAAAATCCAGGATCTTAGTGTTGTTCGTACCACGTGTACACATATAGGATTTGACAAAATGGCTTGAATATATAACATTGATTTTATTTTTTTAGTTGCTGCACTGACAGATTTTTTAAAAACCTCATGTTCCTCAGAATAAAAAGGTCTGGCTGCATCAGTGGTGTCATGAGTGTGGAATTTCAAGCTTATCTGCAAAAATGAGACCAAGTATAAATAATGAGCAATATTATGAATATTTATTCACCTACACTGATCCTCCTGATGATCTTTTTCAAGCTTCCAGCCTGACAGAGCTTAAAGAAGAAGGCAGTTTTACCTGAATTGTGAAAGGTTTTTCTTCCTCTTTCTAATCAAGCGTGATGTACCAGAAAACAAATCAGGCTGATAAAAACAGAAGTCAGACTTACAAGAAAAACAGCTGTAGCAGCTAAATGGCTTAAAGCAGAGAAAGTAGGAAAACAGCATGTGGGGCTAATGATGGGTGGTTTTCAGGTTTCAGAATACATTAAGGCATTCTCCCTGTTTATTAAATTGCTCTGGCAGCATTTGACAGCAAAGGTTTTGTGGATTATAAGAGTGCAATGGACATAACTAGGATATTTTTTTATCCTAAAGCCTGGCCCTTGGGTAATCACCAAGAAGTTACACGCTGCAGGAGAAATTTGCTTTGCACAAGTCCAAAGAAGGTTGATTTTACTTTAAAAAAAATGTTTCTGAGATCGTTGTTTACTTTCCCTTCTCTGCCTTGAGATTTTGAGTTTTTTCTGTCTCAGCACTCACTCCTTTTGTCAGTAAGTGGCAGAAAGCACCTGGAAGCAGCATCAATTTACTGCTGGCATATTTACCACAGGGCACCTCTCTGCAGCACGGGGAGCTGTGTGACCACCCAGACTTTGAACTATTGCTCATCTCTCCCTGCCCAAGAAAAGCCAAATGTAATTTCATGGTTTTACAGAAATTGCCTCAGCCAAAAGTTAGAAGGTTTATTATTCCTCAGGTCTCCTTTTAAGTGCTCTTTGTGAGATGACCTGGAATCTCTGGGGCATAAAGGCTGCAAAGTGTTGATGGGAGCTGGGTTGGAGCTGGTTCCTGTTCCTGGGAGATGCAGATGGACACCAGCTCTGTCCTGTGCTGAGGGAAGGGGCTGGAGATGGGAGCTCTGCAGCCTCCCTTATCCCAGAGGCTGAGTGCTCCAGCCAACAAATGGATTTCTCTTCTCATGGTATCACTGTTTGATCAGAAAGAGTTTTAATTTCATTTTGAAGTGTTATTTTTCATTTCTTTGATGCACGGAAAAATTAAATGACTTGCTAAAGGTCACTTGGGGAGAGTTTGGGAAAATGCTAAAGAAATCCAGATCTTCCAAGCTTCAACCTGCAACCTTAATGACAACCATCCTCTGTTCTGGCACCGTGGCTGTAGTCAGAATCAAAATACATTATCCAAGATATTCATCACATCTCTTTTATAGTGAAATTTATCTGTAGCTCATGCCAGCTGACTGCCATCCCTTTGCATGACTGTCAGAAGCAGGTAATTCAGTTTCCTTATTTCTCCCCTGCTTCCTTTTGGATTTATATCTAATCTGGAGTTTGGATCACTGAAAAGAGAGATGCCCATTTCTAGGGATTCTGATGTTGGTGTCAATGAGAGAACCATGTAAGAAGCTCATTAACTGACAGTCTTTCTAATCAAAAAAGTTGATACTACCCAAGAACAGAGATAACTGTAATGATGGGGTTTCTGACAATAATTTTGGTAATAATTCTGACAATAGTTTTGAAGTCAGCTCATAGCACCTGAGTCACTTCATTCAAGTTTTTAGAAATGTCTGTGCTCAAACATCAGGTAAGAAATGTTGTGGCCTCTGTTGCCCACCCTCTGCAAGTCAAAATGTAGAACAAATATTGAGTTAATAACAAACCTCACTGTGCTGTTAACCTTGCACACTTCTAAACATTCTGCTGCCACCAGTGACCCCAGCTGGGGTCAGAGCCTGGAAAACCCCCTGCAAGGTGTGTTTGGGTCACTTCACTGTTTTTGGTGGATGTGTTTTCCTGTGTGCCCCTTTCTTTGGGCAGAAGTTGCTGCATTGAGATTCGACATTTTTCACTGCAGCTTGGGTGTTTTTTCAAAACCTTGATGGCTCAGTGTCTAATCGCTTAGGGGTAAAACTCCAAAAAAGAGAAAAAAGTATCTTATCTGAGACAAATGTGGTGGCAGCATATTGCACTCGAAGCACCTCTGTTCCAGTTTAATACAGCCCTTCCTGTGCACAGTATTGCTGGCACCAGACATTGTTAAGAGAATCATTGAAATGATCCATCAGGATCCCCAGCCTGTCTTACCATTTCCAGTTATTTGTCTGCTGTGCGTTGGTTTTGTTTCGTTTTTTTCCTTTTTCTCTTTTTTTCTTTCCCCTGGTTTTGTCTCAGGGCTGTTTCAGTGCTTGGAGTTTCTATTTCTGAGCTTCCCTGTGTATCCCTGACAACTGGCAGATCGCTGTCGGAGCTGAGCTGCTCAGTCAATAGCCCTGCTCCTGGAGCTGCTCAGCAGCGTCCTGGCACTCTCCAGGAGATGAGGTGCATGAGCAATTCTGTTTGGTTCACAGACCTTCTGTCTGAGAGGCTCCAGGGAGATATGGCCAGGATGCTGGAAGGCTTTTTGGGATGGCTGCTGGGGTCTGCTCTGTAGCCGGTGCAGGAACGGTTTCCACTTCAGCGCTTCCCCTGCCTGAATGACACAAGAAAAGGCAGCCCTGGGCAGCAGGCACTGAACTGTTTGGTCTCACGCTACTAAAAGGCCAAACAGAGTAGACTCCTGAAAGGCTTTCTGGCATTCTTTGATGTTGTAACCTCTGTGTGATAAAAAGATCATATTCACTTCCTTTCAGGTAACTTTTAAAGCACTTTCTCCTGCTTTCATAGGAAAGCTCAGCTTGCTAGTGCTGGGTGTTGTACCCACCACCAGAGGCTGTTTTGCTTTCAGAAGCTGCACACAAAAGAGGAAAGAGCTGCTAAAAGCTGGAGCAGGTCCCATTTACACTTACGTGAGAGATTCGACACCCGCCCTGGGAGAAGCTTGAAACGTTAATGGTGTTCCAAATGGGTCAAAAGGTGTAAATTGTAACACATTATTATACTATCATAAAGTGCAGTAGCTTAAGAGAGAATAAGATGAGTTGTATAAGGTGTGAGATCCCCCACGTTATGGGTCTTAGGTGCTGAGAGGGAAAGTGTTAAAAAGAAGTTTAATTGCTGGTTGTTAATCAGGCTGCCAGGAGAAAGCTGTTAAAGGTGTATGTCAATAAAGCTCCAGTGCCAAGTGAAAGTCCTGAGCTTGGCCATGGACCTTCATTTGTATCAGATAAAATGGTTTTTGAGGGGCAGTGGAACAGCTGTGGGTGGTGGGACTGAGGCTCTTCTTGGCACAGAGGAGTTTATTGGTGTTTGGGTGGTGGCGGGTTTGGTCAGAGGATCCCAGAAATACACAGGGTCTGACCAGGATGTCACATCAACACCTCTGCTAGGAAGAAAGGCAGCCTGGTGAGCACAAGGCTGTTCCCAGCAGAGTAAACTCTGCCTTGCTGAACAGAGCCAGACCTGCACCACGCCTGCCTGGGGCTCTGCCATCACAGGCAGCTCATAAAATCAAATACACCAGAGGCTTGTGAAAGGGGAGCACCTTGCCATGCTGGAGGAAAAGCCAATATAGCCCCAGCCAAATGGAGAAAACAACCCTGGCTCTTTGCTTCACTGTCTGTGGCTGTGCAGCACTGAGCAAGTGGCCCAGTTTGTTTTAAAAATACCCTTCCCTCCCTTGTTTTATGCCTGTCTTAGCAGAAACATGAACACCTCAGGTAGGAACTGGTCCTGTATAGCAAGGCTGTGATGGGGCAAAACTGCATCTTTTTAGCTCAGGCAGCAGCCTGTGCCTTGGGATTTACAGCCCAGGGTTTGATGTGTGCCGAGGACTCTGCAGCCACAGTGTGATGCTGTGTTGTCTGGGAGAAATGAAAAAGTCAAGGTTTATCAAAGACTCTGCTCAACTGTGGCACAGGGGTGAAGCTCACTCAGCATCAGCATCGCTGGGGGAGCTGCAGATGTACTGGGTTCTCTGGGTATTCTGTGAAAGCTGCCTTCTTCCCAGAGCTTTCAGAAGAGGGCTTTCTGCTGGAAATCTGTTTATGTTTAACCAAGGCTAGGTAGGGAGTATTAAGGGATAGATGCTTTGAAAGCTTTTCCCGTGAGCTTTGTGTAAATGGTGCCTCGTTAGGTCTTTTTGGAAAAAGTACTTCTGCTTGAGTCAAGTGAAAGTTTATTTGTTTTTAAATTGCCTTTCCTGGCTCTGGTGCAGTATTTATTGATGGTGTGTTTGCCATCTCTGATACCCAAAAACATGAACATCAAGTCTTCACTAGCATGCAAAAAAAATTGTTTAGAAAACAAATCACAAGAACATCTCACAGTCATCTCATTGGTGTCACAAAATTAAGGGGAGATGGAAAAAACATAGATATAAAGAAGATGTGAGGATAACCACGGGAGGAAATAGAATTTAGATTTTCTATCTCCTTCGCCAATAGATTCCTGCTAATACATCCTACATCCTGGTAACCTTATTTGCTTTACTAGACGTGGTGCTAAAATTAGCTAGTCATACATTTCTCAGGAAGTAGTAATTAATTGGACAATATTTGTACAGAGCTTTGAAAATGTAGGTCCTAATTTTGCAAACCCTTTGTCCATAATGCAGATTAATTTAATCACATAATTACTGCATTTCTGGACTTTGGTATACACAGTTCCCCAGCCCATGTGTGATGTATAATAATTGCCTGTGTAAACTGGCAATAGCCGCATTTCTCAAATACTGTGCGTGCTCGTTTGAAAATTGGGATCACAGGTAGCACTCCATTAGTAGGACTTCATTTTAAAATCCTTTGTTCTTCTCTGCTCTGTCTGTGAATACGATTTACTCTTGTTTATACCCTCTCCTCTGTGCTCAGCTCAGCCAGGGATTTGAGCTGGGCTTTCCATGCCAGCCTCTGTCTCGATGGGGAGAGCCACTTGAAATAACTGTAATTTTGTTTGGGGCACCTGGTCCTTTGTGTGTGCCAATGGAATGGGGCTGGTTCAGTGATAACGATCAGTGTTAAGCCTTTCACATGAACAGTCTGTGCTATTTGGCCTGAAAAGGGCTTTCTTCTTTTTCTTTTTAGAAAGTTGTTTGTACACAGAGAATGCTGAGAGATCTGCCTTCTGCTTTAGCTCAATTTGTCATAATTTCTACCTAGACCAAGAGGATTTAGCCCTAATTTAATACATTCTTTTGAACGTTTTTGCTCCCCAGACCCCAGCATTAGATTGCTCCAGCATCTCGCTCCTTTCGTGGTGAAGGACCTACTAATTTCCAGCCTAAATTTATTCATGGCCAGTTCACACCCATTTGTTCTTGTGTCAACATTGTCCTTTAGTTCAAATTGCATCTTTGCCTTCCTAGTGTTTATCCTCCCGATGTTATTTATAGACAGCAATCATATCTGCCATCAGCCTTCATTTCGCTAGACTAAACAAGGCAGGCTCTTCCAGGCTCTTCTGCCGGTGATGGGCTCTTCAGTGCCGGCACCTGGTTGGATCCGGGGGGCTCGGCAGCGAGCACAAGGGCCTGGATTGTGCTCAGCATCCCGATGAGCCCGGGGTGCTTGGCGCAGGCAATCAGCGCTGCCAGATGTGCTGAGAGCTGCACACGGGGTGTTTGCCAGCAGCGTGTGTGCTCTGAGATGCAGGGAGATGGTGGGACGTGGGGAGAGCCCTCCTTCCTTGTGTCCAATAAAACAACTTCCAGGAAAGTTTTATTGTGTTGGTGCCCTGCTGCATTTTCCTGTATTTTGTGCTATTAAATCACACCTTTCTATTATCCCGTTGACCTTTTTCCAAGCTGCCATTCCTCCTGTACAAGGCACCTTTTTAACCAAGCCCTTGACTGATTTCCCATTAACCAGCTTAACAGATTCCTTCAACTAATTCCCATCTTCTGGAATTTAGCTGATGTATTTCTTTGGGGCACTGTATCAGGTGATTGACAGAAGAGCAGACAGATTAGATCTGCCACAGTTCTTTTAATTATTCCTTCCTTCATAATTTTTTCCTTCAAAAGTCCTTCTTTGGTTTTTAGGTCAGACTAAAAGCTCTGCACTTATCAAGATGAGGTTTTTTTCCTCGGCTGGAGTAGAAACAGTACATTTGCTTTGCTGTAGCATGAAGATCTGTTAGATTTATTAGAAACACTTGCCATGGCACCTTCCACAGGCTTCATTGGGGCTGGGTTTTTAGTCTAGACCCCCTTGGGCCACAGGCTCATTTCCTCAGCTCCACAGCATCACCATCAGAGCAAACATACCCTAAATGTTAGGACCATTTTGGTTTACCTCTATGCTGTAGTTTCTGCCCTGTGCTGTTTAAAATGTCATTTTTGCAAAGAAAGAGAATAGGAGAATTATTCTGTATGATCAAAATGCCATCGAGAAAATGTCTCTCGTGCTTGGGGGCATGAGGATGCCTGTCTTTTTCCTTTTTTAATAGTTGTAACAATAATAATACTATTAGGACAACAAACTGAGATGCCCCTGGAGACGATGTGACAAATTAGAAGGACATGCTGAAATTGAAATTGATTGAATAGTTCAATAAAATCAGCTTAATGCACAAAAGCAAAAAGATTAGCTAAACAAAAAAATCAGTAATTTGTTATCTGCTGGGGCCAATCTCACTGGAGATTGAATTAGTTATAAACTAAAACTAGGCACTTGAAAGGAGCACTCTTCTATGCCCACAGAGATGGAGCCTTTCGGATGGAGCTGGATGTGGATGGCAGCCATGTGCCTGAAGGTTTAGCAGATCAGATCTCAGACTGTTTCCATTTGGTGGACTTGGCCATGGTGGCTTTATGGCTGGACTTGATCTTAAAGGTCTTTTCTAACCTAGATATTTCTGTGATTTCATATGTCTGGGTTCTATACAACTTCCAGGAGAACTTCCATTCTCCATGTCTGAATCTAATTTTGCTCTAAATACAACAGTTTTGTGTTCAGTTGATGGAAATCAGTACAACTTTGGGGATGTCTCTAGGATTCTAGCTCACCTCTGTTTTTTTCTTCTTTTTTTCTTTTTTTTTTTTCTTTTTGTGTGTGTGTCGTATGATCTGATCAACATCTTTCTTTTAAACTTCTTTAATTTAGTGTTCTGAATTTGTGTGAGCTCAGTGAATGGTGCATTGTTAAATAAAACAACTCTGTTGTAAACCTGGGGTCTGTGAGTACGCATACACAGACATGTTTTTCTCAGTTATATGAAATCTGATTGCTGCTACTTTTTTAAGTATCCTCCCCACTTCTATGGTTTAAACCTTCTGTTATTTAAACCAAATTATTTGGCCTGTTAGGAAGTACTTTCATCAGCCTCCCATGTTGTCTCTAACAGAGAATAAGGAAGGAAAAGCTAAATATGAAATACAAGTTCCATTCACTAATAAGGACATTTCAGCCTTGTGCAGTGCTTTACAAATGGTGCAGTGAACAGCTCCTTCTTGCATGAGGCAAAACAAGGGCTAACAATAGTTTCTCCCTCATGTTTTATTATACAAGATAGGAAGAGATAATGAAAGTGCATTTCCATAATATATTCCAGTTGCAAGGTGCTGATGGATCCCTAAGTGTGATGTCTTGTCAATTTAGCAGGTTAATTAAAAGCCCTGGAATCAAGATAAAGCTAAAATGCAGTTCTCTTATTCTGGGAACTCAGAAGAATTAAAGAACTGAGCCAATTACAGCACTTCAAGGATGTTTGTATGGGAATAAAGAGATCTAATTGACCTAATTCTTGCCCTTTGAAACTTCAGAGGACATTTGATATCTTACACAGGCTTGTAGCATTGGCACCTTGAAGGAGCAGCCCTGGGTACCTGAGCTGTGTTCTGGGGGTAGTTGGTCTTTCCTTGCATCAAAGTCCCTCCACCTGACTTCACAAAAAAGCTTTTCCTGCATAAAAGTCTGCCTCCACTTGGTTTACACACCTCTGGGGCTTTCTGATGTGCCACCTGCAGCCTTAAGGAGCAGGGTTGTGTTGAGCTTTTGGCTGGATCCTGCCCTGGTTCTCGTGCATCCCTTCGCCCACTTTTCAAGAGAGGAGCTTTGCTTTCCTGTCTGCCTGTAAAGTGCTCTGTGAGCACAACATGGAAGCTAAATTCTTAGAGTAAAATTCTTAAATAGTATATTCTGCAGATCTAAATTAAAATTTATTGTTGAGGCCGGTTGTAAAGATCAGGAGGCTTCTCTTGGTGCAGGCAGATATTCCTAAATAAAGAGATCCCAGGAAGATCTGTACACATGCAACATCAGATGGCCTCTCCTATTTTATTCAGGTTTATTTTCCAGTTGTGTTGACTTACAGCATCCTTTAGAACTTTAGAACTGTGTGATTTTTATGGCTGGCTTGGTGAGATTTTTTTCCTTTGAGAGCTGTGTCGTAGGGGGTGCTCAGGAATTTAAATTAGTTCTGCTGAACTGCTGTTTATTGCACTGAATTATTTTTTTCTTCCATACTGGACTTAAATTCTCCTTATTTACCAGGATTGTGTTAAGGATTGAAACACGAAGAGCATTTTAATGCTTTTTGGGCATCAAACTGTGTGAGCAGAACGAGCTGGAGGGCCGCCAGGCAATGTTGATGTCAATTTTTGGGGGTATAATGTTCTTAGCAATGTTCTCAGTGAAAACACATGAACAAAACTTTTACTGATTTTCAGAAGACAGAAGCTAATGTTGCAGAAAATACTTAAAAGTTAATAAAAATGTCAGCTTCAACCAGAGAATTTTGCCCATAAGACTTTTATTTTCCCTTGAGACGGGTGATGTCCACCAATCTATGCAAAAATCACTTCAAAAACATTGCAGAAAAATTAATTGATTTTTTTTTTAACTAACATTTTTAATCCAATTAACTTCTTAGTCTGCTTAAAGATCACACTTGTATATGGAAAACAAACCAAAGCATTTTGCGTTTTTTGTCTCTCATCTTTTCCTTCTCTTTTTTTTTTCCAGAAAGTTCAGCAGTACATAGTCATTGTTCAAGCCACAGATATGGAAGGAAATCTTAACTATGGTCTCTCAAACACGGCCACAGCCATCATTACAGTGACAGATGTGAATGACAACCCCCCTGAATTCACCACCAGCACTGTGAGTATCCACACATCAGCAGGGGGATGCATGGACAGGGTGGTTTTAATTCATGAGTGTTGATATCTGCTGTCTCTCCAAGCTGGTTGGGCAGATAGGAGGAACTTCCATGGATAACTGTGGAATAAAGACTTTCAGGGGAGAAAAAAGGAAAAGGGGAGAAGAGTGATTCATGAACCAGCAAAACTTATTTGGTGACCGATTTGGCCAAGGCACTAAAGGAGCTGAAATAATGTGGCAAACAGCCCATGTCTGATTGCACCAAAGAGGATGCAGTTGTTTCATAGCAATTGCCTGTAGACATATCAGAGTTATCAATACTTACGAGTGAAATCCTGAGCAGTGAGAGATATTTGGGGTTTATGGCTTGGATACGATTTCAAGGGGGCTGTAAGTACTCTAAAAGGTAACAAGTGGCTGGTAAAATTTGTATTTCACTGATAGGTCTAACAGATTATTTGTGTGGGCTGGCAGTAAACTTGTAGACATTCTTCAGTACATCTGGTTTTAATCAGTTAAAGATTTTTCTTGTGTTTTATTAGCACAGTCATCTTCTGTTCTGTTCTCATGTGTTCTGAGGTACTCCCGGAGGGCAAGGGGAAAAAAACAGATTGTAAATGACAAATTTTTAGACTGGTTAAGGTAAAAATGAAGAATTGGAAGGTGAAATGGTGTGGTCTGGTTCATTCCAGCCTTCATAATCCATAGATGTAGAACATCTGAAATGTGCAGAGTAAATTTAGAAATCACAGAGCAGTGCAGAGGTCTATATGCTAATAAATGAGAAATGCTTGTGTACCCCCTGTCTGTATTCATATGAGGGTCAACAAGGAGCAGTAAGTGATGTATCTTAAATGGACATCAAATCTTCACAAATACAGAAGGTCTAACTGCCTTGTGCTCAAGTCACTGAACATCCTTGAAGGAATGTTTTTATTATTTATATTATTCTGAATTTTCATTCCATCCTAAAGGGTCTCTAAATATTTATTAGCGTAGGACCAAAGTTCCCCCTTGGTTATGCTCTTACAAACTGCAGATATGTCACAGAAGTCATGCAGAGCCCAGTTTATGCCCCTGTGGACCCAAACTGGATTCATGTCAGTTCTGGAGTCTGGGTCCTTCCTTCCCATCTCCATTGGGAGCTGGCATGGGGCTGTGATGTGCTCAGCTCCCAGACAAAAGTGACTTGGACCTAGCTTCTAAGAAGAGGAAAGGCACTAAATTCTTCCTGAGTCACAGCAAAATGGGCTGAACCCAACATGTTTTCAGGTCTGGGCATCAATCCCCAGGCTGTGCTGCTGCTCCAGTGGATGTAACAGCACACATGTGCTTCGTGTCCACCTTGGATACTCCAGTCTTTCTGTTGAAAAGCTGTGGTTGAAGATTTCCTTCAGTATGGTACAATTATGAAGAGACCATAAAAATACAGCACTTGGGCTGTGTGGTCCTTTTTCCTGCCAGGACAGAATTATTCTCTCTGGAGGGAGGTTTTTGTCTGTGGGGCCATTGGACCTTGCACCAGAGCACTGCTACAGCTCCCTGGTGTGTGGGGGGGACTTTATTCTGCCAGGGAAATACTTCTCTGCCTTCCATTTGAGTGAAAAAGGAATGACATCTAGTGGCCGTGTCAGCACAGGTTGTTCACATGACCTAGGCTGTGGGGTCCGTGTCTCCAGGACAAGTTGGGAGGTGAGGTTTTGGGGAGCAGGGTGAGCTGGGTCAGGGTGACTTGCACGAGCACCTTGGTGCCTTCTGCAGGGCAGCATCCCCTCCAGATGTGGTGTGTTTTAATGGCTTTCCAAAGCACTTCTCCAAGCTGATGGAAGGTGGGATAATGGAAATTTTCTTTCAGGTGAATTCTGAGTATTTAATGTCTCGGTGTGTGTTAAACGTGGAAGGAATAAAAGCCATCAGGAGAATTACCCACAGAATTGTGTTAAATGGATTAGAAAATGCTACTCTTCCTCTAAGCAGAGTTGATGTGTACCATTATTTCTTTAATTTCAATCACCGAAGAAAGAGTTTTGCAAGGGCCAAAGGGCTTTCCACAGTGGCACTTGGGACTTCTCTATAAAGATTTTAAAACCAAGGGTGTTTTACAATAATACTTTCTGATTCTATGGAAACAAATATCTTTGATATACTCCTGGGTATAGCCAGGCTGAATTTCATGTGAGTATGAAAGTATAATGTTTTTTCCCTTACTGGCAGAGGGAACAGCATCAGGCTGATGAGTTTCTTTAAGCCTGAGTTGAATCTCCTTGCTGTCCTCAAATAGTCTGATCTGCATTTTAACACCTCAAAAACAAAAAATAGCAAAAATCACTTTCCAGGAAATCTACAGCTCCTCAGAGAGTGAGAAAGCCCATGGTCTCTTTTAAGTTTGTGGACTGTTTGGAGAGTTATTGTATATTTTTATTTTAAATAGTTGTATTGAGATGCTGCTGTAAAAACAAAAATAGGCTGAATAACTGAAACTGTGGCTTGCTCTTGGCAAGCTGCCAGATGAGAGGAACTCAGGAGCTGTGTTCATCCCAGACAGATACAAAGGCCCACCCTATAGGGCTCTTAAATTACCTGTCATTCAGCCAGGGTGGTTTTAGACTTAATCATTTCTGGATGGGAATGCAGCTCAGGAGGACGCTGCACCACGCTGGTGTCACAGCTCATGTATTCAGCAGCAGGAATTAATGTTGCTGTGTAAAATTTAACAATGGGCTGGGAGAGAGGAAAGCATCCACTGTGATGGTCAAGACATGTCTGTAGCCAAGCACAGTGCAGGGGGCAGAAGAGGCTGTGTGGAATTTCAGACACAGGCACAGGAATGCCAAAATGACACATCCAGCAGAGGTGTGTTGGTGAATGGACATCCAAAATACCAGATGGGCTGGCATCAAAGTGTAGTGCTGGATGAGAAGTGGTGAAAGAACAATAAAATGACAGAGAAGATCCTTAAAGGTGTAAAATGAAGATATCACAGTAAAACTCCAAAATGTCTGGGTGCTTCCATGAAAATTGAGGTCGGTGGGTTTCACATCGTTTGGTCCACCACCTGAAAGGCAGGGGAAGAAGGAGCCCCACCTTGACAAACAAAGGGTTCTGAAACTATATAGCAGAAAGGAAATCGGAGTCTCTGGATGAAACAATTTGGAGCTCAAGTCTGCTGTTAACTCTAAGGCCAGTCTCCATCAGCATGGCCAGTCCTGACAGTCATGAGCACTACCTGCATCAAGCTGCAAGGCACCAGGCACAGAGCCTTTCCAGCTCTTTTTTTGTGATGGTGAATGTTTTCTTGCTCTGCAGTGCTACCTGTGCCTGTGCTGAGAAGCATCAGAGAGCAGCCAACACTGGGGAAGTGTCTCCTGAGAGTCACCACAAGAGTGGAGCATCCCCTGAAAGGCTGTAAACATCACAGGCAGCAGTTTGGGGCATTTTTAATTGTTTAATGCAGGACTGTGACCCAGGGGATGCTCTTCTGGCTATCTAAGGGACTTCAGCCTGTCTCCACACTGTTGTATTCTTCATGTGACATTGTTGCTTGCAAAAATAAATGAAGGGAGGCAACTCTTCCCCAGCCAAGGAGGAGAGGTAGCACTGACTCCTCAATGTGTCCAACCAGCCCAAATCCACAGGTTCTGGGTCAGATGTCATAGAAGAAGATATTTTAATCCCCAGTGCCCAAGTTTTCTGTGACTCATTCATTTCTGTGACTCATTCATTTCTGTGGAATTTTTTGTGGGTTTTTGCACCTGCCAAGTCACCAGCTGTTGTAAAATATTGACATTTTAACTGGACTGCGTTACAAAGACTTCATAGGAATTTTTACTGGAAAACTGGCTCTCTTGCTGTTGTAAGATAAAGGTATCACTGTGCCCTCCATTATCCAGAGTCCTTGTTACTTATAACAGGGTCATGTCCTCTGACATGTCTTAATTATGGGGAAATTCCTCAGTCTCCCTTCAAATATTTATCTCCCATGTGCAAGTGAGTTGTTTCCATATTAATGTGAGCTTCTTCCATATTAATATGGATCTGATGGATCTGTAGCCTCTGGCCAGATGCTTACCTCAGATACAGTGAAATTAGTTGGTATTTCAGAGATTAAAAGTCAGCTGAGATAGAACAATGCTGGATAGTCTCAGGTGAGGTTTTATGTAAGATTGAAGCATCTTTCTTGCTCACAGGAGGAGCACCTTTAATTCCAGTGTAATCTTTAACTCCTCTCAGGCAGGATGCCCTTTCCAGTCTGACCCATGATACTGTTAATAGCCATCCAAGGATTTCCACTTTATCTAAGAAAATGCATAATCAGAGGGGAGGAGAAGTGAAAGAAATCCATGCCTACACTTGACTCATACAAAGTCTATTTTTATCACATTCAATCAGGAACAATCAGGCACAGAGAGGAGACGCAGATGAATTTGCATGATCAGACTTCTGTGTCTGAAATGTTAATTAAAAGTTATTTTAAATTTGCCTACTGTGCAGAACTTGTTTTTATAGTAGCCCATGTAAGGAAAATATTATTTCACAGGGCTAAAGTGCTCATGATTGCTTGAGCTTGTGGATTCTTGGGAAAACCTGACTGGCAATCAACCTCTCAAAAAATTTGGAGGGGGTGCAGAAAGAACGGGAAAAAAGAAACTGAGCTATTCAAGTTCTTTAAGCTCCTGAGCCTTAAGAGGTCTTATTTAAAGCTACTTTAAAATTTGCCCTTTGGCACTGCTTTGAGAACCTCCTCTTCCAAAGCTGAATATGGTGGAGTCTGTTTTAAAGAGGCAGCTCTAGAGCAGCATCCCCTTTTCTGCCTTGCTGGCTAATACTGACACTGACACTAGTTAGGAGCAGCTCCAAAGGTTTAGGACTGAACTATTAGGGATGGGTGGGTGCTTCCCAGCTCACAGGGCAGTGCTGGCATTTGCTGGCCTGGGAAAGACTGGCTGAAATCAAAGCAGAGTTGCTGGTGTGGAGTAAGCTGAATTCGGAGAGGCTGTGTTGGAGCAGGAGGGACATGTTTCTGGGTAAGGTAAATCTGGTTACAGCATGGACTTGGCTAATCAGTGAAGGAGCAAGTCCTTGTTGCAAGCACATTGGGAAAAGCAGTTCTTGCCAGTTTTTAGCTGGTCTATTTAATTAATATTGTCAGACCAAGCTCACCCCTGGCTGCTGCAGTGAGGCTGAGTTGAGCTGGCTCGTGCTGGATTGGATCAGGCAGTGCTGGAATCTGCAGAGACAAGCTTGGTGCTTCCTGCACTGAAGAACATGGAGTGAGACTCAAGTTAAAAGGGCTTCTTGGTTTTGGCACCACACTGCCAGGAATGTCTGACCTTTGTCTGTGCAGGTGTTCTGGTTCCTCAGTACTGTGGGAGTTGTTAATGAGCCCATTCTGAGAAGTGCTTTGGAATTTCAGAGTGAAGGTGTTCTCAGAGCATTGCTGCCCTGCTGGCATTGTCCTTTACCAGGAATAGTTCTTCCTTCTCCCATTCTGGTGTTCCCTTCCCATTTTCTCTCCCCTGTGATTTACTAGTGTACATCATTCCATGGAGCAAAACAAGCCAAGATCTTCAACCCGTTCTGCTTTACAGCTTCCCTTCCCTGGTTATCTTGCTAACCCTGCTGTGCTCCACGCTCTGCTCAGTTTTCATTCTTCTGACCCAATTTGGATACAGTAATCCAGTTTCAGTGCCTTGAACAAAGGCATTAGTATTTCCTTTTTCACAGCCGTGCTGTAGCTCTCACTTAGCCTCCTGCTCTGTGAACTTGCCAAAATTGTGGAAAAAAGCAAACAAGCATATCCTAAAACTGTATTCCCTGTTCTGAATGCATTTGTTCTCACCTTCATTGTTTGTTTGAGGAGAGAGTATAGCTCTGCATCAACCTGTGCAAGGGCAGCACTGCACAGAAATAGCTGATGTGAACTGTAAAAATGTGACTTTTTTTGCAGGTGGGGTGAATGCGTTGCCTGGGCTCCAGCCCCCTCAGTCATATCCTGCTGAGCTCCATTTTTAACAGTGAGCTTCAAAATAGCAAAGTAGCAGGGAAAACCCTCAGCTCTTCCTTCAGGCTGAGAGATTGTGACTTCCAAGTGACTGGGATGCAAAGATGCAAATAGGTCTGCTTTGGAGAAATGATATTTAATGGTTGTAGGAAACCAAAATCAGCATCCATGTCAGGCTGCCTTGGGGTTTCCTAAACACATTTATAGGCAGATGTACCCAGAAGCATTCAGAACATGGGAGTGTTATGAGAAATCCCTTTTACATGCATGCTCATGTTTTACAAATTAATCTTACACTGTGGAGGGAGAACCCAGCAGGAGTGGGATGTCACTGGGATTTCCTGCAGACAGAAAATTGGACCAGGATGCCTTCCAGGGCTCCCTAAAAAGAGATCTTTATAGGCTGATCCAAGAAAAACTAGTGAAAGTGGGTAGCTTGCTATCTCCCAGGACCTTAGCACGTGTCCATCTGCCTCCTCCCTGTTCCTAGACCCTGGAAAAGATCAAGGACTCAAATCTTGAGCACTGTGTACATGATTTGCCAGTGTACAGATTGAAGCTGCAGATGTAGCTGTCCATTCAGATCTCACTGTCCCTGTCACTACACCTGTGCCATTCAGAAAGTCTGCAGTGACATTTGAATGTGGATTAGCCTGGATCATACAGCCTTTTTAAATCATCAAAACTACGCCTGTGGCATAATTTAGAGGCAGTTGTCACACGAGGCAGAGTTCAAGTAGATTGTACAGGTCAGAGCTGGCAGGGGAAGGACCAGGTGCTGGGGTAAGGGAATGTACAGGACTGTGTTGTTTTACAGCTGAAGACAAACCCAGGAGTTCTGTACAGTCCTGCAGACAGGCTTTATTGTTAAAAATCAATTATGCTTTCATGGAAATTCCCAGATGACTGTGTTCACTTGCAGTTTTCCAGTCAAAACGAGGCTCAGCCAAACTACCCAGCAAAGCCTGGGCTGTTATAGAGCTGTCAGCCTCTAACTGAAATAAATTATTATATTCAAGTGAATCGAATATGCCCAGTAGCATTTGGGTATGTGAACATCTACCTAATTCTGTGTGCATTTCCATTAAATATATAGTCAGTGAAGTCTTAAAAACCACAAATCAGTCTAGTTTTCCTAAATAAGACCCCAGTGCTTGTAAATTAAAATGGGCTTTCTGCCTCTCGTTGCCTGTCCTGGTGACAGCCTTTGCCATGAACAATGAATTAGATAAAGGATGTTGGATTGGGAGGTAGCAGTAACAAACAGAGCACAAGGAGAAACAATATTCATTATTCCTGTCCTGTTTCAGCCTTGTGCTGAACTCACCACAATAATTCCAGGGCTTTGCAGCTGTAGACACACAGGTTAACCATGATTAGGAAATTATTTACATCTTGATCTGCCTTTGGGGTCAAGCTGACTTTTGGAGATGGATCCCTAATGCAAAGCCTGTCCAGTGGAGCTGAGGAAGTGTGATGGCCACACAGTTTCATTCTGTTAGAGAATGAGGGTGATCCCCAGCCCTAAGTGCAGATTCCCTGGGAGCACTGTGCCTTTCCCATTGCCTGGAGGGAGCACAAGACACACTTCGTACTCTCTTGTGGATGCTCAACTTTTGTTCTTTATTTTATCACCTCTTTCATCTAAAATGAAAGACGTTTCTCACTTGATGAGAAAACAATAATTCCTCACGTCTTAATGAAAAAAGCATCAGCCTCTTCTGTGATGTCTGTTAAGCCTTTACACCAGTGTAACACATGACAGAAAGGATGAAATACCTTTGAGACTGCAAAACAGATAGAGATACAGAGATGTATATGTATAAATACCAAATATAGATGTGCATCTAGCTGGATCCAAAGCATAGACAGATGCTGATGCCAGGCAAACAGTCATCAATCATAACCAAGTCTCTACTCAGAGATAAATTGTGGATTATATGAATTATTCCATTACATTGTGTGGATATATATGCATTGATTTAAAAAAAAAAGCCATCTCCTTGATAGAAGTCTCTTCCTAATACACCCCATTAATCAAAACCTAAATTTACAGTGCCTTTTGTTTTGTTTATTTCCTTTCAGTACATTCATTTTCAAATTATCACCAAATTAATCATGTACAGAGCTTTAAACTGGCTGCCACGTGGTAAAGCAGTTCTGGTTCCTCTCCATTACACTAAGCATTAGTTATTAAGGCACAGTTCAAGGCTCTGTTTAGCCTGATTCTGCCCTGAACCTAATTGGAATCAGCCAGATTCTTCCTTGTAAATGGGTCAGTCACACAGAAAAAGCATCAAATGTAATCTCGAGATTGTGAAATAAAGCAGAGAAAAAGAAAAAAGAAGATAATTTTATTTCTCCTCATTGATACCTGCCTGGTGGTTAAAAGAAGGATTAAAATGAGGTCATTAAACTTTCCTTGGAGACAAAACCCAGACCTCAGTGGTAATATGATTAATCAAATATAAAAGTGAAGCTATTCTGAATGAATAACTCATTTTTATAGAATATCTAATTACTGAAATGTCGTCTGCTGCAGAAAAAAAAAAGAGGGGGGGAAATTAATTGCAATAACAATTCAAGAAGATAAAGTTTTTCTGAATTAGGTCTACACAAGAAGCTAAATTGAGTTGATTAAGTAATTTTGGTTTCAGGAACACCCTTGATGGAAGTTAGTGGTAATGAATTTTTCAGACCTCAGAGTTTAAAATTGCCAAAGACCAGTGATTAAAAAAAAACCCCAACCCGAGAATGATAGTTTCATTACAAATTTTAATTTTCTGTCATGAAAAAATAAAATGGGGGGGGGGAGGATATAAAAAAATACTCTATTGGTCTCTCTCAGATTGGACACATGTAGTACTTGGTGTAAAATCAGGAATAATACAACCTCCTCTCCGTGCTGGAGAGTGTCATCTCAGTCAGCTGGAGCTGCAGCAGCACACAGGAGGCAGAGCCAGGAGGAGCAGCACAGGTTCCATGTGCTTCCTGCATATGTTCCACTTGGAACAACATACAGCACGAGGCTCTCCTGCCTCTGCAGAGCTTCCAGCAGCTGCCACTCATGGGGTGGGTGGCACTCCATCCTCGTGGGGACACGTAACAATGCATGCATGTGACACATCAACTGATTGGACATTTGGCTTTCTAACCTGCTGGTTTGCAGGGTTGTGCAGGGCTCATATTATAACCAATATTATAATATAATCAATATTATAATATAATTATATTTATAATTTTGAATTATTAATTAATATTAAATACTATTAAATAAATACTATTAATAAATATTAAATACTAATAATATTTGATAATATTATCAAAGCACAGACAACCCCCAGCCCACAACAGCCATTGCTCACTGTCCCCCATTTGTCCTCTCATTTGCAGCATCTGGCAGAGCTGTCTCCTGGTTCAATGTTTCATTTAGCAGGGATTCCTCTCCTCCCTCTCCTTTTCCTCCCCTGTTCAACCTGTGCAGGATCTAGAGGGAGAAGCCACAGAACACATCCCCACCCTGTGTTTGCCATGGAAGTGCCCAGTGGTTCCAGGCAGGTGTGACAGGGACACGTGTCACTGACAGAGTCTCTGCAGTCAAAGGAAATACCAGGGAAAAATGCCCTTGTTACTGTGTGCTGTGCTGCCATGGAAATCGCCCTGGGCTCTGCCACCAGATCCATGTCTGGATCAGATGCTGTTCCCATCATCTCTGGTGTGTCAGTCAGGCTAAAATTTCAAGGAGAAATCATAGATGCTCCTATATCACGTATCTACCCACATTTCTTGTCTGACATTTTTCCACCTGTGGTATTTCTCTCAAACTTGAATAGTTTCTTGTAGATTTGATGCCTCTTTCTGCTTTTGGTTATATACAAAATGTCCTGATTCTCCTCCTCAACCCAGACCTGGCCTTGGAGAGGCTCATTCAGTTGTCTGAGTGTAGACACCCAGCACCATCATGGTGAGGCTGGATGTCCACCCAGCCCTGGCATGTCCATGTCTGCCAGACGTCCCAGGCAGACACCCATTTGTGATGGATCACTTCATTATCTTAGAAGTCCACAGCATCTCAGATACTGGTGTGAGGCTGAGAAATTTAAACATATTCTGTAACTCCATTATTGGAAGGAGCTGAAATAAATCCCCTCCTTGGGTCGGCAGGTTTTTAATTCTTCAATATTCTGTTGCTTTAAAAACAGTTGCTTTCCAAGGGCTGTCATTTTAAGAGGATATATATCTGGAATTTCATTAAGTACATTTCACTTACAAAATCTTTAGTGACATGCTGTGGGGGGAAGAAAGAGGGAGATTTAGCAAAGAATTTGGGAGTGCTGTGAGTTTTCTCTTATCAAATCTTTCTAACTGTCCAGGATGTCTTAAAGCTTCCCAGTTCTAGAAGAAAGGGTCACAACACAGAGAACAGCCAGTTAAAATCAGAGAATGGTTGAAAGGTTTCACAAAGTCTTTTTGAGCATGGCTGAGTTTTTTATACTGCTCAGCATAGTGCAATAACAGGTTTTAATTGCTAAAAAAATACAAAAGGAGAAATAATACTTTTCTTTCCTGAATTTACAAGTATGGGGTGACTCCACCTTTTCTTTGACCCAATATCCCGTGTTTCTCACTGCATTTCTCTGCTCCATTCCACAGGAAGTGTTGTAAATAAAATTTCAGCAAGAAGCCTCTTTTTCATGGCAAGGCTGATTGATTACATGGTGTTTAATGTAGTCTTTTCTGTGCTCTGAGTTACTGTAAACAGGCAGGCATTTCTCTAGAGTGCCAGATTCTCACCTAGGTGAAGGTGGCAGGGAGTTAGACCAGGTGACCTTCACAGGTCCCTTTGAATATGAACCATTCTGTAATTCTGAGATTTTAGGGACTCCATCCTTTCCTGTAGAAAGCCTGGCACAAATCTCCTGTGAGTGCAAGTTCTCACTCCGCTGGCAGACAATGCCATTATATTTTAAGCATCAGTAAGGACATAAAAAACCAGCTATTGTGGCATCAGTGCAGAGGATCGTGTCTTTAAACCAGAATAAACCACACTTTTAGAATAAAACACCTGCTTCAGTGGCTTTCTCCTACAAGACTGCTCTGTCCAGTCAGGAACCCTTTTTATGGCCAGACCAGAGGGTCTTCCAGTGCCTGATGATGAAGTTCCAATCTACTCATTAAAAAAACCCAAACCCCTCTATGTGCTAATTCTGAGACTAATCTGGAAATAACAGATATTTCAATTGCAGTGCAGCAGAGGTTTGAGCAGGAGTTAGTGTGCAGATGGGCTGAGCTGTGCTGCACAGGAAACTTGTTAAAAATCTCAATACCAGGATTATAGCGTATGTAAAAAATCAGTTTCAGTACTCTCATAATTCTTCCTTTCCCAAATACCCATCCTGAGATCCCAGAGGCACATGAGAAGCTTTCATACGCTTTAAAATCTGAAAAAATTAAATTAAAAACTCATTATGGGGAATGGGCAGTTAATAAGAAAATCCTAAACCAGACTTATCAACTAAGGCCCTTCTTTATGAAACTTTATTACAGGTGCCTGAATTGAAACATCCCCTTCTAGACACGTTTCACCAAGAGATAAAGAGCCAGACCTGTGCAGTACATTTTGCTCACTTAGGAGCTGAGCTCTCTCACTCAATTTTTGCTGCTCTGGTTTACATGTAAATCAGGAAAATCATGTTTTCAGAGTGTTGTTCAAAGCAGCATGCTTATTTACTGCTTTGCAGTTTGCAAAGGAAAAGCGAGTTTGAGAAGGAAAAGCGAGGCCTGATGTCCCAACAAATGAATTGATTGCATCCTCTTTTTAGGGAACTGGTTATTTCAGAGTAAAAGTACATTGGAAAGCCCCCCTGAGCCATGGTGGGGGATGCAGGGGGCCCTGCTTTGGCAATTCGAGGTCAGGGCATCCAAACCCTGTTTGATTTGAGGTGGTGGAGCTTCCCAGCTGGGAAGCAGAACAAGCAGAACGAGCTGCTTTTGGTCTGTCCTCCCCAGCCCATCCAAACCTGTGTGGGCTCCCCAGAGGAGCTCAGAGCCTGGGAAGAGCCGTGCTGGGATCCAGCTCATCCCAGTTCCCTGCCAGCCTTCCCAGGGCTTTTCCATGCCTGCAGCTCAGCCAGGATCACAGGGCTCTGTGGCAATGCACTGGGGAGATCAATAGGCTAATCCAGGCTGACCTAATGGATTTATCAAGTAACACATGAATTAATGATGTTCTCAGGATTCTGCCCCAGCGCAGGGCACGGCTCCAGCCCAGTTCTGCAGCTGCCTGGGGAGACAGGCAAGTCACTTCAGCCTTTGGTTCTGCAGCTGAAGGGAAGCATAGGGCTGTCAAGCACTGTAAAGCCATGATGTATCTGTGCAAAAATGCTCTGTTATATAAATGTATGTATATACATACAAACAAACATATAAGGGTTGTTTTTTTTTTAAGAATGAGGCTTTGTAGGCAGCGCCAGCTGTTTTAAAATCTCTGTCTCTATTTTAAAGAGAGCATTACTAATTACACCTGACAATCAAATACTCTGCAGAAAAGTATCAGCCAGCTTTTCTTGCTGTTCATTCCATGGGGCAGAAACAAAAGGTAAGTTAGACAAGAAAGCAAATGAAATGTTTAAAGAATCCTTGTCTAAAACTGAAAAATAAGGGGCTGTGCTATCAGATCAGAATTTTAATGTATATTGTTTCCACTGTCTCCTGACATAAAATCTTTCATTGTTGGGTATAACCATTGTTAAAGGTCACTGTTGCAAAGGCTAAATCATTTAGGCGAGATGAGATCCCATTTTGGATAAATTCACAATTTTAGTTCCTAACAAGGTGATAGTATCAGGATTTGAATGTACAAGAGTGTCGGTTTACGGATTAAAGGCTTTTGTGTTCTGGAAACCACACTATGCCAGATTTCATGAGTTTCAGTGAGATGTGCAAGTCCCCAAAGTCAAGTAGGTTGATTAAAGTGGTTCTTTATAGCCTTTGAAATAGAGATAAAGTACAACTTTCCTACACGGGGTTAATGTAGAAATTTTTTTTCTTGACAAGGCTATATGCCTTCCAAGGACATAATTTTAATCTCTTTCTAAACCTTTCATATGAACATTGTAAAAAGCTCCTTTGTGTTGTAATGCATTTTTATAAAATATCTAAATTTCTATGCAAACTTCAAACCTCATTTCTTAAGATATATTTATTTGGAAATGGGTATCTTGCAGCAGAATGGTGTCTTGTGTCATCATTTCTGCAGCATCTTTTTACACTATCAAAGGAATGTAACATCTGATAATGAAAAAAAAATTAGTGCTCTTTGTTAGATATGCAAACTACTTTTTTTTTTTTTTTAATATCCTTTTACTATTATGTGCTCTGAACTCCTGGCAAGTGCTCAAAAAGTCTTTGAACCAAGGTGAAACCTACACGTTCCTTCCTCACACCGGAGTCTGAAGTGAGAGAGCTTTCTTTTGCTGCTTCTGAAAGAGAGGGTATTGCTTTATTCTCCTCTGCTCCAGCTTTGTCTTCATATTCCAAGAGTAAAATTTGTATATTGATCCAGAGTTAGTCATTACTCGAGATTTTTAAAAAATGACACTGTTAAAGACAAAGTGTAAAGCCAGTGGCTGTCACCTGTGGCAGGAACACAGACTGTGCTCCAGTCTGAGATCAGCTTCAGAAGTGCCAGACTTTAAGGCTTGCTGTTGTTTTTCAAACTCTCCCAAAGAAAAAGAAACCAGCGCATGCAGACCACTGAGCATCACTCAGGCTTCCTGCACAAACTCCCTGTGAACAGCTGGGTGCCTTGTCTCCATCACACCATGCACACAGAGCTGAGAGGGCTCCTTTGCAGGCAGGTGAGGTGCTTTAACTGCTGAGGACAAAGACAAAACTTCCAAAGCATCTTTTCAAAGCTGGTGAGCTCACTGCCATGTACTTCCTTGGCTGGGCTGGGCAAGGTTGACTCCTGGCTGACCACCACGAGGCTGTCCCTGCAGCCAGGGCAGCTCCTTTGGGAGGGAGCACCGTGACCTCTGGGTATGGATGCAGACATGGGTGGACTGTGGAGAAGATCCACATGGATGTGAAGCTGTACCAGGGATGCTGCAGTGCAGGGGATTTTGTGGGCATGAACAGCAACAGCCCAGAGGTTTATGGAGGGGTTGCTGGCTGGTGGAATGCAGAGGAGCCTCAAAAAGGAGTGAGGACATCAGTGGTCATCACTCAAAACCTCACCGGAGTGAGTAGTTTAATAAAACCAGAAATGAGCATCTCAAAGCCTGACTTGCAAAATAAGTCTGGCTTTACAGGGGTTTTATGGGGATTTGAGCAAGCTCATGGTCTCCTTTACACACAGTGGAGGGAGACCCTGGTGGTCCCTGTGTCACTGTCACAGCAGCTGAGAGCCGGGGTTGGGATAACTCACAGCCCCAGCACAGCCATCCCTACAGCACACAATATTGGAAATTAAAGGTCACAGAATTGATAGTAAGGCTTAAGAAAACAGCAATTAGTCTGCTAGGAAGAAAAGCTAAATTACCAGTAGTAGGAGTAGAGGGGGGGAAAAAAAGAGCATTATTGATCTAAATATCAAGTTGGCAGATACGCAGAGTACAATCTAGAGGTTTTTTACACCTCTGGGCTTATTCAACCCCCACAATAAAAAATGCAGGCCTATAAAGATGGAATAAGAAGCAATCAATTAGGATGGCATTTGCTTGTTTCCGTGCTGCAGTTGGGCAGGCACATCACAATTAATGATTTATTAGGAGATTTTCATCTTCTTTTTTTTTTCTCCCCCATTTTACACAGATTGCTGCAACCAGACCGCAGTTGTTTATTAATTCTCAAGCATTTTTGTTAGCAGAAAAGGAAGACCCTTGCCTGGGATGCCAGCATGGGGTTGGGTGGATGCCCTAAAGCGTGAGGAGCTGTGGGTTTTACTCAGCCAGTGGAGCCCTCTGAGTGCTGGGCTCCTTGGTGCACATCACCTCATCCCCAGAGCCAAATGGGGCAGGCTGGCAGCAGGAACGGGGGAGGGATGGGACTCCCCACCACCACATGCACTCACTCTCATTTCAGTTTCTCCCAGCCTAAGGAGAAAAGAGAGAAGATCCAGCATTTTGCAGCAGTCCTGGCTCTCAGGGGAGGGGCTCAGAGTGTAATAAGAGTAGTGAGATGCCCTTATTCTTCTGTTAATCCATAGCTGTAGGTCATGGAACACTATTTGTCCAGGCAGTTCAGCCTTCACAAACCACTGCTGCCTGGAACAAATGTTGCGTCATCATTAGCAAATCTTGGAGACAACAGAAAGATCTTTCCTGCAGACATTCATGTGAGCAAGTCTTTGCCTTCACAGCTTCTTAGCAGAACCAGCCAGGGAAAAAAGTAAGAACACTGGAAAAAATGGAATTCCCTTTAGAAGGGAGCCTGAATAATTATCTTTGTGTTCATCTGTCTCAATCCCACACCTCCCTAGGAGTGGCTGCAGTAGCTAATTGGTTTTACTCAGCTGTGCATGGCTTCACTGCCCAGACTCCAGATTTATTGCACAAAGTCAAGTCATGGTGTGAATTTGTCATTTGTCCCCCACATCAATCCCTTTCTCCTCTGGAATGATATTTGTCTGCATGTTTATATGCTGTCAGGTCTAAATGACACAAAAGACAAATTCTGGGATTAACCAATTTTAGTACCAACCCAAAAATCAAAATGAATTGTTTCCTTTTCAGCAAGGCATGACTTCAGAGGGGGCAGCTCCAGAGGAGTGGGAGGAGAAGTTTTGCCAGCACAGGCCCTTATAGGAGGGGAAGAAAAAAACTTCCCACAGAATTTAAGGATTTAAGAACATGGCAGTTTCAGAACGAATCCTTATCTGAGAAGGGAAGTGTGTAACAATCAGCCATAGAAATCCTTGTGAATGGTCTTCAAAAAATTTTCTGGAAATTAAGGACTTCAAATGCAACAATTGAAAGTGAAGCTAAATGAAATACTGGGGAATATGAGTAAATGCTACAGGTATAGGTCAAGCACTGCTTTATCAATCTTGTGTTTACTCCAGCAGCTCCTTTGTTGCTCATTGTTTTACCTTGTTTGAATAGATATGCTTCTCTTTATTTGAAAATCAATTGTAATCTTATGAAAGAGAACTTAGAGCAGAGGGAATGCTGGAAAGCAGCATAGTGAAAGATGTTCATTATCCTGAATTACTCCAGGGTGGGGAGGGAATGACATTAAAGAAGTGTGGGTAGCTTTGAGCTGCCATCCTTCCTTTAGCAGGTGTAATTTAATGTCATTACCTAATTTTATTAAAGGTAAAGACAATTGTGGACAATACACATTACAGCATTTACCTATAATAATGATAGTGGGGGAGTGTGAGAGGGAGGAAAGGCAGACTCCAGTTTGAATTCCCAGTAGCTGCTGATCTGCAGCTGATGAATATGACTCTTTTCTTCATGGCACATCTCTCCAAGATTTGCTTTTTACCCTGACTATCTTTGGATGGCTCCTTTGATTCCAGTGAAGATGCTCTGTTCTCATCAGAATAATACTTTGCTTTGTAAGCAGAGTAAGCAATATCCACTCTCACTCCTGCTTAGGACTGATAACTTCCTAACTGTGCCTATCAGAGGTCAACACCAAGTGGATGAACTCCTGGATTGTGCTGAGCATTGTGCTATTCACCCCAGTGGGAAAGCTTTATAGGCTGCTGTGATCTTCCTCAAGGCTTTATATTGGCATGTGCTTGTGTAATTGTAATTTTTAATATAACCTCATGTTTTGAAATGTGCAAAACATTCACTGTGGGTACAAAACAGATGTGATGGCTGCTAGAGGAGCTGCTGTAGATTCTGTTGTGTGGGACTTTTCCATGTAACCCAAACTCATTGGCAGCACCTGGGTTGTGACCTACTGAAGGTGTTCAGGGATCATACAGGACTGGCCCTCTTTAAATGGGTTAAATACAGCTGATGGTTTGTTCTTGATGACTTATTTCTGTTTGGTTCTGCAGGGCATAAGCCTGGGAGTGACAGACGAAATCTGTGGTCCTGAGTTGAAGATTTGAGATGGTTTCAGAGAGTGTTTAACTCCTTTGGAATTACAATATGATACCTTGTTGTCAGCAGAGCAGCCTTAAAGAGTCTGGGGGGCTCCTCAGCTTGTCACTGCTGCCGTGCCATACAACATTAATTTAATGTAATGGGCAATAACTAGTGTGGATTTAGGAAGAGATGATCCTGTTTAACTAATCTGCTTCAGTTCAGACAAGGTTGATAGTAGAGTGTACATATGACATAATCTAATGGATTTTTCAAGAGGCTTTTGATAAATTTCCATATATTTCCCTTGCTTAAGCTGTGTGCCGCAGAGACTCCAAATTGGGTGAGAGAATGGGTAAAGAACAAGTGAAATCAGGGGAAATAAAGAGAAAAGGAGAGCTGTAGCATGTAGTGGTATAAGAATTATCCTGCAGCTTCCCACTGTTCTTCCCCACCACTCAGCATGGCTGGAAAGAGATGCCATCTGCATTCACTAATGAAAACTTGTTTAGGACAGGTGCATAGCAGAAAAGAGGGCAAGATGCCATTCAGGATACCACCAAAGGGCAGATTTAAATTTACATTAGCATAAGGCAGATTGAATATTTTTGCTGTCAACAGTGACATAATATATACTAAATACAAGCATCCGTAACGGAGAGATGCCAAAGGATGGGGACGAGTTAGGAGGGGAAACGAACTCTTGTGCTAAGGAATGATTTATTATCATTTACACAACCTGGCATTTGTGCACACCAAAGGCCAGATTTTAGAAGTGCTCTGCTCCTGCAGTTTGGGGCCAGAATTTCAGTTGCAGACTCCGAGCCAGCCGCTCCCGGCATTTCCCCAGTGTTTAATTTGCCATATGTCAATCAGAGTGTTGATTTGCAAGTGCTGCTAATAGGCAGTGCTGAGACATGAGGACAGTTGAAAATTTGGGAATGTGTCTTACTGGCAGCTTTTGAGCCCCAAACACTGGAAGTATTCACAGGCCAGGATCCCTGATCGGCCATGTGATAAATCAGGGGCTGGAAAGCAGAAAAAAATGCAGTTAATGTGTCAGGATGTGCCTGAACGGGACATGCTCCGTGGAAATCAGTGCTAAATGAGAGAATTAAGCACCAGGAAAGGCAGTGGCAAAATCACAAGAAACACTTCAAATAATGAGACAAAATCAAATCAAGGGCAAGAAAGAAATAGCATGAAGTAAAATCACTGAAGAAGCAATAAAATGGCATCACTGAAATCTGAGTGAGGCAAAATACCTTGGGATAAATGGAGATAGTCATCCTAAAAAATTTAGACCATTCAGTCTGCCATTTTCCCCTGCTGTTGACAATTAACTCTCTGGTTGCTGTAACTGAGCGAGAATATCAGGAATGCTTTTTGTTGGATTCCTTGGAGCATTTGCTGAATCTTGTGCAGTGGCTGTGCGATGGTGGGTTTGTTCTTCTTTGGGCTGAAAGGTGAAGCTGAGAAGATATTCAGAGGAAAAAAATAGGAAAAGAGAAAAATAGAATTGAGAAAGAGATGTGTTGCTCGTGACAGATAACTCCATGGTTCCATGGTTCCAGGTCCTCTTCATGGACTGGCTTCCCAGTGGGCATGGTGATGGAGAGGAGAGGGGAGGGAGGAGTGAGGATGGACAGACAGCTCCCACCATGACCCCCCTGTCTTTCCTTTGCAGTATTCAGGGGAAGTGCCTGAGAACAGAGTGGAGGTGGTGGTGGCAAACCTGACGGTGATGGACCGGGACCAGCCCCACTCTCCCAACTGGAACGCCATCTACCGCATCATCAGCGGGGACCCCTCGGGACACTTCACCATCCGCACCGACCCCGTCACCAATGAGGGCATGGTCACCGTGGTCAAGGTAAGGGGGGGTCGCAGTGGGACATGAGACAAAGATGCTTGACTCCAGTCAGAGGGCAGTAGAAATCAGAAGGTTTTATTTGCAATTCATTCAGCCCTTTAATAACAAGAAAGCCGAGGGAACCCCAAAATAAGTGAGAAGTTGGCAAGAGCAAAAACGCAGGTACGACCAGTATGGTTGATCCTACCTTCTCCGTTTATTCTGGCTAAGATGGCAGGTTATATACATTGCTACATAGTTTACATTCACAGGTGTTCTTCCATTGGCACACAGCACAGAGAAAAATGCAAACACACTTTGTTGAACAAACTCTTAAAGCAGCTACTGTGTCCCCACCAAGTGCTGTACTTAGTATCTACTAGAAAAACCCTTTGCCCTTGTTACCAATTTAAGGTGTAATTTCTTGCTGTGCCACAGTCTTGGCAGCTAAAATATCTGCTGCACCACAAACCTTACAGGCCTTAATTCTGCAGCCTAGTCTGGGTGATTCAATCACAGTCCAAATACAGATCATGTCCACCTTCCCTAAGAAATTCTGCTACAATAACGTGCTGTGCTAAGAAGACACGTTATTGGTCCACAGGACTGACACCTCTCCCATTGGCTAAGGAACAGAAATAGCAAACTACACCTGTCGTTATGGGAAAGGAATATTGTTTACACGAGGTTGTTTTGGGAAAAAGAAAACTGTTGAAAAGTTTCCCTTGAGAAGAGCTAGATCCTCTCAAGCTCAGAAAATATCAAACCCACAAAGGGGGAAGCCAAAGCACACCCTGTTTGTCACCCCTACAGCTGCAGGGATTGCCAAGAGCCTGCAGGTGTTTCGTGTCTTCTCTGCCCGGAAATACGAGTGCTTGGATCTGGTGTTTCCCATCTCTCTGTGTGTAGGAGTCCTGAATACTCTCCTCTCCAGTGTATGGCATTGGTTCTGGGTTTCCCATCTCAGCCCACGCCACCGTGAGCTTTCAAAAAGCCTCACATGCTGAAAGGATTCCCAGCACTGGAGCCTGACCTTCACCTGCTGCTTCTTGGCTCTTTGAGCTCTGTAAGAGGGCACAGGTCTGGGCTGGGCAGCCCTGCCCTTCTTGAGCCAGAAAAGCCACTGTTTGCTGTGAATCAAGGGCAGTGTTTCGCTGCATGGGTCAGTCAAGTGATACTCTGTGAAAGCAGGGAGTGTAGGAGAGATGTCAGGAGGAGTGAATTTTCTGGTAACAGAAGGGAAGGAAATATTCCCTTTGACTGAGTTGTTTGGCAGCAAGACTGTTGGAGAAATTTTCCTTTTCCTGGTATTAAGTGATAAACACACAGTGTGGGACAGATCCTCAATTCAGGACAGCTCCACTCAAAGCCAGCCCCCAGGTTGGATCAACAGAGCATCTTCTCTAAAGACTCCCAAGAATCAGAAATCTCCACCATCCCTTCTTCCCTCCATGTGCTGGTAGAGCTGGAAGCCTCAAGATACCTGCAGCAAGTGCCAAATTGTGTTTCCTTCCTTCCCTCCAAAGAACATGACTCCATCTTCACTGGAGCATTCACTTCTCTTTCAGTTTTGAGTGTTTCTGCAGTCATTACACACAGCCAGGACATCACTGGATCCCTTCAGCGTCCACTGAAGCTCTTCCCAGACATGATGACTGTGGATGCTCCCTCCAAAAATCTACAAAGTACTGCAACTACTACAGAAAAGAGCAAAGACATCACACACAGGCAGTTGAAATGTGCAGGAGCTGCCCAGCACACACCAGCACTGCACTTGGGAAGGATTAATACCTGCTGGGGTGGATAAAGCCAGCACTTTCTGATAAGCCTGGCCTTCCCTTACAAAAAGTTATAATCAACAACAACAGGTAAAAATTCCGAGTTTAAAGAGCAGCATGATTCAAGAATAACTCTGTGTTGAGCCCAGTTTCCTTGTTATTAGCTAAACAAGTTGCAGTCATTCCTAATGTGCACAGTTTGTGTCTTAGGGAAAATGACACCAGTGAAATGCCAGTGAGGTCACACTGGCAGGAATGTGTGAGCCTGTCCTGTTCCCTGATCCCTGGGCTATATGTGTGTGTCTGCAGATGCTGCTCTGCTGAAACTTCAAGGGACACATCATCCTACCTGCCAGATGGTATTTCAGCAGGGTCCTCTTATTTATCACTTTTTATTGCTCTGTGATGATGGTTGACAGCCTTTCTGGTGCAACATTATGAAACTTCAAGCTTAGACACATATATATGGTTGCATATATGTGTGTAAGTATACACATATCCAAATCTGTGTATTTTCTGCTTAAACAGAAAGCATTCAACGAAGAAAAGTGCAAAAATTTAACTTCCACTGACATCAGCAGCCAGTCTGAAATTGAAATGCCAACATTTTCACTGCAAGTAGGGGAGGACCCCTTATTCCTAATCTTGCAAAGTGTCAGGACTGTAGTTTAAAGGCACATCAAAGTGAACAACAGGGGATTTGCATGATCAACACTACAGCACAAGGACTTGTGCATAATGAACCACCCCTTATTCACAACTTGCAGGCAAAAAGCAGGGCAGATTTGTCAAGACACCGTTGATGCTAGTGTTGATTTTCCACTGCTGTGTAACCCACAGTGATCACAAAGCAGAGAACCACAGGAAAATCTGAACTCATCAAGCTGAGCTCAGAGCTTGAAATTGCATCGGATGTCTTCACTACAGCACCTCACCTGATCCTCCTGGGCACCAGGGTTCCCTACCCCTATCTGGCTGGGAGGCTTTTTGGTGTGTTTTCAGCAAGGAGAATGAGTGAAATTGCCTGTGATTAAATTTTCATGGTGAAGAAGGGAAGACTCTTAGGATTCCACCTTCTTCTTTGAAATATTTTGTTCTCTGTTAATAAGTGAATATGCCTAAAGATTTGGGGGATGTACTCTCATCAGACTGGGTGGCCAGTCAGAGCTTGTTCTTTGCTGTGTTGGAGCAGTCTCTTGCTGGTTTGATCACTGATGTGGGTTGAAAACACAGGTAAAAAATTAAGTCAAGTAATGAACCATTTATTTACAGACCCTACATGGCTGGATTTTCACGTGGCTCTTCAAAGCCGCTCATACATAATTCCTGCTGCAAGCAAAGGAGTCACAGCAGCACAGGGAGGGGGGCTCTGTGCAGAATCCCACCACTTCACCAGCATTTTAGGGGCTGAAATGGAGGGCCAGAAATCTTTCCAAGCCAGATTTCCCTTTGGAGTTCAGATTATGCTCATGGGGGCCATTCTGCAGCTGCCCTCAGCAAAACCCCATCTGTAACTCCAGCGTGATCACCAAAAGTATAACATTTCCCTTTTCTGTTCTTGCCTTTCCAAACCATTTCCATAACTGTGCAAGACCCTAATCTTCAAAGAAAGCCTTGATCAAGGGGAGAGAGAAACTTCCCACTCAGATGAGACACCACAGAGTCTGAAGACAATCTCCCAGAGCAGCAGTGGCTGCCCTGTGGCAGCCAGCTAAGTAAAATGTTATTATAAACTCTGCATGGATCAGAGCTGTGAATTTATAATGGAGATGCTGCTGAAGCTTCAGTTATTATTTTCCTCAACTATAACACCAGGCAAATTTGTTCACTTCAGTTGAAAGTACCCCAAGAAAAGGAGGACATGTGGCAGGCCCTCGGCATCACTCTGCTGCACCCAGGTCGGAGGGGCTCGTGAGGGAGGAGGAGGATGTGCAGCATCTCCAGGGGGATATTTCACAGCCAGATCCCACACCAAACACCCAGCAAGGAGTATCTGCAAAAGTGCTGCTTTTTAATTTCATGTCAAGTGCTTCTTGGACAAGAAAGTGAAGAGTAGGCAGGAGTCCGAAATGTGCTTGTCCTAGATGTAGCAGCTCTGTGGGCTTCTTCAGGATCCTGCTGCCAGAGAACCAAACAATCATTTTGGTTGGAAAATACTTCCAGGATCATCGAGTCCAGCTGTTAACCTAGCCATGCCAAGTCCACTGAGTCCCCAGAACCACATTAATGACCAATACACAGCATTTTCAGTGAGATGCCTGGAGGTGGAAGGGGTGAGTGTGGTGTGAGGAGCACAGAGTGCTCTGTGCACCATTATCCTCAGAGGGAGGCAGTTCTAGGGAGCAGAGGTGTGAACAGTTCTAGTATAAATTGCTTATTAAGGTGTGAAAGAAGTTCTGCCTTAGGGCTGGACAGTGTCTGGCTGCAAGGGGCTGCTGTCCCATGGGGTTCAATAGCCCAAACTGCCAGGACAGCATAGTCTCTTGGGTTTACCTTTTTTTTTTTTTTTTTTTTTTTTTTTTTAACCAACACTGTGTGAAATAGGACTCAGTGGACACAGAAGAGATGAGCAGATCAGCTCTGTCTTGCAGACTGAAGTGTGGTGGACACTGTTTGGTGACACTGATGCCTCCTGGACACCCTTTGGGGTGGCTGATCCGGGTCCAGCTCCGCTCCTTGCACAGTTTTATTGCAACCCTGGTTTTGTTGCTACCAGAACAAAGAGGAAGAAGCTGAGAGAACAGCCCTACATTTTGTAAGGGGGAGAAAAAACACACTACTTTGCATCAGGCCACATCCTAGCAGAGTTGTGTGTGCTCAGTGTGTCCGGAGCATCAGCAGCAGGGAGTTTCCCACATCATTCCCCATGGAGCTGCTCAGCTCAGCCCCCAGCTGCCTCTGAGCCCCTTTGGGGAGGGAGGTGCAGAGTGTCTGTGGACAGCCTAGCAAACAGAGCAGCATGGAAAAAAAAAGAAAAAAAAAAAAAAGAAAATTGAGAGAATATAAATTAGAGGGGGTGTGAAAAGAAATTGAGGAAATGCATTAGTCAAATTGTTTCAAGGCCTTGAATAGTGTTTAAATGGGAACTTTCACCATGCATCGGTTTTGAATGCAGCACAAGTCCGTGAGTCAGCACGGGTGGGTGTACTGGGAATCTTTACGCTTCCTTTTATTTATTAAACGTTGGCCCTGCCTGTCAGGAAGCCATTTAGCATCGGGAACATTTGCACTTCAATTGAGTAGAGATTCCACTGTTTTACCTTTTGCCCCTGAAATTTGTTTCTCTCGTGTAGCCTCCTGTGATTTGATTTCCCTCCTGACAATACTGGATTTTAAACAGGACGTGGCAGGCAGCTCCTGCTGCTGTAAATCCCTGCCCAAGTCGGTGTAGCTGTGGCGTTTTACACCCTGAGTGAGTGCTTTGCAGACTCAGTGCTGGAGAAGGTATTAGGGAGGATGGATATGCTTCTAAATTTATAAATCACGGCAAAGCAGTTCTTAACAAGCAGAGGTGTGATCCTGCATAACTCAAGCCTCCCTGGCAGATGATTAGCGACTTCCCTCATAATAATTAGTGGGATGGTTTAGAAATTATTATTATACTGGGCTCAGTCAGTCGTGCCAGCAAAGGCTTTTCTCTCCGTCTGGCTCCTGGGACAGACACATTGTCTTCATGTGTGTGTTGAGAAGAGATCTGTGCCCTCCCAGCAGCAAAACCCAGCTGTAAGAGCTGTAGGCAACCTCCAGAGACCACGAGGTGCCTTGCAGGAGGATGAGAGGTCCCACTGGAAGGACCACCTGCTTAACCTGACCAGGGATTGCTGCTGGCAGCTCCACCTTTGCTTATAAACCCATTTAAGAGGGAAAATAAAGAGCCCTTCAGGCTCATGAGTCCACAGAGACTGTCCTGGCTCCATAGTCAGCAGTTTCAGTGCTAATAGCACTGCTAAGTGCCTGTCCCATCCCTCTGAACAGGCTCCACCTGTTGCTTTAGAGCAGCCCTGGGTGGGTTTCTTCATTTGATGCTCAACTCTCACAGGCAGGTTGTCGTTTGGAAACCACTTAGCATTGGAACAAAACACAGGGCAAGTGCTCCCTGCTGTTCACAGTTTTCCTTTGTGGAATTTTTTAACTGTTTGACCATCAAAAAACTGGAAGGCCAAATCCTCCAGTGGATTGAAGTTGCTCTGGATTTACACCTTCAAAAGAACTGAGCTTGGGAAGAAACGAGATGAGGCAATGACTTCGATATCATCTGCCTTCTAATCTTGCAGCTTCCAGCCAGAAGGTAGAATTTATTCTCTGCTTGGCTCTCTACTTTGCGTGTCTGTTTGTTTCAGGCAGTCGATTACGAGATGAACAGAGCTTTCATGCTGACAGTGATGGTATCAAACCAAGCTCCCCTGGCCAGTGGCATCCAGATGTCCTTCCTGTCGACAGCAGGAGTCACCATTTCAGTCACAGATGTCAACGAAGCCCCTTATTTCCCAACAAACCACAAGCTGATCAGGCTGGAGGAGGGGGTGCCGACGGGGACGGTCCTGACCACGTTTTCGGCGGTGGATCCCGATCGCTTCATGCAGCAGGCAGTAAGGTGGGACACCAGGCAGCCCAGGGGCTCCTCTGCAGCTCTGGGAGGGTCAGCTGCACCAGTCTGGGGAGCCAAGCAGCTGAAAGCTAATTTCCGAACTGACTGGTGGGAAATGAATGAAATCTTGGCAGGGAGTGGCACCCGCAGTCGAGCACTTGCACAATGTCCTGCAGGCCTGAACTCACAATCCCCTTTCTCCAGGTAGGGCAGGCTCTGAGCAGCTCTGGGTCAAGGAGAGCAGGCAGAGTTGGATCCTGTATTACTGGCTTGCAGTGGGGCAGATCACACCTTCAAATGGAGCAGATTCCTGCGTTGTTACAGAGGTCAGGGCTGCTTTGTACCCGGTCTTTGGCTCTGCCTCACCCAGGGTGCTGTGACCTGTGTGGTTCATGCGCTTCATAAACACAGAGGTTTAGGAAAAGGCAGCTTTGTTGTTTCCGTTTTATAGGGGGAAACTGAGGCACAGAAAGGGCTAGGCCTGGGTTTTCAAAGGGAAAGACTTGACATTTTTAATCATGCCTTGTGTTGCTTCCAGAGGATTTAGATTCAACCTTGCTTAAAAGCACAGTGCAAGAGGAGCTGTTGCTAGTTCAGAGCAAGGCTGGTGGGGTTACAAACAGCTGCTGGACAGGCTTTTAAAGTGCCAAATTGTTTAGTGTTGCCTGAGCAGTCAAACACTCATTCACAGGCCATTGGCACTTGGTCTGTATCTCACCGGTGCTCCCCTTGCCTCCTCCCAGTGGGTGCAATTTGTTCCAACCTTCCCTTTCCCTTCAGAGCACCTGCCAAACATAACCTCCTCCTCAGCTGCTTTCCCTGTGAATGGGATTCAGCTGGCAAAATTACAGCCTTGTAAAAGTCAGATTTCTATCCAAGCAGCCTAAGATCACTTTTAGTTCATGCTGTGACCAGGAGGGTGTCACTCACTCTGTTTTTCCCACCTGGACAGACCAGGGACTGAATACATGGTCCAGGACCCTGGCTCACATACCTTCCCAGCAGGAAATAATTGGCAGAAAAGTGTAGGTGAAAATGAGTCCTTGTGACACTTTCACAACTGTTTCAGCTCCGTCTGTGCAGACAGGAAATGCATTTCCTGTTCTTAGATACTTTTACATTCACAGAAATTGTTTTCTTTTTTGTTCCCAGTCTGTAAGGGCTGTGGTATTTTTGGCAAAACCTGAGTATACGACGTGACCACGGCTGAGGCCACTTAAACTTGCATCAGTTGTGACATTTTGTGTCAAGAAGAGTTTGAAATATTTCACCTGGCACAGAGCTGTCAGGTCTAGAAAATGATAGTTTATTCACTGCCTCATCTTGTTGTCTTTAGACAGACATTGTGACTTTGGAGGAAAGAGACCATCCTAACTAACAAGCCCATTTTTCTTATGTCCTTTTTGAAATATTGGCCTTTGAAGGGTCTTTATTTCCCAGATGTCTGTACCAAGGCTGGTTTTCAGAGGAGAGAACAACTCATTTGTGATTGATTACTCCCTCTAACCTGGAGGGGGGTGATCTGTAATCCAAACGAGTGCCTGCTGTTCCTGTCATTGCACAGGGCATGTGTAGGGTCTTGTCAGGCTTCCTGTGAGTGAGAACAGCCAGTTACATGAGTTGTTTCTTTCTAAGGCTTCCAGGACACGCATTTTGTGCATCCACCAGCACTTAATTTCCAAATCCCAGTACAATCTTTCTCCATTTGCATCAGGACAGCCAATGCCCAGGCTTTGCAAGAAGCTGTGGGGTGTTTTTGGGGTCCAGTCTTTGTGAAATGTAAAAAAGATATTTTATTTTTTACTTCACAATTGGCATTGGTGTGTTAGGAAAAAAGATATCCAAAAGGCTAAGCCATGATAAGCACTTTGCAGAACTGATCCAGCTGCTAGAGCCTTGCATACAAATTTCAGTCTCTAAATAGTCTTTGATGAAATAGATTTTTTACAAATAGAAGATGAGAAAGCAGGAGCATCTCCAGTAATGCACAGCTTGGCATGGCCAGTGTCACACCTCAGGTTATCCTCATTAGCCACAGACACATTCACAAAGCCAGCTTTGAAACTGGATCCCTGGTCATTTAGCAGAGAAAGGGCAGGAGCCTCACAGCAGTGATACTGAAATGAAAACATCCCAAGGAGTCTAGCTCCATGAAATGTAATTCTTTCCTTTGGCAGGGGTTTGTGCAGCTGTGTGTTGCTTTCCTCTTCACACAGATTGATGCAGCTCAAGTTTGCCTTTGAGTTTCTGCTTCAAACAGCCCAATTCTGGAAAGGGATATTCACCAGAAGCCAGTAATGCTCTCACCTGCATATCTAATGACAAATTATATACAACTATCAGCAGGTCTGAGTTACCCGTGAAATAAGCTCAGCTTCTGTTTCCTTATTTCAGTAATTTATAGTCTGGCCATTCATTAGCTTCCACTTGGATAGTTATGGTCCATCTCAGTTCAAACAGTACAAAACTGAGAGGCAGAAAAGCAAGAACACAAGAAAGTGAGAAGGATGAACTGAACACACTGATCTGGAGAACAGAGGTGAAGTTTGCCCAAAAAAACCCATGTTCTCAGCTGCTTGGATGGGATATAAATGGACAACAACTGTGAGTTGACTGAGTAGTTGGGAGGTAACTCTGATGGTGTGGTATTCCCAAACTGTTGTTTATTAGTGGTGGGCAGAAAACAGGAGTATCTTTGACTTTAAAAATCTGTTTTCAGAAGGGCAAGGTCAGGAGCAGGAGAGAGCAGGAATCCATCCTCTAATTCAGGCATATGAATGCAAATCTCATTGCAGACCCCATTTCTCCTCAGCTGCAGAGACCTCAGGAAATGTCCTCTCCTAGCAGCAGGAAACTGGGATGTAAGTGGCACTTAGTGGAAAGAAGAACCTTTAAAACTAAAGTAATTGAAAAATTGAATAATTGTAAAGGTCAAAAACCGGATACTCAATTAGCATTGTGTTTGTCAACAAAACCAGTTACCCAAAGGTCCTTTGAATCACGGGTCAGGAGTCCAGAAAAAACGTATTTCAAGCAATATTAAGGATATGTCAGTGAAATAGACTGCCATGTATTTATTTCCTTTCTCTGTAGATACTCTAAGCTGTCAGATCCTGCAAACTGGCTGAACATTAATGCCACAAATGGTCAGATCACTACTGCTGCTGTCCTTGATCGAGAGTCAGACTACATTAAGAATAATGTCTACGAGGCCACATTCTTGGCGGCTGACAACGGTGAGCCCAGGCTTCACATTGTTCATGCTTCAATAAGACTCTAATGTGATGCATTAAGAGAAATGATGCCCTGACAGAGTTGTCAGTATAAGTTATCTTTTTCCCAGGTTTTTATGGTCAAAAATGTGAAAGTGGGACGGGAAATTGCTGGAGTAAATTAAATGTGCACAGTATTCGGAGAGTGTTATTACGGGAAAGGGAGGACAAATGGAAAATTGATTTGGGGAGTTCAGTGTAGCGGGGTAGCCTGAACTTAAAAAAGTGTCAAAGGGATGTGCTCTCCAGGGGCTGCCGAGCACACCAGTCCTGGTAATCCTCCCAAAGGCACTGATCAGAGAATTCAGGAGGCCTTCCATCAGGAAACCAGAAATAATCTTGTGGGATGGCAGGAGGGTATTAAAAATAAGCCCATCTGTTGAACCGTGGTGGCTTTCATAAAAGATGTGTCTGTCACTGGAGCTGGGCTCTTTCTGGCCACTGCCTTCCTGAAATGTGCAGCCATCATCAGATCCTCTGGGTGCTGGTGTGTTTATTCCCAAAGCCACTCAGTCCAGTCAGATCTGCTGGAGAGGTTCTGTTTGCTCTTCTCATTGAGGATCACTTGGTGCTTTGGTCCAGTCATCACTGAGAACTGCTGGCCTCACTCAAGGGCAGGCAGCCCAGTGCTGTTGCCCTGCTTTTCTCTTCCTAATCCTGGTTAGAAGGAACTGTCAAAATTCTAACCACACCCAAATGTGGCCATGCTGGTATTTCATTCCTCAGTCTCTCCATCTGGAAAAGGTTCAGGAGTTTTCCAGGACAAGGAGAAGGCCTTCCTCCCCCTCACCCACCCTCACTTTCCTGTTGCAGGGTGCTGAGCACTCAAACCAGAGCCCTGCTTCAGCTGCACAATTCAGTCTGAGCTTGGCTGTGAGCACCTAAATATATTGCTCATGCTCTGCAGGTGCTTTCAGGGCAGTGTTTGTGGGATCCCTCAGGCTGGAGGTGTCGTGGCCATTATGAGCAGATTCAGTGGTGGTTGCAGGACTAATGAAAACTTCCTCCCTCTGGGGTTCCATGCATCACTTCAGTCATTGCATCCCAGGTCACAGGGGTGAGGGAAACTCAGGGAAGAGCTTCAGTGCTGAGGAGCTGTACCAAAAAGTGCTTTTTGCCCCTTCTTTGTGCCATTAATGGCAGGACTCGCCCCACAGCTCTGTCCTAAGCTTCCCCTCCATGAATGCAGCCAGGACAGGGAAATTCAAAATATTCTCCAGTGGGTCTAGTGGTGTTCATCTGCAAAAGCCATAGCGCAAAACAGGTCAAATAAGTAGGCCAAAACTTGCATTGGTAGAGTTTGAACCTATCAACTTAATCCTCACCATATGACCTTGCAAATTCCAGGCATTTGGTGCAACGTGATGTGGAGTTAACCCCTTTCCCTGGCTGTGGTGCTGATGCAGCAGTGCATCAGTGCCTCCACATCCATCATTCAGCAGCTCAGAAAGTGAGGGCCTAGATAAATCTCTCTATTCTGAAAAATTAATCTATCAGTGGTATATTGCAGCCATTAAAATGCACAGAAAGCAACACCTTATTTAAAATTCTGTCTAGAGTGCTTGTGATAACAGCTGAAGTTTCATCTAGGCTAATAGACTCTTGCCACATTGCTCCCAAGTTCCGGGTTCTCTGGCGTCAAAGAAAAGCTTTGGGTCAAGGGTTTTGGTGGGGATTTTTCTCTCTTTCTTGAAGAAGCAGTAGTATCTTCTTTCCTTGAAGTTCTTTTTGCTGGTCTCAGTACATGATAAAGAAGTTTAGCCAATACTCCTTGGACATGTTCTCTTTCTCTCCCTGGGCTCCAGTGTAGAGAAACTGTCTTTAAGAAAAGTCTTGGCTGCCATGTAAGGAGGGCAGAAAGGGAATCCTAATCAACAGCATGGTTTTAACCTGCTTTCTGAGGAGAGTCCCTTGAATCACACTGAGTCTACACAAGAGTGGAGTCTGGCAGTGTTTGAACCCCTCAGCCAATTTCAGCCAATCTCCCAGGGCAGCTGAGAGCTTAAATGTGTCATATTCAGCAGGTTTCATGGAACAAAGAGCTGAGCATGAAAGTCTTGGCTTATACCTTGCTGTGGGAATGCAGACAGTGGCCCTGTGGAGAAGGTAGTGATGGAGAATTCAACAGTTAAATGTAGATGTAGAAGCTTCCTTTTGTTATTAGTATTTCAGTCTTAATTTCAGGGATCAGATCAGCTTCTCCACTGGAGTCAGTGTTGCTATTGTAGTCCTCATCTCCTGAGGATAAAGTCCAAGGATCCTCATTGAGCATCAGTACCTGCTCTATGTCCTTGCTCTCTCCATATAAGACAGCTGAAATAATGTAAAATGTTCCACAGTTTGTAGGACTTGGCCTTTTCATTTCTCCTAAAACTGCCCCAGAACTGCACTCAGGAACACAAACAAAAATACCAGGATTTGGATCCCAACAATACTCAATGGCCCAGCAGAAGTGCATTTGTATGTGCAGCAATTGCAGGTTATTTCAGCCACGTGCCAGTTAGTGCGTCTCAAGCCTGAGGGTTTATGTTCAGTCTGTCTCAGAGGTTACAATGGGAGCCTTGCTTTTATCCCAGAAGATGTTCTGGGTAATGTGAAAGCAGGAAAATCACTTTGCTTTGTCCCAAAAGTCAGTTTTCATGTTCAGCCCCAGTATCCTGGTGGGCTGTGTGCCTCTCCAGAAGCTTTCAAGGCTGATCAAAAGACATTGTTTTAGAAGGAGACCTACCCCATGCTTACAAGATGAAAGGATGAGAGTCTGTGGTTGAAGACCTTATGTTGGAACCATGAGAAAAGTTCTTCCAGGGCTCCTTCAGAATCTTTGAGGCTTCCTTGAGAAATGGAGAAAGGAATGTAGGAAGGCAGGTCTGTGGAAGCAGAAGCCTGGTGGGGAAGTGTCTTGTGTATCTTTGTATCTAGCACTGGGAGAAAGGGCTGGGACTGAGAATACAAACTTTAAAAAGAATTGCTGAAGCCATGCTCCCAGACAAGAGAGGCAGGCAGAGGGCAGGCCAACACAAAGCTGCCAGATAATGTGTGGGGAGAGAAATGAAAAACACTGTGCCATTTCTGGGAAGGCTCTTCTCTCCTGCCAGGGCAGATACTACCTTGTGTGAGTAGTCATTAGTCTGGCAAATGTGACTCTTCATCAAGAAGGGGTGGAGGACCAGGACTGCTGTGCTGTGACATCCCTGCTGGTTGTGACAGACATGCAGAGGATGGAGAATTGTGTATTGGGACATAACACTGGTGCTGAGGGTCAGTGGCATCACCCAGCCACTGGTGATGGCTCATACTGTGGGCTTTGAGCAGGGACCTCTCACCCCCAAAGCTGGGGCTGGATGTGGCATGTGCTGGAAAGTTGGGCTATCTTTGAAGCAGAGTAATGGTCTGCAAAGCTGAAAACTGGCCAGCAAGTGCTACAGTAAATGCTGACCAATGGGTTACACTATGTAAGTTTTTCTCCCCTCCAAGCCCTCTTCTTCCTCTTGTCAGCTCTCTTTCTAATGGTTTTTCTTCTTCAAAACAGCCGTTACCAAGATTTGCAGGAGCAGCTTGGCACCACCTGCTTGTAGTTTTAGTTTGACTGGGGGCATTGCTGCAGGCTACAGATCTGCAGAACTCAACCTCCTGTTCTGCAGGAGTGGAAAAATGCAACGCGAGGAGGCTTGGGGAAGTTTTATACCGCATAAAGCAAGGGACCATGAAAGTGCAGTATGTCCAGGGAGGACTAAGGTGAAAATCCTGGTTTGCTGGAACTGGAAGGCAGAGAGGGGGCTGCTCCGTGGTGTTGGCAGTCCCTCCGCTCCCCAGGTGGTGGTGACAGCTCCCTGTTCTCCCGTGCAGGAATTCCCCCTGCCAGTGGCACGGGCACTCTGCAGATCTACCTGATCGACATCAACGACAACGCCCCGGAGCTGCTGCCCAAGGAGGCGCAGATCTGCGAGAAGCCAAACCTCAATGTCATCAACATCACGGCCGCCGACGCCGACATCGACCCCAACGTGGGGCCCTTCGTCTTCGAGCTGCCAAGTGTGCCATCTGCAGTGAGGAAGAACTGGACCATCACACGGCTCAATGGTAAATGGGGCGGGCAAACCTGAGCTCATTTGGCCTCTGGTTCACTAATGAGCCCCAACGTGCAGCTTCCAAGTTCAAAACTTCCCCGCTTTTTTTTTTATTTTTAATCTGATTTTTATTTTTTAAAGCACATTACGGCCGACATTATAGACAAGATAGTTAATCAGAAATGATTTGTATCAGACCTGCAGCATAACTCCGAGAGCCTTGGCACTTGGCTTTTTTTAATGCAGTTCATAATTATGAACAGTTATCAGTAGTGAACAGAGTATAAATCATCCATAATGGCCAAGGGGAAAAAAGCTATTATCAGTCTTCCTTATGTTCCTCCAGTGTAATTGTCATAAGCCACAATCAGGATCAATGTTCATTTCTCTGACCATAATTGCATAAAGGCAGCCTTTTAATTTACCATGGAACCAGGAGGGCTAGGTAAGTGTGAAGATTACCACTATGTGAAGGATTTTTATATTGCAGCGTGCAACCACAAATGGCCCTAATTGCTCTGCTTATTGGTGGTTTCAGCAGAGGATGGAAAATATCCTGGAGTTGTGGGCTGGTTTTGGCTTCAGTGCTGGTCCCTCTCACTGAGGTCTGGCAGAGGGTGCCAGACCAGGGGCAGCAGCTCGTGCCCTCACAGCTCAGGGCTCAGTCACAATGGGATTACCTGGCTGTGCCTGTCATCAGTGAGTTCCCAAAATTCTGGGGTGAGAGCGTGAGTGAGTACAGAACCTGCACAAGTGGCCAGGGGCAGCCCAGCCTCAGGAACTGTTATCTGTGTGATCCCATTTGTGTTTGATGCCATTTTGAACACATGCAACTGGATTTGCAAATGGCATCCAGGTAGTTCAGTGCAGCAGTGAGAACACACAGTACTTTGCAAAAGCACAGGCTGGTTGTTGGCAAGACTGTTGGGGCAGAGGTCTGAAGCTGTCCTGCCCAGGTGTGCAGGGCTCAGAAGAGGGCTCTAGCAGAGAAGCCTGCACAGGTGTGGCTGCAGGGCTCTACCAGTGTCTGTGATCTGTCTGTCTGTCTGTCCTGGCCTCCAGGGGACTACGCCCAGCTCAGTTTGAGGATCATGTACCTGGAAGCAGGAGTGTACGACGTGCCCATCATCGTGACAGACTCAGGGAACCCTCCCCTGTACAACACCTCAGTCATCAAGGTGAAGGTGTGCCCGTGTGATGAGAACGGCGACTGCACCACCATCGGGGCCGTGGCCGCGGCAGGGCTGGGCACGGGGGCCATCATTGCCATCCTGATCTGCATCATCATCTTACTGAGTGAGTACCCCTGGGCCTGGCCTAAAATCACACACTGCTCTGCCTTGGAAGGGACCTTAAAGTTCATCTTGTTCCAACCCTCCTGTCACAGGCAGGGACACTTTTCACCATCCCAGGTTGCTCCAAGCCTTGTCTAACCTGGCCTCAGACACTTCCAGGGATGGGGCAGCCACAGCTTCTCTGGGCAACCTGTGCCACACCCTCACAGTAAAGAATTTCTTCCCAAAATATGCTCTAAATCTACCCTCCTTCATTTCCTGTTGTTCATTCCCATAGCCTATATTTTTCAAGCTCCATGCAGAGGGCAGGTCCCAAGCTTGGGCTGTGGTGGTGGTTCACACATTTGCATTCAAACTTCCTCCACTGCAGCATCAGCAAAATGAGCTCTGCCTGTGTCAGACCGGTCTTTCTAAGGCTTCCAGTAGCTTTGCAAACATTATTACACCTGACAACAACTTGTAAGTAGGGACTGTAATAGGATCATCCACATTTTGCAGGAAAAGGTTGAAGGCTTCTTCCAAATTTCTCTGTCAGATTCTCCCACAGCTCTCATGTCTGGCTGGCTGTGGATATACTGGTTCCCAGTCCCAGATACACTGGTTATGAGAGTCTGGCTAGTCCCTTGCAAAGCCAGTGCATGAATTTTTTCTGGTTGTTCCAAGAAAAAGAGGAATGGTGGTTATTCCCATTGCTTTTTAAATTACCTCGGATTGGGGGATCATGGGGGATTGTGAGTGTTTATAGAGGAAGGATTCCCAGTTTTCCAGAAACGATGGAGGACTGGGGATATATCACAAAGAAGGAATGGCCATCCCTTTCCTCAAGGCAAAACTATCCCTTTTGCCCAGGAGTGCTGCCAGTCCCAAGCTTCCATGGGCATTACCAATAACCATGTGTGCTCACACTTAAAAAGTAAAAATTATATCATTATAACTGCAAGCAGGAGTTGGCACAGTAGGAATAGATAAAAACAAGCACTAAAATGAACAATGAGGTAAATATTCATCAAGAAACACAGGATGAATCCATGGGACTCTCATTAAAGCTAATGAGAGTTATGGTCCTAAATCACATTTAATATTTACCCCCAATGCATTTTAACAGAGAGCAGACAGAGCAACGTATGCTGCAAATGTCACCTAATGGGGACATGTCATGGCACATGAGGAGAATGGGTCACCCCTGGACATCCACCACATCCTGGGCTGGTGGTAGGAATGTATTGGTGTGTAATTGATCTGCTGCATCAGGATGGAGAATGGGGAAGAAAGTGGGTGTTTGTGCAGACCCTGCTGCTCTCCCAGCCCAGCTGAGCTGATGGAGCATCCCTGTGCCCAGCCACAATTCCCCATTCCTGCCCTTCATTCCCACTTTTGGCTGCTCCCTTCAGCCAGGGTGGTTGTTCAGGGCACTGCAGTCACACACCCCAGTGAAGATGAAGGTGTTTATCAGCCCCACCTCCTTTTGCTGCTGCCCCTGGGCTCAAAGTTTGCACTGGAGCCACAGAGGTGATTAAACACAGGTCTTCTTTTTTGCTGCTTTTGTATAAATCCAGTGCTAAAATACAATTTAAAACGGTTGAAAATCCTATTGACTGAAATTAACTTCAGCTGAAGGACATTTGATTTAAGAGATTCCTCTTTCCATTTTCAGATACATTATCCCATTTTAAATTACGGGTTTTATTACAAAAGCTTATTTTTACATTCATTGTAATTCTGATTGACTTTTTTTTTTGTCTTGGAGAGCTGCAAAGCACTGTATCAGTGATGAAAAATGTAATTTGCAATGAGCAGTTTTACAGTTACATCCTTCCAGTGTTTTGCCTCCTATCTGTTTCATATCGTGACCTCTAAACAGTAGCCTGGAAAAAGGCAGAAGAGGGATTTTCTTGTGCTATTTGTCCATTTTAGAGTCAGCAGGTCAAAGTTGGATGACTTTAAAAGGAAGGAGAAACAAGGGGACAGATCCAAGATTGCTCCTGTGAAGGAAGTTTATGCCTTTACCTTTGCTCAAAGGGGTTAGTTCTTCTTCTTGCAACCTGATGTATTAGCTGCACAAATAACACATTTAGAAGAGCAATGCAGTAAAAAATCGTGAAGGGTGAAGACAATAGATTTCAAGGAAAACTACATGCAGAGTGAAAATGGTTCTAACAGCAGTAATAGCACTTCCCATTCTGCAGAGTGAATAAAAAGAAGGAGAGTGCACTACATTCACCATTGACACTTTGAAGGTCTTTTTTTTTTTCCAAGGTAGCTGTAAAGGCATTAATGGCACCGTTTTTTCCACAAGTCCATGAAAAAGTATCATTTTAAAAAAAAAAAGGAAATAAAAAGATAAACCCCAGTAACCATTATAATATTGTCTTTGTGGACCAGTCAGGTATCTTGTTGTGAGAGACTTGAAAAGGAACAATGAAAAAAAGACTTCAACAGTCTCCTAAATAGCTGAGGTTTTATATTACAGATGAGAGTTACATTTTCTTTCCTTTTCTTTTTTTCACTCTAGAATAGATCTAGGATAAGCATTAAAGAAATGCTGAACTATCTGAAGACAATTCTGTTAGCTGGCAGGCAGGGATGGCCGCCAGTTGGCACACAATGGCAGTAATTAGCTGTCCGGTCCTTTTCCCTCACTTCACTGAATTCCTGTTGGGTATAAACACTTTGGTGCTGGGAGGAGGAGTTTGGATCCTCCTAACCACCTCTTCCTGCATGGATGGCCCATCCAGATCCCAGACCAGGGTCTGGTCTCAGCTAAAAACCCCGAACTTTGGGATCTCACATCCTGCTATTACTTGTGTTGGCTGCGTTGGTTTGGCAGAGTTGAGAGTTGACCCAGATGAAATGAACCTGGGACGCTTGTTCCCACCTCCACTGTCTATCCATTGCTCCCTTCTCCTGCACATTTCCACCATTGCAGCCCAGTGTGGGGCTTGCATGGAGAATGGAGGGGAGAGCAGACCATGGGAGGTGTAACTGCAGCAGCTGCCCAGGCTGAACTTCATTCTTCAGGGCATCATTTGCAGCTACTAAGTATGAGAATGAAAACGAATGTATTAACAAGTTCTTGAAGAAGACAAGACCTGGCTGCCTTATGTTAGTGGAGACTTGAGTTCCCAGATAATCTTGCATGCAGTAATTCACAGGGAGCACACAGCCCCTGGGACCTGGGTGTCCCTTTGAAGGGTGAGGTTGGGGAGCAGTGAGCCAGTGTTCCCTGTGGGTAAAGTTGCTTAAGAAGGGAAAAATTTCTCACGATCCAAGAACTGCTCATCTCTTCCTGTTACTGTGCTGCGAGAGATTAGCCAAGCCTGGCATGCAAATGCTGGTGCCTGAGGAGTTTGGCTGTGTGCTACCAGATTTGCTCTCCCTCGTTCTGCAGAGCTAGCCCTGCTCTCTGAAAGGATTTCAGATGATCTGAGATTTGCTTTCCAAGTCGATGGCCAAATGCATGTGCTAATGCCCTGTGTAATCTGATCTCAGAAGTCTAAAGAGCCTCCCTCATGGACCAAAGAAGAATATGAGGGAGGCCAAATTGGATTACAGGACCCAGTGTCGTGCATCCTCCCCAGATCAGTCTTGCCTGGCCAACTGCAGGAAACAGCAGAGACTGTCACAGTCAGGGCTGGTGACCTGAATGGGCTGAACCTGTGCCACACTGCTGGAACAGCCCCTTGTGCACAAATGTTGGGTATCTGCACCTGTTTCCTTCTCTGCAGCTCTCTCCCCTCTGTCTTTATGCCCCTGAATAAAACAAAGGTGTAAATCTAATCCTGAAAACTCAGGATTCAGACCAAATATTTTCAGAAAGCTGCAGTTGTCACACTTTCTGGTTTCTTCTCCTTTGATTGTGTGTTTCGCTCCTGGTTAATATCAGCTCAGTCAGCATGGGTGATGGAATTTAAAACATAAAGAAATGTTTGTAGTGGGAATTTGTCACAGTATTTACAGCTCTCACTGATCTCTCCTTTAAAATAGGTTAACACTCCCATGCAATAGGTTAACACTTTATTCCTCCTGCCAGCAGCCAGTGAGGTTCTCTGCAGCGTGCAGGGGTAGGTGAGGTGTCAGGACACCCTCAGCCTGGCCTTGTGCTGCAGGAGGCCCCAGCTGACCCAGCTTCCCTCCGTTGCAGCCATGGTCCTGCTGTTCGTGGTGTGGATGAAGCGCCGGGAGAAGGAGCGGCACACCAAGCAGCTCCTCATCGACCCCGAGGACGACGTCAGGGACAACATCCTCAAGTATGATGAGGAGGGAGGTGGAGAGGAGGATCAGGTGAGAAGAGCCATTGAGTTGTGCCTGTGTGCAATCTGTACTCTCAAAAAAGCAGAAACCGCATTGTTTTTTAGTAAAATAGATGGAAAGGGTTGTTGTGTTCCTTTATTTATGACCAGGCAGCTCTATTGGCTTCCCTGGTGTGGTGGAGAGACAGCAGGTCCAGAAGATCCAGGATATTACTGGGACACCCTCCTGTGCAAGCAGGGCAATGCCAGGAGGCCAGGGCCACAGGGATTTTTCTACGCCTAGGCGGCTTCCTGGGGAAGGACTATAAATCACTCAATTGACACTCAAGTTCAAACCATGTTTCTGTTACTTAAGTCATTAAAATGGTGTATTTTACCAGAGATCTTCATAAAACCAGTCAGCAGCAGCTGCCCTGCCCACCCCTGTGGCTGCAGTCTCTTGCCTTGGCTTGCTTGGGCTTTGAGCTTCTGTGGGCTTTCCCTGCATTTACTTAATCGTCTCTAATGTGCCTTTAATTTATTTTAATTTCTGGACATGGTTTGTGAGAAATGTCTGAAGAGATTTGGGGATTTTCTCTTTCACCACGCAGCACACAGTGGCAAAGCTTTGCTGGGTGACAGAGCCCTGAGCCACAGGCTGCCTGAACACGTCAGCTTTCCTCCAGTGGCTCTTCCTACAGACACCAGTGCTGATGTTGCATGAAAACTTTCCTGGCCTTCACTCCTGGGATGTGCTTTTCCACTGCTCTGTGTCCAGTTCCTCAGCTAAAATAGCAAAGTTTGGTCACTCCTGTTGAAGTCGCCGGTTTTTTACTCCTACCGAGCATGAGTAAAGAGCCCAGGACACTCTCAGATATGATGTTCATGTGAATTATGTGACTGTACATTGTGTAATGGCTTTATTTTTGCTTGTTGAATTGGACTGCATGGTTCCAGGTCAGTGCTTAGGGATCCCACAAAACCACTGCAGCACATCCTGCCGTGGAGGTCCCGCTGGCCTTCGAAGGTGAGCGGGTGAGCCTGGTGAGAGCTGCCATGGCAAACTCTGAGGCAGGAGTCTACCCAAACCTTGAAAAGTTCTTATTCCACAGAAAAATCCTCGCAATTAACATTTCTTTTTTGTCTTGTCGCTGTCAAGGTATTTATAAATATTGCTCCTGGAGATTCAATCATCCCCGCCTGAGCACAAGGATAGTTTTCCTGGTAGAAGCACTGTTCTAAGCATTCCAAGTAGCTGAAGTATCTGGTTTCAGGCAACTACACTGTAGGCTTAAATATTTTAGGAAGGATTCGTTAAAAATAACAGCAAAGGATGAGCTGCAAAACACCATTACCTACATGAATACATTTTTAATGAAATATTACCTGGTTCTCATTTTGTGATAGAAACCTATTCTGTTGGGATTTTTCACAAGCAAAAAGAACATAATTACTTTGAAAAGCCTACATGCATAAATGCAAAACACATTTTAATGTTTTTACTTCTGTAGAAATGTAATTGCAATAATATGTCTACCAACACTGTGTCTCCACATTATAATGTGTATTTTGTCAAAAAAGTTATGTATACACCTATGCACACACAAACAAAAGCCAGGGTTTTATCCCAGATATTTAGATGCTGTGTGAAATATTCAGAAAGTATTTAAATACTTAAATAATTTATATGATTTAACCTATAAGATACACTCTTAGGAGGTCAATTTTATGACCTGCTCAGAGGTCAGGTTCATCTGTAAGTTCGATGGAAGTGCTGCATACCCAGGGATAAGATTTGCTATCAAACTTCAGCTGAAACAGAATTAGAGCCCTTGACTTGTTTGCACATTGAATGAGCAGGTGATCTGAAGGAAAAGCTCTGAGTTTCACACTGTGCCTTCCCATTTGTCACAGGATTACGATTTAAGCCAGCTCCAGCAGCCAGAGACCATGGATCACGTGCTGAACAAGACACCTGGAGTCAGAAGGGTGGATGAAAGACCTATTGGTGCTGAACCACAGTATCCTATAAGACCAGTAATCCCACATCCAGGGGATATTGGTGATTTTATTAATGAGGTATGTTCTGTAGGGGGTCCTGTGTCACATCTTCAAAGCTTGAGCAGCCAGCTAACGTCAGTTTTCCCTGACTGCACGGACCAAGCAGTGCTAGTGCTCATGCCACAAGTCTGATGCCAGCCAGGGAAGGGATTGGCATGAGCAAAGGATGCAGGGCTTAGCCTAATGAAGGCATTGAACCAGCAAAAAGCCCAAGATTTCTGTCATGTGGGTGTCACAAACACCATGCTTTTCAGCACCCAGGCAGAATGAGCCTTTGTGGCTCCTGGACTTGTAATTATTTCAGCAGTCTGTGTCTTCCTCTTAAGCTCTGTTTGGTGTAAAGCCTCAAAGAGTTTGCAGCACAGAGAGACTCAGATCAGAGAGGGTTTCTTCATTTTATGTTAGATTACTACTCCTTTATCTGCCTGTACAAATATCTATCCATTTGGTATTTCTTATCTCATTTTTAGTTTTGAGTGATTGAGTGGTTACAAACCAATCAATGCATTATTTCCTCCGAGACAAAGCACACCATCCATTTCCTACGCCAGAAAAATAAATGTTACAGCCATTTAATTCTATTATTACATGCATTTCCTGCTGTGCTTTTCTCATTTTCATCATTAAAATCCCTTCTTCCTTTGTCCCTTTGCCCATCCTTCACTTACATTTACACACATCCACGCTCGTACAGACTCACTCTTTTTACACATGCCCCTGCTGCTGAGACCAGTTCCATCTCCCCACGCTGAGGCCAGGGCTTCTGAAGGTGGGAATGTGGAACATTTGCTTTATTGCAGGGCTATTCCACCCGGCATTTCCTGACGCTGGGCTCTGCAGCAAAGCAATTCTTTTTCTCCATATCCCGAGGCCATTTTCATGGCCTGCCTACACTGCTGCCCACACCACACAGGAGCAGCACTGCTCCCCAGCCCTCTGCCCAGGATTCCACACCCCACGTCTGTCCTAATTGCAGAATTTTGCTGGGAGTGATTTTTATTTTTTTTTTTTTTAATTTTGTTTTCCTGAAGGAATGAAAACCATCAGCATTAAAATATTGGTGGGGAAGGAGGGGTGCTGTTTTTTGTTTCATCGACTAAACTGGAAACTTCAACAGGCAACCCAGAAAGGACATGCTGGCCAGGACAGAAAGCTTTCCAGATCCAGAAATGGATCACTGGAGATGAACAGTTGGAAATAATGACTCTTTTTAGGGACACTGGGGGAGTTACTGGGTTTTCTGCTGGGGGCAGCTGAAAGGTCTCTACCCAGAGGTGCATCCAGGGAGCCCCGGGACCCTCATTTTTCCCTTTAAGCTTTGCTTCAGGGATCCCAAACATCCCCCCAGCCCAGCCCAAACCCCGTGGTGGGCACTAACACCGTGTTTTCCCCCCTCCAGGGCCTGCGTGCAGCAGACAACGACCCCACAGCCCCTCCCTACGATTCCCTGCTGGTGTTTGACTACGAGGGCAGCGGCTCCACCGCCGGCTCCGTCAGCTCCCTCAACTCCTCCAGCTCTGGGGACCAGGACTACGACTACCTGAACGACTGGGGGCCCAGGTTCAAGAAACTGGCGGACATGTACGGGGGAGGAGAGGAAGATTAAACTGACCTCATCTTATTACAAAAAAAAAAAAAAAAAAATTAAAAAAATGAAGAAGAAAAAAAATTAGGAGGAAAAAACAACAAACAAACAACAAACCCACAGACGACGTTAACAAAAAGAGCCGATGCAGGAGCAAGAACTGTACAGATGTGGCAGCTTTTTTAATTAATATCCCCTGCTGACTGTATTGTTATTTTTAGTGGTGATATAGGAGGTTTCTTTTTTTTTTCTTTCTTTCCTTTGTATTTTTTTTTTCTTAGAATATTGAGCTGTCTCGCATGAACACTTGTCTCTGCTGCAGGTTTCTTTTTGGGTTTTTTTTTGTTTTTTTAATGTCAGCTGGGATATTGCTCGTTTACCTGCTTTATGACTAAAGAGAGTGAAAGGCACTCTGTCTTAACTTGAATTTCTTAGAACAGAAGCACTGTTTTTAAAATATATATATATATATATATATTTGAAAGTGCCTTTTGGTGCATGTGTCAGATTCCCTTCAATCTCAGGAGTGATGAAAACAAACATACAACCATCCTGGGCAGCACTCCCTGTGACCCTAAGCCAGTTCTAGCTGGGAAGGAGTTAACAAAAAGGAACTGTGGAGATTGTTTCTTTTTTGCCTTTTTTTGTTTCCTTTAATTTTGTTGGTTTTTTTAAAGGGGTGACTCATTCTGGGGTGGGAGAGGATGGGGGGGGGGGGGGGGGGGGGAGATGTTTTCAGTCGAAATCTTAACAGCCATCTTTAAGCCTCAGCAGGTGGTGAACTAGTCATCATGTTGTATATAATTCAGTGTTATCAGATGCAAAATACTTGACCAGGGGGCTCTGCTGGCCCCTGGTCACACTCAATGTAGCTGCATAGAACTATAGCATTGATAAAGCCTTTGGTTATTGCAACAGAAATCTCCGACAGCCCTTGCCTAAAACCCTACAAAGTAAATCGTGACATGACCAAAGGCCCATCTGTTTGTTTTTCTGCTGTCGCCGTGTTTTGGCTCCCACGACCTCGTGAGTGGTGGACACACCAGTGGGGTGAGGAGGTGATGGAGGTGGTGGTGGAGGTGGTGTCCCCCATCCCTGAGGATGCCCAGCACTGGTGCTGCTCTCCTGGGCTGAGGCAGGGTTTGTGCGGCAGCGCCGAGGCAGTGCCGAGGACAGGGACAGGTTACCCACACTTTTCCCATCCCTAAGTAATGGAGTTAGTCTAGTACCACATTAATGCCTTGGAGCATTAGTAGCCAAAGCTCAACAACATCGTGTGACTCAGCTAATGTGTGTCCTTTCTATTCGATGGGTAGGCGCTGCTATCTGTAGTAAATGTGTTTTTTTGGAGAAGAAGTGCAATGAGGGCCTGTTAAGTATCTTGTGGTTAATATGCTCAAGCATTGCCAAGTAAGCAAGAGGTTTCGCAGCATCCAGGCATAATTCAACATCAGTATTATAAATGGTAGCAAACTACCTAGTTTATATGTAGGGTCAGTTTAACCAATAACAAATAGTTATTAGCTTTTTTTATTACATTTTTCCTTTACTGATTTGGACTAGTGGGTTTATGTCTAATGTTTGTAAAATGATTTAGACTGCATGGATGTGTAATATAAACCACATTTAATGGATTATGAGCCACTTAATTAATGTGCTATGAAATCTTGGATTACCTGTGTTTTATATTCTGCAGACGATTTTGCAGTGGGTTCGCTAAAACTTGTAAAAGTGCTTAGATATATTTTCCTTTAAATCCAAGAATGTGCACAGTATTGGAAGGTGATTATCCAGGGGATAATCACGCTTTTTTTGATATCTCTATTGATTCTCAAGTTGAATGCTAAGAGTTAAGGGGGGGGGGGGGGGGGGAGCGAGCGCGTGCACATGAGAGCGAGAATGAGAGGACGAGAGCTTGCGGTGATGAGTGGGCGCCTTTCAGAGGGTAAACTGGGCTGCAAGATCGTCTCTATAGATTTTTGAAATGCTCCTAGTGCATTTTATATTTCATTGTATCATATTTTCTATAAAATGCAATTTCTGTAAATTAATGAGCATTTGAAATGTGTCTTGTATGAAGTGGAATGTGGTAAAAGTCTGCCCGAGGGGACTTCAGCGTTACCAGGATGTTATTAACTACCAAGGGTGAGATCTTTCTTTTTGTCTTGGTTGGTGAGTTGGTCAGTCAGTGGGTTAGTTTGTCTTTCATGGCTCGGAGAGCAAACTCACTCTCACCCAAGGTTCTTGAGGTGACCAGGAGGCAATAGTGTGGACCTCAGAGGAGAGGGATGGCACTAATGGCAGCAGCACGGTGAGGATGTCACACTACAGGCAGGGGCTGGCAGCACCTGACACTCTTCCAGATTGCCATTCCATCGTTGTGAACTCGGTCATCTTGTGAGACCACCATGAAATTCTTGGTTTGCTTCTGCCATGTGCTGTTCCCCTCCTCTTGACCACTCTTGGCCAACCTCACAGCCCCTGTTCCTAGCTGCCTGGCACAGAGGCTGCATGGCCCAACAGCCTCTCTTCCTTACCCATGCCACTCTTGATTCTTCCCCGTTTCTTTTGGAAAAGCCACAGGCTGGAATATTTCACCACCAGGGCTTTGCACCTCTGCAGAAGCTGCCCGGGCACAGGTGTAGTGAACAATAAAAATGCACTTGGTGTTTCTTGCTGCTGGTGTCCATCGCTGTAGCCTCATCACCGACGCAGGAGAAGGATTCAGCTCAAGGGCCGGGTGATGCTGATGGTTCTCCATCCTTTGGGTTGGTGCCATTGCCCGCCGGCTCCGTGCAGCTCCTGGAATGCTCATGTGGATCCTGCAGTGCCAGGTCTCTGCTGTGAGCTGTGCCTCGCCATCCCCCTGGCACTGCTTACCTGGGAGAGCAGCTCAATCCCTGCTCCAGAGCTCTTGGTGCTTAGCATCAGCTGTGGCTTTGGCTGGGATGAGGGATTCCAGGTAGGGAAGGGGCTGGCAGGGATTTGGGACGGCAGCTCCAGGCCATCGGCAGCGCGCGCTCTCCCCAGCAGTGAAAGGAGCCACTTAGCCACAAAGGGGATGTTGTCTGACTTCAGCTTGTCCAAACATTTCAGGTTTTCAAGAAAACTTATGCAACCTAAGTAAAACAAAACTCTTTGAGTGATTAAAAATAAACCAACCCGTTTCCATTGGCGACTTTTTTTAAAATCAGCAGATTTTTTTTCTGCAGCATTTGCAATCCAGCCGTTCCAATCCCACAAGCCTATAAATCAAACCAACCAGATTATTGTGTTTTGACCCGGTTCTGCTCAGCCTCCCTCTGCAGGACCTCTCCCTCCTCTTCTTTATTTTCTTCTTCCCCTTTTTCCTCTCTGCATCCTCCCTCTCTGAGTTTTACTCCCTACAAGCAGCAGCAGCATCAGGCCCCTTTTCTCACAGTGGGACCAGTGGAAGGTAAGTGAGGAGCACATCCAGCACTGAAAACAGACCACTTTTTACAAACCTTTTTGCTTGCTAATGTTACTGATGGTTTGTAACACAGCTAAGAAACTTTACATTAATCTACGAAGTCCCATTGACAAGGTGACTTTGCCATCACTCTGTCCCCCTCTGATCCTCATGGTTGTGACATGGTGACAACCCATTGCAGCTGGAGGTGATGGTGACTTACAGGAGCTGCAGTGAGGCAAAGAACCCTTTGACTGAGCCTGCAGTTGCTGTTTATTCTGAGAGCCCACAGGAAGGGTTAATGCATTGGGACCAGAGTACCTTTTCCCTGACTAATCTAAACTAAAACATTAAACTATTTGAAGAAGTGATCCCCACTCTTTGTACCCTACAAGGCAGTGGGGAAGGACTTGCTTTCAGGCAGATGGAGGGGATCCCATCCCTAAAACACCACTGTCCCACCCTATTACCCCATAGCACTGCCAGGGCACACCACCACAGCTCTCCCTGCTGTCTAAAGGATGAGGACAGTGAGTTCCCAGGGCACTGGACATGTTTGGTGGCCTCCCTGTCTCCTAAGGATGAGGATTGCATCTCCCCAAGCCAGGGACCATGCAGGAACAATGTCACTTCTGTACCCACAGCCACCCCCAGCAGAACATAACCCACAGCCCTGGTGGTGTGTTTATCATGTAGGCTAAAACTGGGAGCAGCATCAGTCACAGAAATGCTTTGCAAGGCAAGGAGGAGATTCAGCAGGTAATTAATGACAGTAAATAGGCAAGTCTGTTCTAGGTGTCCCACATTCTAGTCATGGTTTGGCTTCTGGTTTTGTGTTTTGTTTTCCATTTTTTTCCCTTTTTTGTTGGACCAGGCAATGCTGTTGGCAGTTGTACGATGGTGATGGGGAGTTCACTCCCCGTGGGTTTTTAGGGACAGTCAGGTCCAAATCCAGCCTTGAGAAGTGGGTTTTCAGAGGTGGCTGTGTCACCTGTAACTGCTTCACATAGGGTGGACACTAGGGCATTGAAGAACAGCAATGGTCAGTGCAGTGTCTGCACCACACAATATGCCAAGATTGCAACTTCATTTAATCTTTAAAAAAAATATATTAAAGGTGAAATACAGAACTCTTATTTGTGATGTCTTTTGGAGCTCTTCATTGTAAGTGTGAAAAAAAATACTGGGGGAGGGGGAGGGAAATGCTGTGTCACGATGAATGCAAGTGTTTAAAACAGCAGCCAGACAACGTAGGTGTCTCCCACGCAAATTAACTTGGTTTCATGGGGAAAATAAAAGTTCTTTCCAGTCCACACCAACCCCACATACAACTGTTCACACACAGTGTACATAATGTAGTTAGTGCTTGAAGCTACAAATCTAATAGGGGAAAAAACAACAACAACGTATAGATGTATAATTGGAGCACTTTCTCTTCTTTTTTTTTTTTTTTTTTTAATTTATTTCAATGATGATTTTGCATGTTTCCTTTCTGATGGAGAAGCTGTGTAGCAGCCCGCATGACTGTGGTTGTTCTCAAGGAAGACTTCTGCTGTTCTGCTGTATTCACGCTGAAGCGCAAAAAGCAAAAGTTTTGCGTCCGTTAACCCAGTTCAAAAACCTTTTTTTGTAACCGTCAACAGCACAAATATTTTGTATTGTCGTTTGTACCATTTTTGTACCAAAAACAAAAGAGGGAAAAAAAAAAAAAAAGAGGGAAGAAAGTAAATGTTTTCAATGTGTTTTTAGTGCCACTGCAATCTTGGTTTCCAAACTGAGTGACAGGTTTGCTGATTTATTGTGTATCAAAGCTGAACTGGCGCACTGACGCCTGGCTCCAGTGTAATAAAAATAAAGTCCCCCTTTTGATTAGTCTCACTTGCTTTATTATTATTATTATTATTTTATTTCTTTGTTTCATTTTCCTTCCCCACATGTCCACCCCAGTTCAGTCACTGTTTGTGGCTCTTTTACTCACAGTGAGCCAGCAAAGGGTGGTCTAACTGCAGGTGTGGGTCCAGATGCAAAGAAATCAGTGGGGTTTTTGGAGATCTTGGGTGCTCCTGCAGAAATTTGCATTCAGTAAAGGCTCCCCTCTGGCCCATGTTGTTGTTTGGATTATGGATGAGGTGGTGCAGGATCCTCCCCCATCCCAAAGAAACCCATTTCTGCTGCACTGAGCTGTTGGTGCAAATCAGCTGTGTGAAATCAGGTGATTTCTCTCCTTCAGCACCAGATCTTTGTGCTTTAGCACAATTCCAGCACATTCAGGGGTCTTTACTTGCTGCTAACACATCACCCCTGACTTCTCCATGAGGGCATCCAGCCCCTCCACCTGCCCACTGCCAGGGAACAGGAATGGTCCAAAAAGGTCTTTAGGAATGACTGAGCACCCTGGGCCAGCTGATGGCCTGCAGAGGAAACCTGAACTTGCTTCTCCCAGTTGTATTTCTCCATCTTCTCTGCAAGTGCAGGAGCAAAGTCAAAACTGGAGGTGCTGCTGTGAGTGTGCAAACCCTTCATGTCAGCATTGCTGTGTAAAGCAGCACATCTCCTTCAGGCCAAACATTCCTGCTGTTCTTCAGCTGCTCTTCCTGCTGGTTTCACCCCTGGGAGGGGGAACAAACACCCTGGTGCTGGGCTGAGCAGCAATGCTGGGCACACAATTAGCAATTAGTGCTGGCAGCCATCCATCCCTCACGGCACCCTGGGCACTTGTCCAGGGGGACAGTTGGGTCTCCATCACTGTCCCCAACACCAACCCACATGTGCCATGAGTTCCCAAGGCTGAGTGAGGTCACACCCCAGTGATCTGTGGAGCTGTTCTGGCCAAGTGTGTGGAAAGCAGTGCTGTCTCATTTTTAATAAACATTAAGATGAATGCAAATCCTGTACATGGCAATTTACTTCCCCCCAGAGTCAGCTAAGAATATTTTATTGCTAGTTTTGCTAATTCTCAAGCTGTTCTGTTTCTTAGAATTATCTTTAACTACTGAATAATGCAAGGCTGTTGCATCACAAATATTAGTTTCTGCTATCAGTGGAAGGCTGGGCTCTCATCATCGTGTTGTTAGGCTCTTATCTGCCTGCAGAAAGTCTTGTTCCTCGAATGATTTAGCTGCATGCTTAACTTTGACCATGTGAATAGTTTTCCTAAGCTGATGGAAACAGCTGCCCTCCCCTAAATCCAGGGACTTTTGTACGAAAATTAAAAATAACAACAATTACTATTACAGTTATTATTCTAGGCTCTTGGGTTGGGGTTTTTCTCCCAAGTCAGATGCCAGGATTTGAAATAGAATTTGGTTCAGATCAAACCAAAGCACACAGGGATTGTGATTTTTTTTTTTAATAAATGAAATAACTGAACTTTTCTTTGTTCTCCAGACTAAAACCTTTGCATTACCAAGACCTTTTTCTGCCAATCCCTTCCCTGCATTTTCTTATTAAATACAGAGCAGTTCTTTTAGCCAAAAACCAAGTTAACAGGCACAAGAAGCACTGCAAAAAAAAAAAAAAATCAACCCTAACTCTGTATGCCATACTGCACTATTATCAAAACAGCCCCTGGGCGAGGGCAGAAGCAGCTTTGGGAAGGTGAAATGTTTTATTAATCACTGGCCAAGCTGTTTACTAGGCTCAAAAAAAAAAAAAAAAATCTAAAAAAGTAAAAGAGCCCAAAGACCTCCTTTCTGGCAAATTCATTCCACATGTAAAGAAAAATGTGCTCAGCTGTAGTGATGACATGGTGAGGTCCTGTGTGCAGCTGAGCACCTTCACCTTCACAGTCCCTGGGTGTGCACATCCCTCCTGCCCAGCACTAGCATGTACTGATGCTGAGACTGAGCTTCAGCCTCTTTCCCTGCATTTATAGTTATCAGTAGGGTCAAAAATGCTTCAAGAGACCAGGATGGGACAGACAGGGATGTACAGACGCCTGTGGGAAGCCCATGCCCAGCTAAGTAGCTCCCTTAACTTGTTCACTTGAAAATACCCCCAGCACTTCTTGCAGCCACCACAACAGCAGCACCAGGTGCACTCAGGAGTTCCAGGAGCAGCATCCCTCCTAATACTGGGATAAACTGCAAGGACAAGGACAAGCAAGGGCACCCAAAGAGGATGGGCTTCAGCAGGCACTGTCCTCTGCTCAGATGGCCCTAGCAGTGCTCCAGTTATTATTTATGGTGTCCTCTGTTCCCATTCAGGGCAGATCTGCATGGGGAGAGAGAGTTAATGAGACATTCAGGATTTTGATGTCAGTGCAAAGCAGAGAGGGGAAGGGAGCTGGGTGCTCCCAGCCTGAACCTGAGCTTGGGAGCTGGGGATCCCTCCCTGGAGCAGCCCCTGAGCAGAGTGAGGCACAGGCACCCTGGGACATGGGCAGCAGCATCATTTGACAACACAAACCCTTCCTTCCAATAGAGCTGTAGGATTTCCTCCCAGTCCCCTCTGACCATGATTAATTACTGCTGCTCAGTGCTCAGCACAATCCATCTCTCCTGCTCCTCACCTCCCCCTCCTCCTCACTTTCTTTTTTTAATGAGAGCATATTGTTGTTCTTTTTTGCTGCTGCAATGCTCTTTGTGAGCAGGGCCACAGCAGCAGGGGGTGGCAGTGACAAGGGCAGTGTCCCCCCACAGGGTTCCAGTCTGGTGACAGGGGCTCCCTGCCCTGGCCAGGATTTAAAGATACAGATGTAATGCACCCTCCTGGCTACCCCTGGGGTTTTGTGAAAAGCCAGGGCTTGCTGGAAGGTTTGCCCTTCCTGCTGTTGCCCTCATCCACCCCTTTCTGGATGGAGATCAGAGGACTGGGGAGGAGGGACATCTCCATCAACACCTTTCATCCACCTCCTTGTAAAGCTGGTTTTTAAGCCAGCCTAACCCAACTGACCCCAAACCTTTGCTGAAATGCCTGGAGGCCTTGGTGAGCTGCACTCAGTGTACAGGGTTGGATGGGAAACTTTGCTTCGAGGTTTTGCATTAGTTAATGATCAGTGGCTTTAGGAAGGGTCATTTCCACCTGCAGCCAAAGGAAAATGGTCCCTTCCCAGCTAATTGGGAATTCACAACCTGGGGCCAGGCTCTCACTGTGTGCAGGGCCGTGAACCCCAAACCACACACTGACCCTGCAAGATGTGCATTTGGAGCAGCAGCTGCCACTGGAGGCATTTTTAGTCATTAAATCACTGTGTAAGCAGCTCCTGGTTTGCCTTGGTGAGCAAGATCCTGTGCCATGGATTTCCGTGGGTGCGGGTGCTGGCCTGTCATTGGCACCTTTAAAAATCTGTCATTAGATCTGGCAATAAAAATGCAGAAGAATCTTGATTTGATGCTCAGCAGCTGCTAAACTGAGCTGGGCACTGGGCACAAGGATTAGCTGGAGGTGGGATGGGAAGGACACATAGCTGGGCTGGGTGTGTCCAGTCACTGCCATTCAGAATAGTTCAAACCTACCTGGGTTTGGAGAATTAGCACAGCCCCTCTGGCCTGTGCTTATCCTGGCTCTGTTTTACCCTCCAAGCATTCACAAATGTTGGCAAATAAAAAAACAACAAGTTGGTGTTCACCCAGAAGTTTTCCTCAGGGAAATGAAGTCTCTCTCTGCCTGTGCTGGAAGCTGCTAAAAGTGGATTGTCAAAAATCCCTGGCAGGCTGCAGAAGGAATAAGGCAAAATCAGGTCTCTGTCAATACTCCCAATCGTCATGAACCAGATTTATAATATCTGAGGCCACATGGAAGCTTTGTAACCAAGTGCATAACAACCATGCCATTAACCTGTGCTACCTATAGCCAAACTCATTACTTTATGAAGTGGCTTGAGTCACCTCAGAGTATAAAGGGCAGCCCAACTGATCCTGGTCTGTGAAAACCATATTGATTGGGCTGGAGTGCAAATCAGACATACAGATATCCACGTTTGTGTGAGGACTCCCTGCCCTGTGCCTCCTCCCTGCTCCCCAGCTGAGGTCCTGGCAGTCAGCTCAGACTGACACACACTTATCAGCACAAATCTTCCCTCACATTGTGCCTTGAGGAGTGAGTACCTTGCTTTAATATAGTGCTATTGATCCTGAGAGCTCAAACAATGCCCATGGGATAATCAGAATTCACCTTTGGCCAGGAACCGGGATTGAGCTGATTTTTAGCATTTTGTAGGGACAGAAAGGAATTCAGCACCCTGTGAGAAAGGCACATGAGGCACCACAGAGGATGCAGGAATCCAGCCCCACAGATGATCCCAAATTCCAGACCTCAGGCAAAAAGCAATGTCAGGAAGGCAATACATCACATCACTATAGCACTGTATAAAATATTTAACTTCTAAGTACATTACCAAAGTGGTTTCTTTTGACATTACATTTGTGCTCTTGTAAAAGGCATGAAGCCAAGAGCAAATATCCATCCCAGAACAACCAAACATTGCTGCAGTGCCACGGCTGTGCTGGCTCAGGGGACCTGGGACAAGTCTGACAAGAAATTCTCATTACCTCCTGCCCCAGTGTGGGATGCCACCACAGCCATGTGCTGTGCACAGCCCCCCAGCTCTGGCTGAGACACACTCCTGAGTACATCAGGGTAGGAAAGAATGCTTGTACAGGAGAATCCTGCTATTTAAGTGCCTCTGATGAAAAGCATTTTATCATCTTCCCTGCCTTAATGCAAGGAAACATGCAAATGGAGAGCAGGGCTTTGCTGCAGGTACCCAGCCCCCTGCAAGAAGGCAGTGCCTCGTTTCCAAGGCATATAACAAATAGAAAAGGAACAAGATTTTCCTTGCTTAAAATGCTTCTCTAAATTTTTCACTGAGCATCTTACTTTTCCATTTGTTCTGCTTCTGTTCATGCTTGTCTCTCCCGTTTGTTCTTATACTTCTGCAGCTGCAGAAGGACCCTGGTGGCACTGAGGCAACTGTGTGTGCAGGGGGGTGGAGGGGTGGACCTGCTTTACTTGACATTTTGCAAAGAAATCTATTTCAGCACAGCAGCCCCTTCACAAAGAAAAAAAAAAAAAGGAAAGAAAAAAAAACAGCCCTAAAACAAGCAAACGAACAAAAAAAGAATCAAAATATTTTCATCCAGATTTATCAAAGAAACAACAAGTGAGGCTTCAGCCAAATGGGAAATTATGTCCAGTCATTGGCAATTCCCTGGCTGTGCTACCCCTCTGCACATGGAAGCTCTGTCCCCATAGTTTGGGCTCCCTCCTTCTAGGGGGAGATTGCTGCCAACCTATAGACTCCAGCCTGAGCAGAAGAGGGCTTCTGTTCAGAGAAACTCCACATTTCATTGCCTAAGAACAGCTTAGGTGAACAGGCAAAGGGTGAAGTCCAGGCTGAGCTCACCTTCTGCAGGGGAGTATCAGAGCAGGGCCCTCAAGGACCACTTTTCTCAAAGCATCCTAATGAGCACAGCCCTACAACACAGAGGCTCCCAGCAGGCTGAGCATGGAGCAGAGGGCAATCCTGGGTTATCTCCAAAAAGGAGATGTCTTTTTAACAGGGTTTCTTAAGCAAAAGCAGCTGTGCTCTGCCTGCATCCCCCTCCCCTGCTTTCCCTGCTCCACAGAAGCAGCTGAATTCATTGACAAAGGGAAACTAAATTGGACAAAGCCAGAAAAGATAATTAAGCCTCTGCATCTTGTGTTACCTTTGTTCAGGCAGGAAAAGAGATCTTAAACCTGCCCTGAAGAGGGATAAAGTCTCCAAGGGGCCTTGCAGCAGCTTCAGGGAACCATGAGGAACTGCACATCCATTGCACTGGCAATTTTGGGCTGCCTTGTTTGCTATGAAGTCACTGTCCAGCATCCCACCAGGTGCCTGGAGTGCCAAAATGAGCCCTGTTCCTCCTGCCAGGGAGACATGGTGGCACAGGGCATCTGGAGGAGTGTGTCAGCCCCTGGAGTGAGGGCTCAGCAGGGTGGGGAGCAGGACAGGACCCAGCAGGGTCAGTCCCAGCCAAGCAGCTCCTGTTTCCCCAGCTGCTCCCTGAGCTGTGTGAGGGCTGCCAGGCCATGCCCAGGGTACTTCAAATGTCTGAAAATCATCCCATGGGCTCCATCCTAGTTATTTATAGGAACTTATTCTCAAAAATCTCAGTGGGGATTGGAGCCCTGCTATGCTAAATCCTCTCCAAACACATATTAACAGACCCCAGACTGGGCTTGCTGCTCAAGTTGTGATTTAAAGTCTGCACGGAGATGGCAGGTCAGAAGCAATCCTTCCCCAGGAATGTGCTGCAGACCTCAAAATATTCATTGCCATCTGTCCTTTTTTGTGGGGGGTTTATAGAGCTCTTCTCAGAGTGAGTCCTGCCCTGGGCAGGGTGATGCCAAGGCTCCTGAGGAGCATTCAGCAGAGGATAACAGAAAATGCCCAGGAAATGCAGTTTCCTGGTGGAGACAAAGCAGTCAGGGAGGGCTGGGTAATCCTGACAGGCTGCCTGCTCTGGGACAGCCTAATGCTGCTCCTTGCAGACAGAAGGTCTTTTGGGCTGATTGCATTATAATTTAATCCATCCTTCAGCGATTTTAGCTCTCGAGATTGTTGTTATTTTACACCTCAGCAGAAGTTCACCAGGAACAAAATGAGGTTGCAATCCTCAAGGGGAAGCCGGCAAGAGTCACAATTCCATCTTTGTGGATACAGATTTAAGCTTAGGTCCAAATAATTAGTTCTTTACCCAGGCCTTAAGCTAAAGAGACAGTGAGTTCATCTGCAGAGGCTGCAGAAAAGCTTCCTGGGAAGCTGCAACACACTCACATTCCTTTTCCACATTCATTTATAAAGCAAAGGTTCCAAAGCAGTGCTGGATGTGGCTCATAACCAGGAGCCCCTGTACAGTGAGGGCAGGATGATGCAGATCTCCTGGCTGCATTGCCAGGAGGAGCTTTCCCCAGGGCCCAGAGAGACCCCCTGGCTCTAAACTGAAGCTCATTTGGATAAACAGCCTTTTTTTCCACCTTCTCCCTTCTCCAGGCAGCCTTGTGCTGCTGCAGCACAATGTCTGTGGCTGTTGGTTCACCATCAGAAAGTCCAGCAGGATGGGAGGAGGGAGGCTGCACCCACTTAGGAAGTCCAAGGGCATTCCCAGCAGCAAGTCTCTGCCTTTGAAAATTCATGATGAATTAGCTGTGCCTTTAGCACCACTAATCAGAGACAGGCTAAGAAAAGCTTGTTGTCAGTGCAAACAGGGTGACAGCCTCGGGAGATGGGAACTGGCATTGCCCCTGTCCTCCCAGGAGTTGCTCCTTGCTCTCTCTGCCCTGTGGATAACATCTTTGTGGGGGAGTCCACGATGCAGAGCTGCTGGGGACCAGTGAAATGCTGGGCTTGAACTGGGCTTTAGCTCTTTGCCACATCACCCTCATTCCAGACACAGCCAGACCAAAGGCAGGGCTGAAAGATCCCCCATGTCCCTCCTGCACCCACCTCTCAGAGGCTTTCTGAAAGGGTGATCAGTAAGTTCTCTATCCCACACTTTAAGGCTTTCATTTGCACTTGCCAGAGAACAGAAACCCACACTGCAGGCTGCCCTGCCGGCCAGGCTGTGAGCCCAAGAGTCCTGGCAAATTCAGCTCATGTTTCATCCCTTCTGCTCTCCACAGGATGACCCAAGCCCATCAGGAGGCATTAGGACATCCCCAAACCTCCACTTCTCCACTCCCTCCCCTCAGTGGCTCTGGGGACACCATGGGGACATATTTCTCAGGCTGCCACTGAGGAGTGATGGCTCTATCAGCCTCCCTCTGCCTGCCTGTGCCTTCCCTTATTTATTCCCCACTTTGAGCTGTGGCATGTGGCTGCTGGAGCATTTGGAAGTTTGTGTAAAGGTTTTATTGCTTCATTTTTAACCTCTGCACAAATGTCTACATCATTAGCTTGGGTTTTTTCACCCTGGATCACATCCCCTCTGTGCTTTTCTCCTCATGGGCATCCCCATGCTCCTCTCCTTGTCAGGGAAAGTGGAATGGGGACTTGGAGGGGGAGATTTATTACTGCTGAGGTTCTTTTTCTCAAGGAGGAAGTTGGTCTGGGTTTTTTTCCATGTTTTATGCAAAGATGTGGACACACAAAGTCTGGTTCTCCACCACTCACTTCATTCCCATGTCTTGACTCCTCAGCTGCAAACAAACCCACCGTAGCTCCTCTGGCACAGCCCAGGACTTGTGGGGGCAGCAATGCAAAGCCATGGCACACACAGCAGTATCCAAAACCTGCCCATTGAGGGGTGCCTGGCACACACAGTTCACTTCCACCATGAAAACACCAAAGCCTGGCTTGGAAAACCAAAACTGTGACCAAGATCACAGCCACCACTTCCCTCAATCCACTGGGACATCTGATAAAGAGCGGACTTGTGACAGGCCATGGCTGATTCCCAAAGTTGACAAACTGTCATTTGTGATGACCTGCTTTAAATTCCCACCAGCAGGAGCCTATCCACCCCATTCCACTTGGGTGATGGCCATGACAAACCCTACAGGGCAGAAGCTGGGGCTGGGCTGTGTCACCAGCAGCCCCTAGTCCCCGTGCCCAGGGAGAACTGCAGGGGAGGCAGCCCCATCTTGGGAGCAGAGACCCCTTCACCACCTTCATTTCACATCTAAACCCACCACAGCAAAACATCTGGTCACATTCCATGCAACCAAGGAATTTAAAAAGTGCAGGTGTTGCAAAATTTATCCTGCCCTGGAATTCCTGCCTGATCTCCTCTCTTTTCCACAGGCAATAAAGAAGCAGCACAGATTTTCTTCTTTCTTTTGAAGATGTGCTCCTGCAGCTCTGGGTACACACACTGGCCGTTTTGCCCTCACCCTGGCTGGGCTTGGCACAGGTTTCCAGGTTTGTCCTTGTCAGCAGGTCTGACCCACAGCCAGGCACTCAGGGACACGCCAGCAGTGACTTGGCATTCCAATAATCTCTTGACTCCTTGGACTTCAAAGGCCATTTTGCTGCCACCAGTGGCAAAACCCCACCCCCAGGGAACAGCGTGTTCAGCATTTCTGATCACCTCAGAGCATGTCTTCAAGGTGGGGGATAAGATATGCAGGGTAAGATTCTCCCAAAGTAGGAATTCTGCCTCTGCAAACATCAGCGATGCGGGCGGTGCATCGGGGATTATCCACCGTCATGGCCTGTAGAGGGAAGATGGATTTCCAGATGATAATAGGAATGACACACGTTGCTTTTTCCCCTTTCTGCTGACACACAATTTAGCAGTCGCTGCAGAATTTTCTTCCCATTTAAAATTTCCGTTTAATAGCCAAGGAGCTCATGTTAATTCAGATGATCTTTCCCGCAGCACGACGAGGAAGGGGGCCTCTTCTGGAAGCTTTTTTTCCCACTCTCAGTGGTTGTGACTAATAAAAAAATATCTCCTGTGGCTTCACAAAGGCCATAGAGAACTTGTCCTTTACCACGCTATCCAACTCCACTTGACCCAAGGCTGGGCAGAGTCAACAGAGTTTAAAAATTAGACTCTCCTAATAGCATCTCCTCCTAGGAGGGATCCAAGGAGGTTTCTCAATGTATTTTCAGGACTGAAGGGGATGCAGTGAGTGTCCTCCTGCCTGCCATCCTGTCCCTGAGGCAGGATCCCCATGGCAGGCAGGCCAGGCACTGGTGGGGACCCTGTGGTGACATCACCATGGGATACAGGGACATGGGGCAGCAGGGCTGGAACACCAACAGGCATCCCCAGCTCAGGGGGATGTGCTCCCCTATCCTCCCCTGCAAACCTCATCCTCAGAGGCTTGGGCAACACAGGGGATATTTTCCATGTGCTTCTTGGTTTTATTCCAATTTTCCCATTTCCCCTTCCCCTGAGCATGCCCTAACCCAAAGTCATGCTGACCACAGGGTGTGGGATAACCCTGGCCTTGCCAGCAGGAGATGGGAGCAGGGCTATGGCCTCCCTGATCTCCAGCTCTCCCCACATGCCAGTGAAGGTGTTGTCTTGGCAGCTCACCCCAGATGGGAAATTGGATCCTGCTTTTATTTATATATTTTTCCAACCAAGTGTATCTGGCGGTCAGGAGAACCCACGGAGCAAACTTCCTCCTCACTTAAACAAACAGCAAAACCATTGCAAAAATCTCTCCTGTGCATTGCAGTTGCATATATTCACTTATCCTAGACAGCAGAAACGTGGGGTGTTGCTTAATTAAGGATGTGGGTGTAGAGGCTCCAGAAGCAGAGATTTCACATGCAAATCTCTCCTGAGCACAGCCAGGGTACATAGGGAGCATATTAATGCTCTGTGCAGTGAGCCCCCCTGCCTAAATCAGTGGCTAAACCCAGTCTGAGGGAAGGAACTCCTGTGCTGTGCAATCCTGGGCTCTCTGCTCTTGCTGAACTTTATTTATTTACCCCAAAGCATCCCATGGATGGAGCTAGAGAAGTGAGGGCATCTCTGCACAGACCTCAGGGAATGCCAGCCCATCAGAAGTCCCTCCCTCATTCCTCTCTCTGCCCTGAAATAATGATATAAACCCAGCGTTTTCAACTTCTTTTTTTTTTTTTTTTTTTTTTTTTTTTTTTTTTTTTTTTTTTTTTTTATGGCAGGACACAATTCAGGTTATTGCCAAGAACTGCAAATTGTTTACCAGCCTTGTGCAAACAAAGACTCAGATCAGCCACAGAAGCACAGCCCTGAGGCTTTCCAGCAACCCGGAATTCTTTAATTACTTAACAAAAAGCTCAGTCTCACTTTTTTTCTTTTTTCTTTTTTCTTTTTTTTTTTTGCTTTCCTTCAGCTGTTACCTTGGAAAACCACAACCCTGGATGCCTTCCATACCACACGCTGCTAAAAACCTCGTTTAGCAATGATTTTGCCAAAGTGGTTCCCCAGCTGGGATTGAAGCCGTGCTCTGTCAGGAAGAGCTGCCTGGAACCAACAAAACTGCCCTGGCAGGAACTTTCCTGGAGGTAAAAGTTTCTCCTGAACACACACATGTGCTCGTGGACACATGGAATGAGCATTTCCTACAGAGTCTGGCAGCTTGCAGAGAGCATCCTCTAATTTCTGTCTGATTTTATTCCTCAGTCTTTGCTCAGATCTGGGTTTGGCCACCCCAAGAAGTGTTTTGGAGACAAGCAGACAGAGGAGTTTTCACAAACTTAATGACAAAGGAGAGCAAGTGCTGGGAATCTGCTCTCACAGGCAGAACCCATCACTCCTCCAGCAGTAAGAAGAGGGAAAAAGGAATCACCATCTTTAGCTCTCACCTCACACAGGCACCACCTCACCATAGTCAGGGAACAGCAAGGCAGGTGAAAGGTAGAATTCACTAAAATTTTATAAGATGTCTTATTTTCACCATCTTGAAAAAGCCTCCAGACCCTTTTCATTGAAAAAAAATAATCTGCACCTTTGGGAAAAGAAAAAAAAAACAACAACTTTTTAACAAAGGAATCAAATTTGCATTGCATTAACTGAGGAGCAGTTCAAGGTGCAGAATAATTCACTGGAAGTTTCAGGGAGGTGTCTGTGGAGGGTAAATGAGGCTCATGCACAGCCTGCTCAGTGTAAGCTGTCATTGCAGCCAAGGCATCAGTCAGGAGGAAAACATAACTTTGGCAGATCTCAGAATACATAAATAAAACATGCTTACCACTTGCCATCGGTGAAAAAGTTTTAAAAAAATTAAAAAAAGCTGCCTTTTGAGCTCCCCCCTTCACACCCCACCCCCCCCACCCACCTTTCTCTACTGCTTCTCCTTGTGGCATAAATTTGGTTTTCAACGTCTCTATTCTCAGACATCTAAATGGACTCTAAGGAAAAGGGGGAGGGATGGAAAACAAACCCAAAAGTCTGGCGAAGCTGTGAAAATGCCAGCTCAGCACAGAGAGAAGGCTGCAGCCTCATCACAGCCCCAGGTGGTGATTCCTGGGGTCTGAGAGGAGCAGGAAAGGCATGGCAGGGGGGGCCAGGATGGGCTGAGCTCTCAGCATGCTGCAAGAACCCCGATTTTCCAGCCTGGAGCCTGGACAGCCGTGACACCGATGGCATTCCCAGCCCTCTGGCACATAAACCCATCAATCCCCAATCAAATCCCTGGCAGCACCAATGACACAGTCAAATGCAGTGGATTGATTTGCCATAAGTCATATTTACTGTCTCAGCCATAAATGTGTCAAACCCAATCTTTCTAACTGTAAATAATGCCAGAAATTCTCCTTTTTTTAGAAATCTCCACTACAGAACCTCCAACAGAGAACGGGAAGTGCTGTGTGGGGGTGTCAGGGCTGTGTTTACAAAAAGATTTGATCCAGACAAGTTTTGCTTCATCCACTGGGATCTACCATGGGTGGGGAGGCCAAGAGGGAGGTGGAAGGGTGGCAGCTGCAGGACAACCCTGGGCTTTGTGCTGGAGGAAGGTGCAAGTGAGACCCCACACATGGCACTCCCCAGCAAAGACAGGAGGGTGAAGAGGGAGGGCTGATGTTGCCTTGCACTGGGTTTGTTTTTCCTTCAGTTCTCTGGGGAACTGCACACCTAGAGCTACTTGACACTGTTTTTTGGGATGATTTGATAAAGCTCAAGGTGAGTGGCTCTGAGATGGAGCCTGCCCACTGCCAGCCTCTGCTTGTTCTGTCACCACATCCTCAGTGCTGCCAGACTTCCAGAGCTCCCTGTGGCTGTGTGGATCTCTGCCTCACAAACAGGATTTTGGGCAATGCATTTCTCACTGAGGCTGTTGCATCCAGCTTCTTCAGGGCCTTGGTTCCCACTGAAACAGCCAGAGCAGCACCAAACTCAAGGCACTGCCTGATGCTCTGCTCTGTATCACGTCTGTGAGTCAAACACATCTGTCTCCAAAGTTCACTCCCCGGGTTGCTGCCAGAGCAGGGAGAGACAGGACTGCAGTAATTGATGTCAAACTGCCCTTCCTGCCAAGGTTTCGGGGCTGATCTGACAGTACCAATGGAAATCACAGCTCAGGTTTAAGAGAAAGCTCTCCCCCAGAAAGAGCCTGAGCTCCTGTCCTCCCCCTGCCTGTTTGAGCAGCTTTGGGAAACATCTCCTGCCACATCCCTCACCTCCTCCCCGTCTGTCAGGACCATCTTGATGGTGCTTCCCTCCTCCCCTCTCCTTTCTTTGCACTCATTTCTCTTTCCATCATTCTCCTGTCTCTGCTGACAGGATCAAAGCTCTCCCCCCAAACCCATCTAATCACAGACAACCATTCCCATTTCCCTGGAGCTACACAAGAAAATCAGGGTGTGAGGCTGCAGGAGTGTCCCTTTGGCACACGGGTGAGAACACCAGTCCCTTCCTCCCACCCTCCCCAGCCTCTCCATGTCCCACCACAGGCATCAAAGCTCCATGGCCAAATCCACCCCACCAAAGGAGACCCACAGCAGTGGGTCATAAAGGTGAGCTCTCCTCCAGCTTTCTGCATCAGAAAGCTCAGCCCTGAGCTGAGGAGCCCTGTGCCTCCACCACAAGGCTTTGCCTCCAGAGTGCCTGGCTGATCCCACTTCATCTGCTCTGTGTTGCCCGTGGAGCCCACAGAGGCCTCCATCAGAATCCTGTCCCAGCCATGACCCACAGCCATCCCTGCTGGCAGTCCCAACACCCAGCAGGACACTTGTTCTCATTGCCAAAGACCCCCTTAGGACATGGTGATCTTGCTCCCACCTGGCTCAAAATGAACTTCTTTGGGGCACAGGACACATTCTCAGAGGACCTGGGTTTCTCCTGCTGTTACATAAATGCTGAAGCAAAGCCAAGCCTCTGCAGCAAACGGAGGAGCTGCTGATGTTTTGTGCATGTGGTGAAGGGCTCAGAGAATCACAGAATAAGCTGAGTTGGAAGGCACCCACAGGGATGGAGTCCAGCTCCTGTCCAGTCCTTGCTGTAGACATCAGCATTCACTCCATGGTATGATGTAGTAGTGTCCATTCAGAGGCTGGACTTGGGGGTCTTTTCCAAGCATAATAATTATATTAGTCCATGATTTCTGTGTCTGTCTGACCTCCCACCTGCCCTGGTACAACTGAACCACCACCCACTCTGGAACCTCTCTGCCCAGCTCTGGGTTCCCCTCAGTATTAAATTGCAGGAGCTGCAGATGGAAGTTCACACTGGAAACCAGAAATAAGGGCACTGCTTTGTGAACTTCCAGCTCACTGATGTTCTCTCCCTGATCATTAAAGCCAGCATCCTTTCAAGATGAGCACAAATCTCCCATTAAACATGCTTCAAACCAGAAGCACACAATGGAAGCAGCAATTAGGAGCAATTGCTGCATAGACAGAAAAATAATTGATTGGTATTTCTTTGGAAAAGCAACTGGGAGAGCAACTGATCTGGGGTGGAACAGGCTCCCTGACCATCCCTGTGATCTAGACATTTCTCACAGTTTTATATGGGGATAGAAGTAAACAAAAAAGGGTCTGTGTTGAATTTTGTTTGCTAAATGTTAAAAGGTGGAAGCATCAGAAATCCTTGGGAAAGGACACTCCAGGTGGGAAGGACAGGATGACTCTGCTCTGACTGAGGACAATTTCAGTGTCTACCTTGATAAATATCACTTCCAAGCACCCAAGACACTGCTCCAGTGGGGCAAGCCATGGCCTGATTCATCATTTCTTTATTTTTGTAACAGGTTTTCCAATTTGTGTCATGCCCAGCATCTCCTGGGCTTTGTCTGGGAGCTGTAGGTGACACAGGAGTGCTGGGATCTCCCCTCCTGGTGGCACCTGTCAGTGAAGGATGTCCCTCCCTCACTGCAGCAGGCTGGACACACATATTCACTGTTGTATATTCAACAGCACCAGTTTGCCTCCTGAACTCTAATTTACTCAAGGTCTCTATGGGATCCTAAATGGACTTTGAGATATTTAATAAATGGACCATTAGTATTCCCTTGGTTTTCCATGCTCAGCAGTGTCAACATGTTTCTGATGTAAACCCTATGGCAGAGCTTCCCAAACGAGCCAGGTTCCCTCCCTGTATCTCAAACTAAGCTTCCTGCTTTCCTCTGCTGCATCAGACCAAAGCCAGCCTGACACAGCCATGAGAGTGGATGTGAAACCCCCAAAAAGCTCGTGCATTAGATCCTCACAGCAGCAAAGCCTTTCTTTAAATCAAATAAAGAAGACAGCCCCTTCCTTCCACCCACTGGCAAAGTTTAAACTCCGAGGATAAAGCCTGCCACCAATTAAAAAGAAAAATGTGCTGTGCTGAAGGATGCAGAGGGGAGATGGTGGTGGTGGATGAAGCACAGCAGTGAGGGAAGAGCGTGCTTGGACGCTTGATTTAATTTGGGCTGAGAATTACACGCTTATCTACAGTTTTTTCCAGACTAATTGGAGATTTCACAGCTTTTCACGAGTGGCCCATGGATGATTACCAAGGTACCTGGTTCTGCCGACCCCGGCAGTGCTGTCAGCAGAGTGGCAGCTGGGGAAAGTGTGGAATTGCTGCATCCCAGCACAAGGGGACAAGGATGTGGGATGCTCCAGACCACCATGGAGCTGGAGAGCAAGACAAGGTCGGGTGGCGTCACCTGTCTTGATGTCACCTCTTGAGAGAACGAGGAGAGCAGCCCCTCCTGCCTCCCTGCCACGGAACCGGTTGTATGGCTGAGAAGCAGCCTAATGCAAACACTAATTACCCTAATTCTGATACAGTCTAAACTTCCCACGCTCGGCTTTGTAACAGTTTCTTCCCCGTCATCCGGTGGGGTGTGATTACATTTAGGAGGGAGGAAGCACAAGAAAGCAGAGCCGAGCTGTGCTGGAGCCACGGTACGTGTGAAGGAGTTAATGCTTTAGAGGCTGCTCTGCTCTTATCTCACACCTCACTCACCATATAATCAGACACGAATCCAATATGCAAAGGAGACGCCGCATTAAAAAAAAAAAAAAAAAAAAAAAAAAAAAAAAAAAAAAGCACTTGAAAGTTGCTTATAGTTTTGTTCCGTACAGACAGCATTGATCTCCCAAAACATTGGCATTTCAAGGTGCAAATGAGCCTTTCCTGCCTCTTGCAGGCTTTTCTAATGCTTCGACTCCTTGTAAGCGAGGTTAAAGAAGGTGTGAGAGGCACTTAATTACAAACACACCAAACTCCTTTGACAAGTCCAAATGAGAGTTTGCCTAAGCAAGAATCGTTTCAATCCCAGCACAGAGTCACCACAGGCTCTGAACCGTGCATGGGGAGGTGAAGGCAGAATAATTTAAATAAAAGTCAGGGAAAACAAATCCTTTGGCTGCAAAGTTCATCAAGGAGAGTTGCTGTTTTTATACAAAGCTACTAATCTCAAGGGAGGGAAGAGTTTGCAGATCCAGTGAGGGAAAAACACAGAAAATTTGCCCAGAAGTCTGAAACACAGGCTGAAATTAATAGTATGGGAGCTAACGCTTGGGTGAGTACCACAAGAAATAGCCACTGAATTTGGCAGCTGAATTTTTAAACGTACTCACCTCATTTAGGCTGTTCCTCTCCTCACATTCACTTCCCATGAATATTCAAGCAGAGCAGAGAATTGGCTGGCAGGAATATTAGCGAGAGCAGTGCCAATATCAGAGCATATATTAGCTGGTCCTGGAAGGGATTCACAGCAAAATGCATTCCAGAGCTGTAATTGCACTTGTTGGTGCCCGTTCAGCAGGGCCTGGCAGTGCCCTGCCAGCCCTGGAGCTGGGGCTGAGCATGGAGCTGAGCACAGAGCCAGGCAGCTCCCAGGGCCATTCTGGGCTCTGGCACCTCCTCAGACCCTGAGCATCCCCAAATGGATTGGCAGCACCAGGAAAAAGTGCAGAAAACACAGTGGGGTAAAGGAGGCTGTGAAACAGAACCCAAGGGAGCCTCACCTCTAAAGCTCCTTCTGATCCAAGCTGCTCTATGCCCATCCCAGGATGGGGACACCAGCAGAAGAGCAGGACACACCAAGGGGACGGGGAACTGATGATCCCATTGAGTTGTTCATATTGATGAAGATGGAACCTGCCCGTGCTTTAGCAGATCCCATTCTCTTCAGATGTGAATGGAGCACATTTGTCCCCCCACGGCAGCAAAAATTTATTGATGCTCTTGATGCCTTTTGCTCAACACATTCCAATTTCTCTACCCAACAGAGTGTTACATGGAAATGCAGACTGAAAGCCATGAAAAATCCTGAGTGGGACAGGGCTGAAGGATTGCCCTCACAGCATGGACAGGATGGGGTCTGCAGGATAAAATTTAAGGGATTTTCTCCTGTGTAGTCACACCTCAAGCCCACTCACACCTGCCCTCTCCCCCAGACAGATGAAAACACATTTTTCCTGAGGAGGAAGGAGGGTTGGTCCAGCATTCCCTATTTTTGGCAACGTCCATATATCTTGGGCAGCCTATAGCCAATGAATTACATGACACACTGAGGGAAGTGGCACTGAACATATGGCTCTGCAGTGTAATATATTCAGAGAAGTTAGATTTAAAGGTAGCAGGGAGGTAGGTGCAGGTCCCACAATCTGTTTAGGGGAAGCTGTGCCTTTCAAAGAATTTTGAGGCTATTTGTAGTGAAATCAGATGTGACACCGAGCCAAGCCCAATGACACCAGTGCTGAGAGCATGGGGATGACACGAAAGAAATCTGCAGAAGATGCACCATGGCTCAGGTGTATCTGCACTGGGTTCAGGTGGGACTTCCCCACTGCTCAAAGGTCACACCACAGCCAAGGCCCTGGTGCTGCTCATGCTGGAAGTCTGGGTCAATGTCAAGCAGATTTCAGGGCTTTTCTTGAGCTCCCAAATCTTAAAACAAACAAACAAACAAACAAAAACTTAAACAATGAAAAGTCTTTCCACAAACAGAAGAAAAAAGCATCAGAGACCATGTGCAATGTCCCCACATGTGCTCACTCCTGCCCAGGAGCAGGAGGGAGCCAATGCTGAGCCTCCAGCCTGCAGCAGGGACCTGCTGATCAGACACAGGCTACTCCATGTAAGGTTTAAAAGAAATAATTAGGTACAGTAGTTTAAAACACACAGAGCAGCGTTCTGCTGGTGGGATGACCTTAATTAGGCTGTAAAGTGTGGAAAACATTAATAGGAAACAGTGCCTGCCTGGAGATGATAAATAAAATGCATTCATCTCTAAGTACCAAGTTGGCAATTCTTTGTTTGGAGGAAAACATATGATTAAAAGTAATCCAGCAGTAAATATAGAACAGCTCCCCTGTCATCTGCTGTGGGACAGGTTGGTCAGGCACATCTCTGCCCCCAGTGCAGGACCAGCTGCAGGCAGCCACAGGTCAGTTCCAAACAGCAGCTTGTGGTTGTCCTTCCCAACCTCAAAGCTGGGGTCTTTGCAGTCATTGATGTGCTGCCAGTGAGGCACAAGGAGATTTCCTTGGAAAATTCCACTTGAACCCACAGATGCCAAAGTGGGGAGGTCATCACTCCCCTGCCTGCATCCCCTCCATCTTTCACCCTGTGTCACCAGCAGCCCCTGGAAGCCTCACATGGTTCCTCCAGCCCCCATTTCCTCAGTGCTTCCACTGCAGCAGCCCCAAAGCTTGGAGGGTCAGTGCATGGTGCCAACACACCCTGAGGGCACCTGGGGCCAGCTGGAGCCAGGTTTTTAACACCTGCTCATGGCCAGCCTGGCTGGAAACTGATTGTCTGCAGACCAGGAGCTCATTACTGGAGTTTCTCAAAGCAATTACATTTTCTAGGGCTCATCTGGGAGAGCAAAGGTGAATCTCTGCAAGAGCAGGAGGAAGGAGGATTTCAGCACTGGTGTATCCCAGGGGTTTGCAGGTGATTTCCTCAGCAAGGCATGCTGGCAGCATATGTATCATCTCCTTCCCATCACACAGCTGGGGAATGGATTTTTCCCCTCACAAAGCCCCTTTCCTCCCTCTTAAAATGTGTCCCTCAGTGTTATTCCATCTGCTGTTAGTGGGGCCACAATGTCTGGCACTTCCACTCACCCCTGCCCCTTGCTTGAGGAGCAGAGGGGAAAGCAAGCAGAGAATTTATTTTGTTGGTTTTGCCATTGAGTGATTTCCACACAGCTGAGGAAGTCAGAATGTCTTGGTGAAGGAACCCTCAGTGAGCAGGGCTCAGTGTTTCTCATTCCCACCATTCCCACATCCACAGGGTGTTTTGCTGGCCCCCTTCCCCTCTCATCTCTCAGTCTCCAGTGCTTCTGTGCCTGTCATTTTCACCCCTGCATCTCTCTCAAAGCTAAAGAAAACCTGGAATCATCCCACACCTCTGTTCCCAGGAGTACACACTAAGTGCTGGGAGATGGGCAAACACAGTATCAACATCAGATTTGCAGGCTGCAGGCAAGAAACCTGGAGCAGAGTGTCTGCCTGGGTGTACGTTTTTTAATTTCTCACATCCCTCCTTTTCACCCAGAAGTGCTCTCTCTGTCCAAACTGCAGTGTTGGTTTTGCAGGACGTGTGCTTGGTCTGGGATGTGTTTTAAGGGACTTCTCTGCAGAATTATGTATTAAATTCTTTTCCAATTCATGCTTGTTTAGTACCAGAAGCCTGTTATCATACACCAGATGGAGCTAAATAAAAATACCACGAGTGCTGCAGTATATTGATGTGATAGATATATAATAATTAGATGTGCTGTAAAGCTATTAAGGCTGCAAATCTGAAGTATCTATTATATTTTCCCCATTTCTATTTCCACAACATCCCTCATAGCATGGTGACAACTGGCAATGTTAACATCCACATACATCTTTTTTTTTCAGGCACAAAGAGGCTGTAATATCTGCAGGATTTATCTCAGTGTGACTCAGTCTATCTGATAATAACACAATGAAAGCAAAGCCCTCTCCCTGCACAGGAGAAGGGATCTGGGGGATTCCTCCCAGTCCGTGGGGGTGGGAGCAGCAGAGCACCCGTGCTGTGAGGATCAGGGACACAGGGACAGTGGTCAGAGCATCCAGGGACAGCGTTTCTGATGGGGAAGTGTCAGCACACACCAGCCAAAGGTTTGCAGAGAAACCAGCGTGGGGATACTGCTCCCTGCTTGCAGGCAGCAGGAACACAAGCTCCCAGCTCTGCCTCACATGCCAGTGGCTCCTCACGGATTCCCCAGGGTTGCGGGGCCCCATTCCAGTGGCAGACTCAGTTTGAAGGGACTGGGGAATGTCTGAGCCAGCGTGGGGGAACGAGTCACCTGCCTCTGGAAAAACATCCCTGAAACAGCATGTCTCTCCTGCATTTTCCCCTCCAGTATCCCTTAAATTAAGGGATCAGCACCCCCAGGCTTGCACCTGATGGCTCAGTCAGCAACAACAGCCAAATGTGCAGGGGGATGAGCTGCCAAAGCATTTACTCTACTTTTGTGGAGAGATGGAAGCTGGCAGGGGCTGCCCTGGCTGGGGCATCAGCCCTGGAGCTTCCCTACAAGGCTTTGGTGGAAAACCACCCACCCCTGGTGCTTCTCCTCTGCTCCCAGTGCACGTCCCACACACCTGCCCCGTGCAGCCAAAGGCACCTGGACTCACTTTGTGTGCCAGAAATGCCATCCCCCAGCCTGCTGCCCCCATTCCCTGGCAGGGGAAGCAGCTCCCCAGCCCTGGTTGGTGCCAGGCACCAGCCCCAGCACAGCCACCCTTTATCCATCAGCTTTTCCAAGTGCCTTCGGGCTGTTGTGTTGGCATTTCTCTCCTGGAACACTGGATTTTGTAGCTACCCTGTCATCTATGATGAGTGAGCTCTATTTTAAATCACCCTTTACGTTATTCAAAAAAACCATGCCACTTCCAAGAAAAACATAATGAAAACCCCACAAAAAGCCACCTCAGGAGCCCTGGGCCAGCTCCACACAGAGCAGCAGCAGATGCATTCGTAGAATCACAGAATCATTAAACTTGGAAAATGCCTCCAAGATCACCGAGTCCAACCAAACACCACCTTGCCCACTAAACCCTGTTGTGAAGTGTCACATTTACTCTTTTTTCCAGCACCAGTGTTCTGGAACTCTAGGCTCTTCAGCTCTCTCAAGCCTAACCCTAAGCCTTACCCTAACCCCAACTCTTTAACAAATAAAGGGGAAGGTGGGTGTTTTCTGCAAACACAGCTTTCAAATAAGACTTAATTTAAGTAATTCAACAGGCAACATTTATTTTTCCTCTCATTTTTATTTTCCTACCACCTTCTCTGTCAGTTTAACCCACAGGTAATGTGTTTTTTCATCAGTGAGCTGCTGGAATGTCTGTGTCATGCCATGGGCTCTGAAGCTCTAAAGACACTTCAGGATCTTGGCAGATCTGTCCAAGACCCTTGAGATTGGTCCCATCCTGCCTGTTTTGGGTGATGTTTCTGCCCTCTTGGGACACAGTGTCCCCCCTCACTGTCAGTGTGCAGGGGCTGCCTTCACCTAAACAGCCCTTCCTTTCCCCACTGCTGCAGCCAAACCTCCCGAGTTTCTGCTTTCAGTTTTTAAAGAGCTTTGGGATACATTAGACAGGATAAAAATTTTATAAGGGAAACATTATATACACTTTTATACATATAACCCTCATGTTTCAGGGTAAAAGGCACCTTCTAACTGCCTGGGGTAAGGGAGAACTCCTCCACTGGGTCCATTAGAGCCTAGTTATTTGTTATGGATGTTATGTGGTAAGTTTTTAATAAAACCTCCAAACTTTCCTGAAGGCTCACACACTAAAAATAAAAGTCTCATGGGACAGGACACCTGGGCTTGGCACAGGGCAGGGTTCACCATCAGCCACAGGAGAGAACTGCCTGCCCACAAGGCTGGGAAAGGGCCTGGGCACTCCCATGGATATGGTGGGACAAGGAGCTGAGGAGGGGCTCAGGCTCAGCCCGTCCCTGACTCCCCCAGCAGATTGGGGTTCCCCTGCCCCCACACTACCCCCTCTGCCAGCCCCGCCGGAACACAGCTCCTTCTTCCTACAGGCAAACACAGCCAACAAACCTGTTTACATTTGAGTTGTGAACGGTGTCACATCCCCTAAGTGTCTTAAAGTAATACTTGGTGATATTCTCTCCTTCAGTAAACATATTGATTAGATTACAAATAAGATTACGAGTGAACACGGCCCTGCACGGAGCGCGAGGCGGCGCCGCAGCTTCCTCCTGTCAGGAAGGTTCGAGTTCATTTGTTACAGAAGCTCTTGATTATTGTGATTTAATGTGACTCTGCTCTTCCTCCCCCACGGGGACACTGAACAATTAGTGGCTGCGTTTTGGGGTGATTATAACGTACCTTGGGGGTGTTCAGGAGGCAAAGAATTAAAGAGCAAAGGACTTAACGACCTGGAAAACAGCGATTCCCTGACACAGCGCTGCCCGTGGGGTGGGTTGACTGGAATCCGTGCAGCAGCCAGGGCTGGGGCATGACAGTGCTGGCAGCCAGACCAAACCAGCCCCTGAGCCACAGGGTGATATTAGAGTGTGGCTTTGGGAGCACCTTGGAGGTTTACAGTGAATTGGGCACCCAGGGAGATGGAAAAAGGGGCACACTCAACCCTCTGATTACTGCCAGCAGCAGGAGTGGATGGGTGGATGGATGGATGGATGGATGGATGGATGGATGGAGGGAGGGAGGGAGGGATGGGATGGGATGGGATGCAAGCAGGGTCACCCCACTGCTGTCCCCACAGCCTGGCCCTGCACTCATCTCTCTCCATCACTTCATTCCTCACTGATGGATGAGGGGAGGAAAATCCCTCTGATGCACAGCTCCACACAGATTGACTGGGATTTAGGGCCAAGTGCCACAGGGATCCTGGCTGGATCCAGCAGCTGGGAGGCCCATACCCTCCTGCTCCTCCACTTGCAGGTGTTAGGGTTAGGGCAAGGGCTGGAAGCAGAAGGGAAGCTAACTGGGAGAGGAACCCGGACAGACCCTGCTCTGCAACCCCGCAGTCCCAAAGCACATTCCTGGGATAGCTGGAATTTTTTACCTCCAGCATCCACAGCTCCTGGCTCAGCTTACCTCCAGCCTCCCCAAACACAACTCACATGGACCCTCACATATTTGCTACTTGCAGGAATTGCAACACTTGCCAGAAGGGGGAAAATTAAGAGGTGATGGTTAAAATGTTGATTCTGTGTGTGCGGCTCTCCTCGACACCAATTTTCTTACATCTTGCCATCACCAGAAGTTCCCTTTGAACATCTCTGTCCCGTTCGTAAATGTTCCTAATAGAAAGTTTCATTTTCTTCTGTACTTTTCCCCTCAGCTTGGACCTGCCTTTGCTCTTGTAGCTCACAGACATTTGCTCCACTGTGTCCCCCAAATAGACTTAAAACACATAGTCTGGGCCAGGCATTCTGACCAAACCCTACACAGTGCTCTCTCCTCAATCCTTTTCTTTAAATTAATATTTTTAATTGAAGTTTGGGTGGGAGGGTTTCCCACCTCCCAAAGCTACATCCCCTTTTCTCCCCTCCCCACTTTCCATTATTTCACAGTCAGCAAATGAATAATTCGTAATTCACATTAAGCAGAAAAAGCACTGCCCTCACCGCGGGCCGTGGTTTGGGCAGGGCTGTGTTTCCCTGCGGGGGATGGAGCGGGGATGGAGAGGGGCCAAGGCGGGGATGGAGTGGCACCGAAGCGGGGATGGAGCAGGGGTGGAGTGGCACTGAAGCGGGGATGGAGCAGGGATGGAGCGGGACCGAAGCGGGGATGGAGCAGGGATGGAGCGGGACCGAGGCGAGGCCGGAGCGTAGCCGGGCTCAGAGCACCCTCTGCCGCCTGACGAGGGGAGCCGGCCGCCCGTGCGGGCTCCCAGCCTTTCCCTGCGCGGGGAGAAAAAGGATACGGCTCCTTCCTAATGAAATAACAGCAATTACAGAGCGTTTCCCGGCCGGGGGTTTCCATGCCCTCCCTCAGCGGGAATTCAGCTGAGGCACGGATGGGATGCAGTCGGTGTTAATCCCCTCTGACAGGTGAAGGCACGGGAAAACAAGGACCAGATGTCTCCACGATTCTCACCTCTTTATAGGACTTTTCCCAGGAGTCATTAGTGCCTTCTCCCTCACCCCCCAGGGCAGGGAGAGCCCAGCACTGACCTCGTTCCTCGCCCCCACCCGGCTCCACACTGGCCAGGCTCTCTGCCATTAAACTCCTGCTGAGTGTTGAACTACTTTGTCAACACTTTGATTTCTTTTTTTTTCTCTCAGCTTCTCACACTTCCTCACCCCACTCCCTTTCCAAATCCAGGCACAAAATACTCTACAACCAGAGTGCTCGCTGGATATAAGGGGAAAAAGACCCAGGAGTTCTCCTTGAAAACTTTCTTTAGCATCCCCATCCTCAGAGGGAGCATGCCCCTGCAGTTTCCATGTGCAGGACAAAACATCCAAGAGGCTCCTTGCTGGACAATTATAAAATTATTCCATTTTACACCTTTAAGCAGCTTTGAGTGATACTTACAGTTCTGTAAAATCAGCTTTTGTCAGGATCAGGGATGCAGGAGAGCTGGTGGGTCACAGAGTTGGCCCCACTTGTGTGTATCAAAACCGTGCACTTTTCACACATATAGACTTTTATAAATACCTCTTATTGTGTGCATCTATATATATACACAAATATATATATAAATATATCTACAGACACACATATTTCATGTATATATATATATCTGTTCATAAATTAGGTAGGCTGGGAGCAGGGGGCAGCCCATGTCAGAAGCCCAGGGGATCCTAAACCTCTTGCCCTTCCCTCCACACTCACAAAGTAACTTCAGAAACTCACAGAAGAATCCATCCAAGCCTACAAACCCTCCAAGACAGCACTTCCCACCTCAAGGATGTGATGTTGGCACTGGGGGTTGAGCCCTCATCTCCTCCACGGCCACTGCTGACCACACTCACCCACCACACTCAACCTTCCCTGCTCCCTGACTGCTTCTGTTGCCAAGGAGAGGGGGATGCTCACACAGACCTGCTTTGTGTTGTGTAGGTACCAGGTTTAGCTATTTTTAGGGTATTTGTTTGTTTTTTAAATTTATGGGCAACTCCAGGCACATTCCCACAGGATGAACGTGCCCAGAACTTCACCCACCCTGCACTGCCTCACACCTCAGCTGTCCAAGTCTCTCATTTCCTCCTTCCCAGCCATCAGCTCCTGCCCTCACCCTGCCCACATGAGCTCCTGGGCATTTTTCCATCAGGGAACTGAGTTCTGGGGAGTTTTTCTGGGATCAAGCTGCAGGGACAGGAGGGACAGGCCTCCCCTGGCTTTGGGGAGGAGAGGGCTGGATGAGAACAGTGTCCATCTCCACTGACACACTCAGCTCCACCAGCATAGCTGGTTTAGAGCAGGGCTCTAAATGGAGACATTGAAATATCTCTATCAAGAATAAGCAAATACACACAAAATACATTCTCACCACTCGAGTAGGAGTAAGTAGGAAAAGTAGGATTTTGTACCATGCAAATAAAAGGACAAACAAAAACTACTATAGGAAGGAAACCCTCCCACAACTTCAAACCACACACCACTGCTGTGCATCAGAGTGGAAAGTGAGAATACTTTTTTTTTAAAGGAACTTAACTCCTATTTCTCAAATAGAAACAATCAATCCCACCAATTCCACCTCAAGGTGAAGGGCCTTACCTGTAACTTACGCAGATTTTACTCTTGTCCCTCTCAAGTGGAGCAAAGGAGCTGAACAGTGACACACTCAATACGACATGAGGATTTTCATTTCCACTGAGAGAGGCTGTGCCTAAACATCAGCACGTTGCTCTCCTGGGAAATTAGATATATTGTTCTTCATATTCCAATCTGCCATAATTGGGCAACTCTCCAATGTGTTTGTTCAAAATTAGAGCACCAAATGCATCACAGCAAACTAGAAAGCACTCACAATTTTTTTTTTTTTTGGCAACTTGATTTTGTTATTGGATTGAAAAAGTACCTAAGTGCTCAAGTTAAACCATGCAGTACTTTTACAGAGCAGTAAAAGGCAGATATGTTATGCATTTATTCAGCACTTTCACAGCAGTATGGTACCATATCACAGCCCAAATGCTGCTCGTGTTGTTTGTACAAGTCCTCTGTTGACTTCGGAACAGGGAAACTCCCAGGAGGGAACCAAACAGGGTGCAAGCCAGCTGCTTCCAGAGAATAACAGTAAATAAGATGAGCATGGAAACAAAGGGAAAATAAACAGTTTCACAGGAAAGTTATTTCTGAAGGGGCAGAACAAAGTAAGATCAGGCAGTGGCTAAGAGGCCTCCCCACAATGTGCCCAGTGCTCCCCTCACCTTCCCACACCTGCAGCAGCACTGGGCAAGTTTCTCTCAGCTGACACAGGAAAAAATGACTGAATTCCTAAAAGCAAGTTTTAAAGAATGTATTCCCTTTCTCTCACAGCTCTATGGCATCTAATAACAACACACAAAATGAAGGAGCTCTGGCTTGTCCCCAACTGGGCTCTGGCACAACCATTCCCAGGACTCCAATGGAAGAGGGGAGAGTGCACTGTTTGGCCACAGCAGATTTGCAGGGGGAGGACAGATCTGGGCTATTAAAATGCAGTTTTAATACCCCCAGTTGTCATCCTCTGGGATATTCTAACTGGGGGAGGTTTTTATATTGGGCAACTAAAAGGCAGGTCAGCTGTGGCAGAGAAGCCCTTAATCTGCTGCCCTCCCCATTCATCCCTCCAACAAACATCTCCCAAATTCATGAGCCTGGCAACTTCCAATGACAGGGAAATGTCCCTTGCTAAAAACCTCCCCAAATACTGAGGAGCAATCCTTGCCAATGGGGACTGCTCACATGGCATTCCCAAAAATGTAAAGATTGGGATCAACCCAAACTATCTAAACCTTTCCTCCTGGCACTTCACACCACATTATCACATCAAATTGGCCTGTCCTTGCCTAAAGCCCTGCTGTGCAAAAATCCTGCCACAAGCACTGGAAGTGTTTGAAGAAGGGACCCTCCCACCTTGCACACCCAAGCACAGGGCTCTGCACACTCACCTGGGCAGGTGGATCCACACTCCCACCCTGCAGGGCAATGTCACTCCTGAAGTGTCACCACCCCAGCCCAGCTGCCACCCTCCCTCACTTACCCCAAAGGTCAAGACTCTCCTCTGCAGATGGAAAAACAGCTGTAAACCTAAGAAAATGGTTAAAACTATCACTGGAGTTCTTTTAAATTTTTAATTCAGACAAATCTCAGAAATGTGGGGAAACTTCTTGGATCACAGGGAAACCTCCAATAAAATCTTAATTATTGTGAAATTGGTTTTTATCATGCATGCATCTCTCATTATATATTAAAAGGTTTACTGAAAATGTGGCTATTTAATTATAAACCTGTGAAATAAAAAATGTGTCTATTTAATTATAAACCTGTGAAGTAAGAAAAACAGGCTGAATTCAGAGTGCTTTATTCTATCCTACTTGTTCTGATCAATTTTTCTGCTGGGAAAATAATGATATCAACAGTTCAGCAACATTACAGCTATGCAGTACCCAATCAAAGGTGTTAAAAAAACAGACATCAAGATTTCTGTAAAACAGGGTACAGAGCCCACTACAAGTTACAGGCAAGAGAGAAGGAACCTGTCCGTGACATGCAGCTGGTAAAGTGTGATAAAATAAAGGTGCAATAAACCTGCACTGAGTTACACATAGAACATCCCAGCTGTGGCAAACTTCAGTTTTGGGGGGGTTACAACAAAGGTGCATCAGTCTTGGTACAGTGACCCAAGGAAAGGGACAGTTAATTCTCCTCCATATTTACCCTCAGTCTTGGTGGAGCTGCACAAGCTTTGGGGTCAGGAGATAATCATAGTTTCTCCCTCTACAGGTCACTAACACACAAGAGGAGTGCTGCTGTACACAGGTACTGCCCTGGAACTGCCACCCCTCCTCAGCTGTGATTTTGAAATGTCAAATTTCTGAGCAGTTTCAAAAACAGTTACCGGTTTTATCATTAAAAAAACCAAACTTAACAACAAATGAACAATAGTCTTCAACTGCTGTGTCATTAGAACTCCTCACAAATGCCAGTGTACTGACAATAACGTGCCAATACCCCAGTCCAAAACTCCAAGAATTAGAACTACTGGAGGGAGATGGATCCTACCAGCTTTTCTGACTAACAACAGGAATATTTATCTTTTAGCTGAGAAAAAACTACATGGAGTAAAGGGGCTGCCTGTGCACTTAAAACCAATGTTATTTAAAACAAAACCAGGATTTCTCCTCTTAGAGGAGATCTCTCCTTCCTCCCTGGCCTCTCTAGAATATTTCTAAGCTACTACTGAGCAGGGAGAGCAAAGTACAGCACACCATGTAATAACTTTAATTTTTCGGTTTCTTCCTCACTTACCTGCCACAGCTTTGCAGACACTGTGCCCAGTCACTGCCTGGCCAGTGGGTGATCAACAATTACAACCAGCTCCTGCTACAATTCAAGGGATGCTCTGACAGTGTTTTGGCCAAAAGTCAAAGGTGTTTCTTTCCACTTAATAACAGGACACAATTTAAAGACTGTTTGGAGTTTACAAACAATGAGGGTCTCAGGGTCAGTGTCACACACGGGGTCAGGTGAGCACGTCCCTCCAGGAGCTGATCCTGTTTTTCAGACACACTGACCTCCCATGGGCCTGCAGCCAGTGCCTGTTCCACAGCAGGGCTTGGGGCAGCAGCCTGTGGACATTTTTCTGTATGCAAGGAATAATCATCACATTCATGTATTAGCAGGATTAGGCCCTCAAAATTATTGGGTGAAGTGGCCCATGAGAGGAGGAATTCAAAAAAAGTACAACCCAAAAGCTAAATATTCAGTACAGAACATCAGAGCTGCTTCCCAGATTTTCACGTTGATATCCCTGATTATTTTGTTTTATAATTGTGCTCCAAATTGTGTTTTATGTCCTATCTTCTTCTGGAAACCACTTCAGCTGTGTTGGAGGGAGCAGGCTGCCCCCAAGGAGAGGTTGCTTTATTAAACCTTCGCTAGACAAACACAAAATATTTCAGATGTTTCAGACACCTTTCCCTGCTTAAAAACCAACCAAACAAACCCACTGTTGGCTGATGCTACTCCAAGACTCCACAGACAACAATCAAATGCCAAAATTCATGAAATCACGTATCTCCAAAATACTGAGATCACAAAATCATATAAAAACATCCCAAAGTGCATCTTTAGCAAACAGCATCCCCTCAGGTAGACTCATCTTTTACTGTACAAAGAAAAATAAATCCAAGTGGAGAAAAGATTTAGAGAGAAAAATACATTAGCAAATACAGATAAATTTGTTTTTAATAAAGGAGTTAATTTTCTTTCAATCCTATATAAAACAATAGCAATTAAAAACTTCATTTTTGAAAGTAAAATATTTACATATGAACAAGTAACTGTGCAAAATTTACATGAAAAAAAAAATGGAAAGACAGGATTTCCTAAAAGACAAAATAAAAGGGGTGTAACAGTTGTCAGGTGTTGATAAAAATACTGATCAGCATTCAGTTTACACGCAAGAGAGTTAAATTCTACCATGAGAGTTCACACAAAGAAAGCCAAAGTATTTACAGTCATAAAAGTACTATCAATAGACAATTTAATACAATAACCTCTGAAAATATAAAGAACCAATTAGTATATTTGTAATAAAAAAATAGGTACAAAGAAGGGACTTTGCTCTGGACATCTTTAAAGTAGGCCCACAGCTTGCATACAGTCTTTTAGCAAAATAATTATAGTTTACATAGCCATTTTTATGTTATGTGCCAAAAATTATGTACAATTACTGACAAAATACACCAACCATTTTTCAACACTTGATTCACACTGAGAAACAGTCTTTTGATGATTCCTCTCAACTTTTGATTTTATTTAATCTAAGCTTTCACTTTAGCTAAAAAACACAGTGCAAGTAAAATATATTTATGCTGAAAAGGTTTCTCTTTTTTTCCTTTTTTTCCTTTTTTAACTTTACAGCTTTACAAACTATAGCAAATAAAATGCATTTTTACAGATGCTGCTAAAACATTCAGAAGTAACCCTCCTTTATGGGATTTCAGGGCCTCTAATAAGCAATAATGTGATTAAAATTGAGGTTACGTTTAAAATTAACTGTATATCCCTCTAGATTTTGAGCATTTGGGGGAAGATAAATATTCTTAAAAAATCAGTTTGCTTTGCTAACTGACTGTTTAAAAAAAAAAAGCTAAATGAAATGAGGTCATCTGCTGTAGACATATGCCTATGTAATGGATTTAGTTGAATAAAACTGAACTAAAATGAACAATTAATGTGGAAACTGCTACAGGGCTGACAAAGGGTAGCTAGTTATTTGCTAAACGATTCCATCAGTCTTTATATATGGCTTGTTTGGCAAGAAGGCCACTCAATCAAAGAGATGAGTTAAAATTTAATTGTCCTTTTATAGTATCCACAGGCCTTGTAAGTATCCTCACTGTTACAGAAATGTATTTCTCTTATACTGAAGAGTTTATTTATAAACAGGAATATAAAACTGTTCCATGTAAAGAGGTGGTTGTTTTTTAAACAATATCCCATTCGCTTGTTACAAAAAGGCGTAATTTGCAAATATATTAAAAAATGTCCTCAGGCGTCTCTCCGTCAAAAATACCTTGATCTTTTCCATTTTACTTAAGGAATGCTTTGTATAGCAATAGTGAATGGCTTGTCTCTCGCTCATTTTCTAAACAAAATATGAGGTCCCTGAGGTTCACCCGCGTTATCCTTTGTCGCGTAAACTGTCTGGTTGTTCCAACTCCAGAGCTGCCTGGGACTGCTGCACTCGAACCAGATCCCTGCAAAGCACAAGAACAGGTCAGTCAGTCCATGCCTGAAAGCATTCCAAAGTTTTTAGAGGAAACGTGTGACCTAAATACTGTCCGTAGTCAGGAAGCTGTATGCTACCAGAGTAAAGATTTTCTTTTTAATTCTGATTCATTAACAACAGTTGAACGATCAGAAGTTTTCAGTGGCATTCAATACAGACAGAAAAGCCCCAAAGCACTGCCTGTATTTTCAGGAAGATGCCAAGGACAGGCAATCCCAACAAGCAAACCAAACAGAAAGGACAGGATTCTTCACAATTCCAGCACAGAGATGCCAAGGGCAGCCCTGGAGCTGGGGATCAGTCCTATTCCCAGAACTGTGAGGCCTTGAATCATGTCCTACATCCCCCTGATCTCCGTGGCAGGGTGCTCTCCTTCTGGTGACAACAGCTGTAACCAAGCTCAGGACTACATTCAGGAGAAGCTTTCCCAGACACAGTCACACATTCTCTAATGACCTCTGAATGCTTCTCCACCTCTCAGCATCACTCATCCCTCTGGTACACACTGAGAGTTCCCCGAAGCGGCAGGATAAACAAGGAGCGTATTATTCTATCTATCACTTACACAAATAAAAAGAAGAAGAAAGCAAAAGGCAGAAGGAAACCAAAGAGCGGCACGGGAGGGCGGGGAAGGAGCGGGACGAGCGGGGAGCGGCTGCAGCAGCGCGCAGTGCCCGGCAGACGGCGCGCGCGGCCCGGAATCCAGGCTCATCCCTCAGTTCCCAGCCGGGAATCTTTTGTTTCCAGGCAGGTGACTGACCTAAACAATGAATTCTTCTGGGAACGGGCTGTAATTCTGTGGCTCAGCTACGCGTTCATTTTTCCCTCCAGTTTAATTTACTGTAGTAATGTTATAGATATATATTTTTAATGTAACTTTCATAGTTCACGACACCAAACACACTCCAGTAGTGAATGAAGACATACCTGCCCCTGAGTTTGGAGAATTTTCAAAACTTTTTCTTAATAAAAACACCCCAGACTTAAAAAAAGCCCAAATTTAGAGCGGTGCACAAGCCATGTGAATAAGCTGCTGAGGCTCCCACTAACACGTGTGAAAATAATGTATTTAATCAATGAACATTATTGATGATCAAATCAACCTAAAAACCTGCACTTGAAAGGATCACTCCGGGTTAGCAGAACTCTGTTCAATGCAGGTGAACTTGCTTCACCACAGTGCTAACAGTAAAGTCAGAATTTTGATTCTCAAGCATTCTGTTGACCCAGCAAACACCAGATCACTAAAACCCTGTAGTTAGGGCTGCTCAAAGGCTGGATTTTCAAGGGATATTTTAAGGCACTTGAACAATTTGGCCATCTAATTTTCCCCAATTCAGTGGAAATTAGAAGATGCAGGAAAGTATTGGATGCTAACTAGATTTTGTTACATACATATGATTGCTAGACAACAGAAAGAATGATGGGAAGGGGTTTTATTCTTGGTTGTTAAATATTCTTTAGTGAAAGCTCAAGCCTGAGCTTTATCATGCAGACTGTAATACTTGAAATGCAAAGATAAAATTTCCAGAGTCATTAAAGACACAGAATTATGTATGGAATAAGTAAGAAGCTTTCTGGTAACTTTCAGTAAGATCACACGGACATAAAACTCTCAAACTGACAGCAACCTGTTTTGTTGAATTTGGAAACAAAACAGTGCAATTACTACTTAGAAGTGATTTTACATGTAATTAAGAGTCAGCATTTGTAGACATCAAAAGCTTCCATTTACAAATCTGTGTCTAAGTAACAACAAACCTTATTTTCCACACTTCTTGTAATATGCCTTAACCACAAACTGCATACAAATGGTGACAAGTGGAGCCCAATTTAAAAATGTCAAGTGACACAGCAGCAAAAGCACAGCTGTGAGTATCAGATCAAAGGCAGCTGCTTCTTAATTAAACAGACAAAAAGATTAGATTTCCAGGGAACCTGTAGTTAATTGGTTAACCAGTGATTAATCCAAGATAACTAAATTAGTCAGATTCAGATGAAATACAAACAAGTGTTCACAGGAGATGCAAAATACATCCCATAACCTAAGTGACATTAACAGACCATTAAGGTGGCACAGCTGAGCATGCAGGAGTAAGCAATGCCAACATTAACTCTGCATGAGGTACTTCAGCATATTCCTCTGAGACAACTTCATTTGTGTGCACATCTATCTTTGCAAAGTGCCCCATTCTGCAATTTTCATAATTTTAAACCACATCTATAAACCTTTAATAGAGTAATTTGTCAGCTTATATAAAAACAAGTCTTGTTCTCAGTAGCAGACATCTTAGTAAATTTCAAAACTTAAAATTACGTTAAAAGATGCTCAAGAGGCTTGGGTTTTTATAAACAAAAATAACATTTACTAGTATTCAGATTTTTCTCTACCATTTTATATCAAGCACATGTAAATCACTGCTTCCAGCAATTCAGTATAAACCAAGGTGAACTCTTTTGAGGCTTTTCTACAGTATAAATGCTTTAGCACTGAAAATTCAGAATGCTCAAGGAGTAATAAACAGGATTATTAAACTATTACTATTCTGTCACTTGCTTTCAGACACAAAACCCCATGGGGAAAAATCCTCAAATTGTGAAGAGAGCTTTTGGTCCAAAAAATGACAATTTTCAAGAATATTTTGTTCTTTTAAACATTAGAGAAATCCCACATTGAATGTCTCATGCAGAAAGCAATTTTATACCATTTCTTGTTTATTAACTTGTTTAGAAATACAGCAGATAATCATGTACCAGAATGCAAATTAAATGAATCAGACACTGAGCATCCCAGTATACCTAGTCTGCAGAGATTTTTTTTAAAAGGCAGATTCAACAGTAGAATATACAGAGGATGTGCAAGAATATCCTGATCAGATGGAACTGGTCAAACTGATCTGCTGTGGAGACACTAAAAATAAGGCAAATCAAGTGCTGAAGAGAGAAATTAGGCAAGCTCCTGCAACTTGGGAGCCCCTGCTGTCAAATTTAGCAGTGATTGAATTCTACCACCCCACCTACCTCACCATTACTTTGCACTTCAAGTTAGATTGGTTACAACCACAAAAATCTTCTTCCAAAACTATGGAAGTCCAAAAAGCTGAGACCTGTTAGATCAGAGATGATTTTTTTAACATCCCTCCAGTTCCATGAATGAGGGAATGACTACTCAGATTCTACTCCCTGTGCCACTACAGGTGCTAAAAACTGATCCCAGCCTTGGAGTGAGCAAACCTGAACACAAAACACTTCTGCTGCTCAGGGAGCTTCCACAAACTGGGGAAAAAGCTCTGGACAGGAAGGTTTGCACAGAGGCTGAGGCAGCAAAACCAAAGGTGATAATTATACTGTACCTCTGTCCCTGATCCAGATCCTGGTGAATCTACTTTCCTTTTCTTCCTGGGCCCGATGGCAGCTAACGCAGTCAGGTTGGCATCCCTCTGTCTCATCTGTGCTAGCTCTTGCTGCTGCATCTGTGTGTGCCAGAACAAGGATGGGTTATTATTTCTCTTTCAACTTCCAAAATCAAAGTTTATGTTCAGTTCAGCACTCACCTCCTTGGCCTTCTGTTTCAACCTAAGCTGTTCTGGATCTTCTTGTCGAGACCGAGACTGTTGATAAACGACGAGCAGGAGGTGGTTGGAAGAAAAGAAAGAAAAATTAATTCAGTTGCAAAAGCAGTTAAAGATTATACATGAAAGCTTTTCTTAAATTTCAGGAAATGAGGAATATCTATCGCTCCCACAGAGGGCAACAGTGGCAAACAACTTTCAGAAATTAAAACTTTTCCTTTCCTTAATGTATCTGATTTTGAAAAAGGCATCCCGTTTTTCTGTTTTCTGCTTTTTTCAATTATGCCTTAAATGCAACCATAACAAGACACAAATTACACACATCTGTGAACTGAATTACACACTCTGCATATGAACAAAGGAATCAGACCTGTACTTTTTGGAACAATTCCTCCCCTTGCTGGGTAATCAGGCACTTACTCAGAGCAGATCTTTCTGCTACACCTACACACACAGGTCAGGCTGCAGGCTGAACAAAGTGCACCTGAGTGACCCAAGACCATTTACATCAGCAACTGCCCATTTCACTGGGCACTTGCAATTCCTTTTAGAATAGTGAAATAATTTAGATTAGAAAAGACCTTTAAGAACATCAAGTCCAACTACTTTCCCAGCACTGCCAAGCCCACCACTAAACCATGCCCCCAAGTGCCACATCTATACAATACTTCCAAGAATGGTGACTCAAGCACTGCCCTGGGCAGCCTGTTCCAGGGCTTGACAACCCTTTCAGTGATGAAATTGTTCTCAATATTCAATCTAAACAACTTGAGGCCAATTCTTCTCATCCTATCAAATCCTGAATGTTGTTAATCCCTTGCATTCTTTAGGCCAACAACAAATTTGGATTTTGACATTGCCAACTCATGCTGGGTCACAAAACTAACAGAAAACATGGGTTGTTTTGTGAATTATATCTAGGGTGCTCTTATCTAATCATATTCATGCTATATTCACTGAGTGAAAACAGTTTAATATTCATATTCATGTTTACATGAACTGCTTCCTATTTATTGTACTCCTCCAACTTGCAAAAATCTTTGTAAATTCTACTTCTAGCCTCCAAAATACCCGTAACCTCTCTACTACATTTAAGAGTACCACCAAACTACAAAATTCATCTTTCTTTACCAATACAAAATGCAAAACCTAAACTTCAAGACCTCTTGTAATTTGGGGATATGCAATGAGTGGCAAAGAAGCTGTTTCCCATTCTTTACAATGAAAAGCAAAACTGAACTCTAGTTAAGAACACATTCATCAAGTTCCACCTCTGAAGACGAGCCTTCCCCTTCATTGCAAGTATTTTAGAATGAAGAGAAACTCTGCGGTTTTGGTGTCAAAAGTGACACTTTGCAAACACGTGTGAAAGCCAAGCACTTGCCTTTGCTGCACGCATTAAAATTTCCCTTTCTTGTTCATCCTTACGCTGCTTTTCTATTTGATCAAGTTGTTCAAAGAACTTGAGCTGTGCCCGAACGTCACTTGCTTGTTCGTATCTTTCATCATCCTGAAAATACAGCAAATATGTTTCTCATTACTCCCTTAAAAACAAAGCTGTTAACTTGTACTGTACTGGGGAAGAACATACACATTCAAAGCTCCAATGTTCACTTTGTCCTTCTCAGACAAATAGCAGGAGTATATTTACACCAGTCAAACCAGCCAGAACTCTTAAAAGCATTTTGTTCTATTCCATGAATCATCAGATTTTGACTTCTAAACTAATATCATCACAGCTTTAACCTCTCAAACATATTTCACAGAGCTGTGTGGTTTTTTTAAATGCTGCTCAGGCATTTGCATCTATTAGGAACACACATCTGTCAGATAGCAGTCTCCTGGGAATTCAAAGCAGTGCTTTTATCTGTCTGACTTTACAATCACTCACACACTAAACATTTGACATAATAAATAAAGGGGAGGGCACAGCTTCTCTGCATTTGTTTTAAAACCATTTTGTATATGCAAGCTGAAAAGTTCCAGTCACCCATGTGTATTAATATCTTAATGGAAGGTGAATCAGTCAAAGAGAATAAACAACCTGATTTCACAGAACAAAGAACACCTGAACTCCTCCTGCATTACAGTCAACACCACAGCCTGCTGAATTTGTGCAATTTTGCCATTTGATTTGAGCAATTAAATACAGTTACCTTGTAGGAAATATTCCTTTGTTGAGCAGTCTCTGATAGTTTTTCCACGAGGTTTTGTAGTCTTTGTTGTGTAGCATGTGATACATAGCTAACTACATCAGGATGGATTTCTGTTATTCCATGTTTTTTACCTAAAATTAGAACACAAGTGGGTTGCAAAAAATTATTTTACAATACAATTAAATATGAGTATAATCTCAGTCATAGAAACTTAAATCCCTTTTTCTAAATATGATTTGCAGGTTTTTCTCAGACAAGGATTAAACAGGAAATTACACACATATTAAAATTCGTATCAGTTTAACAAAATTGACAATCTATTAATAAATGCTCTGTACTACAGCATAACAAAGAATTCAAGATTGCTTTTTGTTCCACCATCAATTCTAAATTACTAAGTAAAGCTGATATAAGTGCTTCTGGACTTACTTCATTGTTTGTGTCATGCTTGCTACACCTTATTAGTACAATCAGACTTTCAGCCAGACTGTGTGGTTTTGATGTTGAATTGCCATCACTTTAGAAGGCAAATCTATGTTTGTTATTACTTAACACTGTTCTACTTTTCATAACACAAATGATTTCCCACAAGCATCTGAATATACCAGAAAATAGCAGAAGGCAATGATTCCAGCAACTTTTAATTATTCAAACCAATTTCTATGCAAAATGCCTTCACTGAAATCTAAGAGTAGTGAAATTTGTTTTTATTAATATTCAAGATAAAAGAACATACCTATTTCTAATATCCTTCTTTGTAAAGGTGCTGGGAAAAGGAAGGTTTCATCTTTACAGGACCTTGTTAATGTGCCCACAAGCTCAGAGTTTGTTGCCAATATCCGAGCACTTTCTTCTGACAGGTTGACTCCAGCCATTGATGCAACATCATTAATGTCATCATCATCCCTTAAAGGAAGGAAAATTTATTATAATCATAACATTTAGTGCTTATCTGCACACACTGCTATATGATACCACAGCTGCATATAATGAATTCCACCATAAACCTGAATATTTAATTTTCCATTTTATTTGCTTTTTTATCAAAGCTTTATTTGCTTTGGTAAAATACAACTCATTTGTTTGTAAATGAGAAATTACTGCTTTGACTTCAAAGAGGACTAATTTTGTACTTCCTGTTTTTTCCAAGATCCTTTCTTATGTAATGTTTCAACATCTTGAGAAACAAGAGACCAGACGAATCACTACTACAAAACAGTAATAATCTGCCCTCACCACAAGGACAGGCTGTACATCTGAGTAACTCAAGCAGAGCTGGGAGAAGGGAAGGAATGAATTCCACTTGCTTGTCTGGGCAGGAATTGTTTATGAGGTTTAGTGCCAGCTAAATGCTAAAACCAGTCTGGCATAAGTATGTCCAGCGTTGTTTGTTGAAGTCTTTAACGAAGAAGCAAACCTGCCCCCAGAAAATTCACCTCTAGGTTATTGTGAGTTTCCCCAGATGGATTCAGCAGGAAGGTCTGAGTTCAGCTGCCCAAGCAGCACAGGCACAAACATACAGTTCCTCACCTAAAAGAGCCTCCCCCAGGTTCTTTCAGTTTATTCTTCTGAGCAGCAGCTACTTGTGTTGAAACAGTGGCAATAGCTTTGTTTCCAGGCAATACTGCTGGTTTTACCACAGGTACTGCAAGAAGACAGACAAGATTTGTACTCCATCAGTTAGAGTTCACACGTGCAAGCCAGTCACAGATAGTTGTGGCAATAGGTCTGGTACAAAGAGTTGACCTCAATAGCTTCTGTCAGCATTTCACCCAGGTGAAAATAGGACCCTTCACATGCAATTCCAGCAGCCAAACCATTTCTCTGTCAATGCTGCCCTGACAAATCTGTACTCCCAGCCACTATGGCATTACACACTGGAAGATTTTAGCAGTACTACAAACAGGGCACTTATGAGCTGACACTCATAGAACCATAAACTGGTTTGGGTTGGAAGGGACCTTGAAGATCATCTCATTCCAGCCCCTCTGACACCTTCCACTAGACCAGGTTGCTCCAAGTCCCATCCAGGCTGGCCTTGAACACTTCCAGGAATGGGGGCATCAACAACTTCTCTGGGCAAGCCATCCCTAAACCACACTTCAAGTAATGCAATCAAATATGGCATATCACAAGAATCTTGACCTCTTACCTGTCTGAAGTTGATTCAGTTGGATTTGAGGAGTGGTGAGCATAATACGACTGTGTGGTTGCCGCAATGCCACCATGGGTGTCTGTGTCAACGTTACTTGTGGAGGTCTTATCAATGCACCTGCTTTTTGAGACTGTTGGATAACCTGCAAACAATAAGGAGAAAAAAAAAAAAGAACTGTAAATAATCTGAGAATCAGCTGGGAAGAACAAACCCTAAATGATGCAATTTAAGTTATACCTTTTGTTCTCAGATCTTAGACTGAGCGAAACCACCAATTTAAGAAATAGTATCAAAAAATCCCCTGTGGAATAACAAACGCTGCACTTCAGCTCACATACCAGTGGCGTGGACTGCCCTTGTTTACTGACACCAACTTGTGTGGGCTGGGTGAGGCTGATGACGGGTTGCTGGAGGGTACTGGTGACAGTGGCCGTGGCCTTGCCCGCCGTGCGCTGCACCGAGGAGCTCAGCAGCACGGCCGCCGCCGACGGGATCGTGGCTATCGTCGCCTGCGTCGTGGGCTGCTGCTGCTGGCTCTGCTGAATGAAAGCTGCAGAGTCTGGTGTTAACTGTCTCAAGGCAGGTAAACTCCTCTGGAAAGGGGAAAGAAAATGAGTTTTGTTGAGTTGTTTAATCCTGGCTCACACAATATTAATTGTAAAGATGCAATGCGTTTCGTTTCAGTCCACTGGATTGGTCTGTGTGCACCTGAGGAAAGGTGAGCACACAGAAATACCAACCTGCTCCTGTTTAATAAGCAGGACAGAGGGACAATACCTTTTGGATACCATGAGCATCTAGGCTGTGCAGCCCACTTGGAACCTCTGTAAACCTCTGGTTTAACAACCCAAGCTCATGCTGCCTTCCTCGACTGCCGTCCTACGGCTGAAAAGTCGCACTGGAGCAGCAGGGAAGATTTCAGAATAGCTCAACAGAGACCACAGTGTTTTAGTGGCTTCTTAAATTAGTTGTTTTCTTATGGCAACAATTTTTGTCCTCAGGAACAGCTCAAGGTTGAAAAAGCATTTAAGAACCCAGAAATGTCAACACACACCTACAACTATATCCCTTAATCATACATTAGTCAAGCAGTTAAATTCTTACTATTCAATGCTGTCGTATTTTCACTGATTTCACTGATATTACAAAATGTTTTGCAATAAATACTATTTTGAGATTTGTCCAACTACTATAATATTCATGTCAAACGTGACTTATCATTAGGGGGTGACAAATCTCCTGCTTATCCAAACCAGTTTACAGTACAGGCAAAATTTGCCCAGAAGGTACAGTTTTCTATATCACTGAATCCCTTTGCTTTCTAAGACTAAAAAGATCAATTCATAGGTTTGTGGTTTAAGTCATAGAAAGAAAACTTTTCAGATTTCTCAAAAGAGCTACTATGTGTCACCATGGTAGAAGCTACATTACTGACTGTGCCAATGAATCACAGTAACAAACTCTAGGAACTAAGACACAAAAAGTAGGGAGCATAAGTCTAACCAGGCACCATTTAAAACTTCCTTTAACATAATTTTGGAGTTCCACCTATAATGGCAAAGGATGTGCTTGTATTCATTGCTGCTGATATATAAGCACAGAGATAAAGAAAGAATAATGAAGATAAGTTACCTTCAGGAAAGGCACAAGGTAAGGTTGAGGTGAAGAATTAAGTTCTCTGTACAGCCTACTGGTAAAGTCTTCTGGTTCAATTTTACCATCCTTCAAAACAGAAAATCCAAATGAACAAACTTGTAGAAATTAATTTTTACAGACATCCAGCACCAAAAAAAATATTAAGACTTGGGAACATAAGTTACCATTGAACATAAGTGATTTTATCATCCCTCACTATTTTTAGTTACCAATAGCTTTATGGTAGTAACCAACTTTACTACAAATTTCAAGCAATAAGACCTAAAGACCTCTGGTAACTGCATGATGGAATACACAGCTTCACCATAACTTAAAGGTTGCTAACAAGCAGGCTAAGAAATACTAGTATTCTCTACAAATATTAAATATGTCAAGCTTTTATATTAGTATCAGGCAATGTTAATTACCTTTTTTTTTGTAAGAACTTGTAATTTCCTACAGTCAGCTATTGCACCAGCTCTAGTGTTTTCCCTCAAGTAAATAATGTATCTTTTTATTAACTGTTTTATCAAAATGTAGAATTTAAAGAGCCACTACTTGCATTACTCACACTCCAAATGAACTCATGTTCTCATGCATGAATATAAGCAGCAATGTCTCAGTTATAAACTTAATGGAAAATTTATCCATCTATTTTAATTCAGAAGAGCCAAAGTTAATTTGATTTAGCTCAGATTTTATAAACTTCATCCTCTGAAGAAAAAAAAACAAACAAACAAACACAAAAAACCAATTTGAGTCTGAATTTGCCCAGATGCTGTATTTTACAATTTTTGATTAACTTTTCTTACCAGCAGATTCTGTACTAATTCCTTCACGTTAGCCGCAGTCTCTGTGGACTGTTTTCCAGATGATGCCAGTTTTATTAATGTGGACAGAAAGTTTTTGCATTTCTTCACATTTTCCATAGTTTCCTTAGAAGGAAGAGTAAAAGAAAAACAGTCAGAGAAAGGAAGACAAACTCCTCTTAATACATGATCTGACCACATACTCTGTAAAATAAAGTCCTTTAGTTCACCAGTGCAGAGTAATATAGATACATGTCCCTCAGCACTTAAAACATAAACAGACTGAAATAATTATATTTCTTCATATACTTGTATGTATTATACATTTTTGCTAGCAAAATTTAAGGAATTGTGTTTCCTTCATGAAATCAGGAAACACCAAATGTTTTAAGAATGGCACATTGTATATGGGAAAATACGTGTTTTAGCAGGACAAAAAATAGTAAAGCTGTTGCTTCACAGTTTCACAGTACATGGATTCTCCCTGATCTGCAATCCTGAAAACATGCAGCTTGAATCAGTCAGTGCCAACTGTTTATCCCTTTTTATTCTGATTGTGCTGAACAACTCACTGTTCCATAAAATATATCCAATATATTTAAATTAGTACTTTAATACTATTACAGAAACAAAAACACTTTGACACCTATCAAAATTCAAGTGACCTGTACCCCACACCTCGTAAATTATATGGTTCTATTAAAGTTTACCTTTTCAAGGTCAACAGCTCACAGAATTCCTGCATCTTTACTAATCTCCACTCCCATCTGTGTTTACATGTGTGTGTATATATGCACATCATGCATGTGTGAGTGGACAAAAAGAGATGTTACATTTCTCAGGATCTTACTGTGGCAGCAGTGGAGGTGGCCGTTGTCCCTTGCACTGTTCTCTGAGGAGTTCCAGTTTGTACAGCTGTTGCTGTCCCCAACGTGGTTGTTTGTGCAGTACCACCCAGAACAATCTGAGGCTGCGGAGAATACAAACACGAGATTATTCTCCTTGGAACGCACCAAGAGCCTGTTTTCCTGAGCCATTAAACAGAGAATGAGCCACAGGGCAGCAGAACACCTTTCCGAGCCGCTATAAATAAGTTGCTCATGTGCGGTCTGGTGCAGTGGAAGGAAACGGCCACCAGATGGCACTAAAAACATTCGAAACGGGAATTCCGAAAGTTGATCAAAAATTGCGCGATTTTTGGTTACGGAATAGAACATCATAAACACAATCTCAGCCAGTGGCGTTTCAAAACTCAGATAAAACAAGTGCTGAATTCCTGTGAATTCAATTTATCTTTTCGCCTGTTTCATTAAATGCCACTTCCAAAGGGAGGAATTTCTAAAAAGGCACAACTGACACAAAAGCTTGGGTCTTATGGAGGTCTTTGTGATGAACAATGGGACAAAACATTTTTCTAGTTTTGTAGACAAATTGGTAATTTGAAGTAGAAATATCAGCTCCAAAGAATCACCATTGCAAGCAAGATCTTCTCACATACACAGCTCATTCATGGGCTTCCAACAGTCTAATTATTAACAACAGCCCTGTCTGAGAGACAAATTCCTACCAAGCTACAACTGACACTCAGAATGTTCACAGATCATTTGTAAACTTGCTCTTTACATAAAGATGCAGAAGAAAAGAGGCTCCCCTGCTGCCAAAACTAACTTTATTGCTATTTCGGGAGAGACTAAGGGAGACAAGGATTTCATTTGTCTCATTTTTTTGAAATCAGGATAAATGAAGTCCATGGTGTGTTCATTACAGCACAAAATATGCAGATGGAATGATGGTGGGCTTTTTTTTTTTTTTTGTCCTGTATAACAGCAGTGCAAATTAAGGAGACTCAGTTAGGTAAATTAACTCTTAGATCTAGAAAGATCAGTGGCATAGGGAAAGGCTCTCTGACGGGAAAAAGGTTAACTGGATGCATAGCAAAACCTGCATGTTTTAAATTAAAACTCCCTAATCCTGTCTACTCAAAGGCTGAAGAAAGCACAATGAGACAGATTAGGCGACAGCAATCATATTGTATCACTGCTGCCTGGACGCCATGTGGAGAATTTCACACTCCTGCACTGTTTTTTAAACTCTCAACATCTCAAAAAAGATTTCCAAGCAAGCCCAAAGTGAATAGAGGCCAGCCCAGACTGACATCAGTCTCTGAGTTAACAGTCTCCAGAAGGACACAGGCCAAAGCAGAGACTCATGTGAAAAGGAGAAGGCTTTGGGCAGAGAAGGCTGCCAGTGCAGTCAGTCATCTGTACAATTGTAAATTTTGCTGCAGAATTCAGAGGACTGCAGATCCATCATAGGAATAACACCACAGCCCCAAATCCAAAGGGAATTCTTGTCACTTCCCTTAAGCAGAAAGCATTTTAGTCAGCTCTGTGATTGCACAAACTACAAACACAGTACCTTTAAACAGAGATATGTATAGGTGTAACATGAAATAACAACAATACACACACAAAAAATTATACCCGCGCATCCAAAATACACACTGAGACCTGCAGATGTTTTAGAAAGGCTAATCCAGAAGGCATTCCTTCCCTGCACTGAGCAATTACACTTCCTGTGTGCCTGGCAGGCTCATGCACACGTTATTCCCCTACACACTCACCTGCACAACCGGGGGCCGCTGCAGCGTCGTCGTGGGCTGCACTGTGGTCTGAGCCTGAGACACTTGCTTGATGATGGTAGTTGGTGTCACCTGTCGTGCAATAATGGGCGCTCCTGGAGCCTGGGGAAGAGGAAAAAAATCACAAACATATCAATGCCTATAGTTAAATACCATCTGCTTTATCTGGTGCTCTGATTCTGCAGTATTACAAGTATCTAAGAATGCATCTGAACCACTAGAAAACTCCTAGAAGGATTTTCAGTCTTGAACTTAATGCAACTGTCAAAATCTTGGTGTACATATATCCATATCAATTTTTTTCTTGGAGTCTTGCATTTATTCTGGGGAGAAGAGTTGTACACATTAACCATATATGGTCTTCTTTGTATCAAAGTTTTTAACTTAATGAGATTCAGATATGTAAAAATATTTTTGATGAGCAACAGCCAAGCTGTAACAGAATTAGGAACAAAATGCAATGCCTATGCCTCGTGGAAAGTAGATTTAATTAGGTATTTGGAAGAAATTCTTGGCTCTGAGGGTGATGAGGCCCCAGCACAGGTTGCCCAGGGAGGTGTGGACTCCCCATTCCTGGAAGTGTTTCAGGCCACGTTGGGACAGGGCTTGAAGCAACCTGGTCTAGTGGAAAGTGTTCCTGCCCACCTCAGGAACTGGATGAGCTTTAAGGCCCCTTCCAACACCTTTCCAACACAAACAATTCTGAGATTCTATAAATCTAAAAAAGTCTGCATATCCCAGTTAGACCTGTGGTTTCCTCAAATCACTACTATCACACCTTACTTTTCCAGTGTATTGTTTGCAGGGAACAAACCAGTTTTTGGCAGCACAAGTTTGTGGACTGACCTGCACCGTGGATATCTGCACTGGGGGTGCACTGGTGGGTGTAGCAGGACGAGGAGTCAGAGTGTTCTGAGGCTGAGACTGGGCGTGTGCCTGTGCCTGCATCTGTGCCAGGGCCTGCTGGGGGATCATCAGCAGCTGCCCGTTCTCACTGCGCACCAGGACCATGCCTGCAAGACAGAGACTGGTCAGGGAACACACATCCTCTGCAAATATCAAAACATATTTTTCTGTTTGGTTTTTTTTTTTAATCCAAGTTGGGTACATATGGAATTAATGTATTGCTGAAGGACTAGGTAGCTAACAAAAGAGGTTTAGAATAAAAGCAAAACACCCAGCTGCATTATGGCATTTTGTCTAGAACAGCTTAATTTCAGAAATACTCTGTCTAAATGCTCAGTATGGTGTGCATCAGAACACAGTGAGTTGTATCTGCCCCAACCACAAATATTCCATGTGACTGGAAGTTAAAATGAGTAATCCTATAAAAATGCTACCTGCTCTTTACTAAGAAATTTGTTTTATGAGACACTACAAATAGAAGAAAATCCTGCCATTAGGCAAGATTCCTGTTAGTTTGTCTTTAAGAGGAGAAGAAAAATAATCAAACCTAGGCTTCACCATCAACAGCAACACAATTGTCTAAGTTCTAAATTAATTTCCCATAACCAATTTAGTAATGAAAGTGGCTATAAAATCATAATCTCTCTCATGTGCATCAGCAACAGACTGCACTGTGCCATGTTACACCCCAAATGAAAAATAAAACAGAGAGGGAAATGAGGAAGTCATTCCCTGCTCAGTCACTCAGATCAATACACTTAACCCCACTGGGTAGCTGTAGGGAACCAGATTTTAACAGGCAGATTTTCAGATGTGATTCTCTCTTCCTTGAAGGCACAAACAGGATCTGGACAGCATGAACTGTTTTCCAACAGCTCCTTCATTCAGCGTGCCTCACTCAGTCCCTGAGAGCCTCAGGACCTCATCAGGACTGAAAAAGCCACCCAAGGAAACAAACTGGACACTCAGAATTAGTTGGCTTTTCTGAGCAGCTACAGGAAGAACCTTGGCCATGAAAATCAAGAGGCACTAGTGAAATCAGAAAGTTTTCCTGAAGTGTTGTTCAGTGAATCAAAAGCCCATACACGCTCCCCAGCAATATCTGGAGATGTGGTCTATTGCATCTCAGAGCATGACTACTTCAAAAGAACCAAGCTTTTATTTGCTTTTCTATTCTGGTCAAGTGCTGCAATGTTTACGGACAACGCCTTAAACAGTTTTCTTGGACAGTTTTACAAGTAAACTGCAAAAATTCATATACTGATTTCTACAAAAATGAGTTCAAAACAAAAGCCTTAGTTGACTTGCCCCTAATTTTTTCCTTACATTTTCTACATTAACTCTCTTTTAATGAAGCAGAGTCACACAGAGATGTTAAACCAGTTTACATCCAAAATGTGACTTTCCATCACAACTTATTTAAAAGTGTTAAGGTGGGATGTACAAAGCGCTATGGACAAGTGTTATATCTAGAAACAAATATCCTCGAAGTGTTTTTCTGTAGGAAAAGGAAAAAATATTTATTATCTTGCAGACTGTAGAAGTAAATACTCTTTGTTTAGCTGTCAGGTCCAAGAAACTATTTTCCATGCCATTCCAAAAAGTATGGTCTCTTCTCCTGTAACTTATGTAGAGAGACATATTTCCTTTAAAACATCAAAGGCACACACCACCACCACCTCCATCACATCTGAGGAGAACTTAAAGACCTTAATAGTGAACACAGAGCTTGGTCCTGTGGGCTGCTCACTGGAACCATCACTACTTTCTCACCATCAGCCTAACACTGAGGGGAGGAGGTTACTGACAGAAAACAGAGAAACTGAACATTTTAAAGACTAGAGAATACCCTGCTACTACATCAGCCTCATTCCTGCACCAACAGAACCTGGCATCCTCTTCAATGTGCAAACATCAAATCTTGGGAAATGGACTCACATTGCCCATTTTTGTCATCCCTCATAACAATCAGCTGAAGCTGATGGAAAACCTTCAATATTATTATAACTGAAATCATCAGTACAGTGCAAATCTGATTAGAGGAGTTATTTTCAAGTCAACATCAAATATTAAGGCTTGTTGAGTACTATTTCGTTTCCAGCAACTGAAAAGGCCCCATGCAACTGCCTATGCCCGAGCTTTCAGAAGTCCTTAAATGCCACAGAACTATACTGGCACCCCAAAACAAACTTTTTCCTAAAATTCACCAGTTTGGGGGTTCCCTAAGAAATCCTAAAGTTAATGTGCCGTCCAAATTCTTCAAAGAGTTATATATTTTTTCCTTACAGAAGCAACATTAGAAATACTAAGCCTAGTTTTGGACGGGGGGGGTGTGTTTAATTAAACTTCTTTCTCAGTGCAAAAGTGACTGAAGTTATTTGAAAGCACCAAGTCAAAGCAGCTCCCCTGCAGATGAGACTTTTATGGCATCAGGGAGTGGCCCAGAGCTCTCTGATACCTGTTCCTTTCTCCAGCCTGTCACACCCATCAGGCTCAGCAATGTGTCTGCACCACACACCAGCACTGTCAACTTACTCCTTTGCTCCCCAAAATATGAATGAGAGAGAAAAGAGGGGAAATAAACACAAAGTGAAGGTTCAACACCCCTGAAGTGCAAGCACAACATCTGAACAATGAAGTATTCTCCCTGAGCTACATGCAAAATTAGAACATGCCTACACATTAACATAACACAACTGCTTGAACAGACAGTTGAAAAGCATATTAATGGGAGCTTTAGAAAACATATCAAGAAAGTTCAATTTTTGGCAGCAGACAGACAAAACAATCATTTGTGATTCAAGCCCTGACTCTAAGCACTACCCTGTTAGATTTCTAACTACGGGAAGTCTGAAGTACTTCTTTCAAGTATTGAAGTCATAATAAAAAAGTAACTCATACAAAGCCACATTTATATCTGTCACTATTTACATAGTTCTTTCCCACTCAAATTTGATACACAGTTATTTTCAATTTATATAGTTTCTAACATGTCATTAAGTCAGCCTCTACCACTGATAAGTTCCTGTGCACAAGGGCTACATACAAACATAAAGACAATTACTACCACCTGACTAGTCTTGCATAAACTTTAATCACAGTATGATGATATGAGACACTTTACCTGCTCAGAATCTTAGCTTGTTGGTGTTTGGGTGACTTTGGAAAAAGTGTAAAAACTCAGAATATGATGAACTTGAAATTTCTGTGCAGAAATTCTCCAGTACTACAGTGTGCAGACAAGGAAATTTTGACTGAGCACAAAACACCCCTCCAGCTTGATGGTAATTCTTTAAAAGGGGAGATGGAGCTGCTCTCTGAGCTTCTCTCCCCCCAGTCCAACTACAGACTCTTTTCCAACCCAGTGAGCTAAAAAAGGAACTCACTAACCCAAAGCTATACCCAAGCTGGCATTAAGTGGATTTTCAGTGAAGTTCAGAAGGGTCATTGGAGATAACTCATTTATGAATTAAAAACTAAGTCCCATTTATCTCCTACTTCTTAACAAAATCACTGTGGGACTGTAACACCCCCTCCCTCCATCCATCCATGAATCTCAATTAACAACTTGTGACAGTGAAGAAGAGGAAGGACTGACAACCACATGTGTAGAAAAAGAAATTTCTTTCCAAAACCTACATTTTGAATATTTATATACAGGTAAGTACCATAACCTCAAACTCCAATGCATAAGGCTGCAAATGCTGAATGAACCAGGTCAGACCTGACTACCAGGTTCTAGAAGACAGCTAGAACTGTATAACTGATCTCACTGTTTCAATTAAATCCAACAACATATTTAAAGATGGAAAACATCTTTCTGTTTTATCAACCAGGTTTTTGTTCCTGGATTAACGGATTAATTACTATTTGAGATCAAACAGCTAATAAACATCACTGGAAACGTTCAATTAGAAAAAGGTGACAACAAACCTTGGCCATTTTAAATATCTTTCTGCCTTCTTTTTCCTAGAAAGTCTGATCACGTGTACTCTAAAATCATATTCACTATTAAAAATGCAAACATTCAAGAATTCTTCCCCAGTCTCTCATTAAAATCTAATTAAAATTAAAATTAATTACCATTTTTGTTAGAAGTTAGATGCTTAAGAGAATCCTGGAAGAGGTTCATATTTTAGTTTGAATTAAACAATTCATTGTGGCTCCAAATGAAGGATTAACAAAACTCAGTTGACTGTTTCTGATGCCAAAAAGACTTGTGCTCCTGACCAGTATAATGGTCACCTCACATGTTCTTGCTGTGAAGACCTTCCCAGACCAAGCCTGTTTACAAGACTGTTTGGGGTGGAAAATGCCATCCTTATGTGGTGTAGCTGCATGATTCTGCAAGGTCATCTTTGCCTCTTGCTTATTTGTAATTCCATTTGCTAATGATATTTCCATTTATAAAGTGCTGTGTTTTGGGGTTCTTTTCTTTGTTAGTGCTTTTTCAATTAATAAAATGTGTAAAATCACATACTGGAATAAAAAGTGAAGAGTTCTGGCCATCGAACATATCAGAAAAACACAAACCAGGCTTTTTTTTCTAATGCTTCCCTCTTCCTTCTTTGTTTAAAACATGGCTTGGCTTAACAAAGACTAAAGAAAAAAATTACCAGAATGATAAGAAAAAGTAATAAAATACTCTGTAGTCTTTGCAGACCACTCTGATTATCTGTGTAATTCCAAAGACATACAACTTCCTTGCTAGAGAACCCCTACATCCAAAAAATAAACCAAACTGAAATGGTTTCCTGTTTTGTTACCAGTTTTTACTGGTAAATCTTGATTAGTAATATTTATGGGAGCTGGACTTTAGCAAGCACCTAATGGGAGGACACAGCAAGGTGTGCTCGTGCTTCTCACTGGGTTTAACAGTGTGCAAGGACAAAACTCTCACCTGTGAAACACAAACCCTACACAGGACCCTATCTGATCCCAAGTGACATCATCTCTCTCTCTGATGCAGACACTCAACAGAAGAACAGAAGGTTCAAGTTTACAGATATTGCCTGTTACCCACAATGTAGTTCATGGTTAATCCAGATCAAGTCAGAACCATTACTAAGAATCTAGACTTCTAATAAGATGGGTTTTTTTCTGAGACATAACAGAAGAATTAATGGATGTATGATCTTGAAAGTGCATGGAGAATATCCTTTCCTAGTCTCCTAAGGAAATTTTCTTCTTAAAGAAGAAAGGTAACTATAAATTTTCCACTAAGAAACAACTGGGGTCAGGGAGAACTGTTAGGCAGCAAAGAATCAATAGACACACATGTTGGTGCTCAGAAAGAACGTCCAAACCCGAAGGAATTACCAGAGGACTGATGCTTCTGGTGTAGAAACCAAAGCCCCTACAAACACCTCTAGAAAAGGAGGTTATTGATCATACAGTGCACTGACATCTGACAAACCTTCAAATCCTAACGAGATCTGCCAGGGAAGTTCACTAAGAGGTTATCTTCATGTCAAAGCCCTTTGGGCCTGAAGCTGTTGAGCACACACTCATTTGTGGCAAGATGCTGCAAACATTTGACATGGCAGAAAAATCTGACAGTAATCCTAAGTGGGCTGTGCCATATTAGCAGGAAAAAGCTTTATGAGAGAATCCTTTTGGTATTGTCAGAAGAGATTCCGTTGCAATGAAAGAGAAAGTGAATGTGTGTGTAAGGTTATGCAAGTTATACACACCACAAAAACCATCTAAAGCAAAGGGGCTGAGTCCAAGCTCTGTAACTGATTGGATCAGGTTACACAGGGACCTCGGAATGACAAAACCCTTATAAAAGGACAAAGGTTCTACGATTTTTCCAATACAAAATGCTGGAATACCAGGGAGAGGGCTGGAGAAAAAGACAGCTGCCTGTACAAGCTAGAGGAAGAGCTTTCAGAATAAGTGGTATATGCGACAGGGTCCCTTACTGCAGAGAAGATAACCTGGTACTGACATCAGTGCTGTCCAACAATGCACCATTCCTCCTCCTCCAGTAACTGATCCACCTGGAAACCCCCCCCCTCTACAGGAATGAAAGCCCAAGGAAAGAAGAAAGAACCTGTTGAAGTCTACTAGTCCACTGTAGCTCCATGAAAATCTGAGTCATTAAGGAAATCTTCCCTAACACTAGATAATTTCTAGCAGATTTAGAATTACTTACACACATTAAAGAACAGCCTCTGTAACGAATCAGGTAAGTAGCAGCTTATGAAGGACCATCTATACACCAACTCATGACAAACAGGGATTACAAATCAAGACAAGCAGCACAGAACTGTAACTGGTAAAAGTTGTGATGTTATTGAAGACACCCTCCTTGTACCTGAGAAGAAATGTGCACCACTCTTAAGTATATATTAAATATACTTAAGTTTAGGTGCTTAAATACGAAAAAAATTCTACTTGAACTTTCTTGCCAAAGCCTTTGACCTCATCAGCAATCTGAGCTTTCAAGTTTCATCAACAAACACGGCTGTTTTGTGATTTCTCTAAAGATGCCTTAGCTCCACAAGGATAAGCACAGTGCCTAAGGAGAAGTCCCCATAGTGCAGGAATCAGGAGGTATCAAAATGACCCCATGACCATGTGAGGCTGCCCTGCACTGGCAGGACAAGGTCAGGCTGCACAAACACCAGGCTGTAGTATGTCAGTAGTATATCAGTAGTAGATACATTCCCTGCTGAGCTGCAAGTCTGCAGGCTCCACAGAATTGCCAGGCTATGACAGAGCTGTCCAGCACCCTGGAGCAACATCAATTCCCTCATGCCTTGCTCCAGAGCAATGGGCACCCCAAAGCTGTGAGGGTGAGGGTGCACACAGCTGTGCTGAGCACACAGGACACACTGTGCTCAATGAAAGGGACCTGGGAAATGTTCAGCACCTGCTGCACTGAAGGTGAGCTACAACTTAACATGAAAAAACATGGCACGACTGTCAGGTCATCAGAGCATCTCTAATACAAAATACTTGGAGTTTCTCCCGACAGGCACTGAAGACTGGCATGGCACAGACTTTTAGACAAGAACTACAAAAGCAAATTCCATTTCCTTTTCAACTCGTGTCACTCTGGAGTAAAGGAGAATTCTACTCAGACACAGTGCCTAAAAATTAAGACACAACATACAACTGCAGCACTCCACTGTTGGCTACCACTACTCTATCCAACCTGCACATACAGATTCCAACCAGCCATTACGGTCTCAGAAACATTAATTCTTCAACAGCTGATTTATGATTGTTGTCAACACAGGTGAAAGATGCGTTTGCAAATATCCTCAAGAATCCTCACTGCAGTGCACAGAAAATGCATTTTGTACAGACCAAGCACAAGAGTTCACGCTATGAAAAACTGCTTGTTTTTTCTTACAAAAGAGTCAACAGACAAAAAACTCAATTTCATTTTAAAAGCTTTTGCTTACTCTTACTATGCAAGTGTCCAGTTTCAAACAACACAAGTGAACTGTACCGTCTAAAAGGTATAGAAGTGAATCATTTGTAGAGTATTGATTCATAAACCTTTTAAGAATATAGTTAAAGCAATAATGTCATGTTGGAATGCCAAAAAGACACTGCATTTAAGAGTGATCCCATATGTAAAAAAATCCTACCTGCTCATTTGAAGAGGTGTGTAAGAATTGTTCTGGGAAATACATCATTTTATATAGCAACAATTGACAAATGCTTCAATAACAATGTGATTTGAAACTATTTTGACTTCTCTGGAAAGCTATATTCCTTGAAAGTGTGTTAACATTCCTTTCTAGTCAAGCATACAAAGCTAAAACACCCGAGTGCTCTGTCAAATTGCAACCCAATCATCACACAAATCTGTCTGATGTCGAAACAGCTAAGAAAAGCACTATCAAGAGCTAAACCAATTGCTTTAATTATTGATCTCCAAGCAATTCAGATGTGGCTCTGCCATTAATTTCAATATACTTAGATCAAACAACAAAGCAATTACAACAAAATCAGATTTGGGGTTGAGAAAGGAAGACACAAAATAAAGTGTCACAAATTCTTTACGTCTGTTATTTTAAATAGGAGGTTTTAAAACTCAACCTGTCTTCATTTGTGGCAGTTTGTTTGTACCAAGGTGTGTCAACATTAGTGAGGTTCAGGCACCTGAGGAAATGGGAATGGCCAAGTTACTTTGCATTTATTACCACAGTCTGTACAGAAATACTTAATGAGGAGTAACGCTTTGAATCAATGTTTTCTTCCTTCAGAATGCAACAGCCTAAAACAACTAAGTCCATGAGAAGCCATAAAGAACACCTTTCTTTAGTCTGTCCCCACTGTCAACGCCCTACTCATGGTACACACTCTTTGTAATTTTAGCTGATGCCACTTTTCACCCAGAGCTGGACAATTCCACCGACTGACAGCTCCCCAGGGCAGCCTCAGCACAAACATTCCTCCACATCCTCCTCTGTAAGTTCATGCCTCTCTCACTGCCCATACAGAATTCTCCTGCTCTGAGAATATGCCAAACACTATGCCTGCAAGTTCAATACAAACCATCAACGGGGACATGATATTACATGCCATTTGGCTGATAGCAACATTTATTAAGTGGCTCTGCTTTTGCAGTTAGTCTGAACACAGAAACAAAATTATTTTCACACCTATAAGCTTGAATTGAGAATGCTTTTCAACAAAATCCGGTTTCGTTTTGATTTTTACTAACCATCAAATGCACAGTCCTGAGTAATGACTAAGCTTAATGACTGGGTATGACTAACACTTATAAATAATTAGTGCCTTTTCTCCCCCTCCCCCATGGAAGGACAGGGAAGGAAAGAGAATAAAATGATACACTGGTAAAAAAGGAAGAAATAAAGAACAAAGAGGTTGAAGCTCAGTGCATGAACACTTGTATCTTCTTCCAACCCACCTTTAACACTCCTGCAAACACGACTGCACGTATGTCTGTTGAAAACTAGTAACTCCTCATGCGTGTCTTTTAACTTCCACATGGTTTAGTCACTGTCAGCCTCCCTGCTCCAGATCTCTTCTCCCACACTGATCCCTCCACAAACACTCTTGTGGTCCCTCCAGCGACTCTTTTGCCACAGGTGCTGCAATTCCTCAGTGCTGCTCCTTGGAGGTGGCACTCCTGACTCATGTGAGCACAACTGGTCCCACTCGCCACACCAGGCTGAAAGCACCTGATGTTATTACATTTGGAGAGAAGTTCTAAATCAAACCCTCCTTTAGAGAAATATTTGATTAATAAACTGAAGGAAGGTGTGCAGACAACTTAGAACAGCCTTGCTGCCCCCCAAAGCCTCTCAGAAAGCACCACACCTCATTGCTTGGGTTTTGTTTATACTCTGATATCTAGAGTCCACATTTTCCAACTGCACTGGTTGTCAGCACAGTTTATCCAGCACGTGCTTTATTCTGCACAAAAGCACTGTGATGGCTTTTAACAGTTCAGCTACTCTCAGAAGCATATATTAATCAAGTTATAATCATAAGTTAGACCATTTTTACAAGAGAGGCTTACCCAATTCAATACAAATCTTAAGACAGTCATGTCAGTCATGTAAAATAATATTACACACTGCTGTGAGTTTTATGTTTTTCCTTGTCTAGGTACTGGGTATGTGTTACTGAAAAATACATTTTAGTAAGGCTTTTTCTTTTTTTCCAAATTAAGATACATAGCATTCATAAGTCACAATTCAAATTAATAAACAGAGATCTACCGTGGCAAAAAGTTATTTAATTTTCATCAATTACTCATTATTCAATCATTTATACCTTTCCAAATCCCACAAAAAGAGCTTGGTATCCAAATTGGACCTTGCACTAAATTCTGTACAAATACAAAGTAAAAGCACCATCCCTGTTTAATCTATTTTATAACACATTTACACGTTTTGCTGAGCATCAGCCTTTGCCATTCAAAGTGCAACTTTCTGATTATTGGTAATTTAAGTACTGAATGAAACCTGTCCTTTTAAAATGTTATTTTGAGTCTGACAACAGTTACAGACCCAAAGATCAGCTACATCTGTACAACGCCTTAAGACAGCTCTACTGAGGTGCTGAACAGATCTCACTGCAGGTGTATCAATTCCTTGTAATTCTCACCTCTTTCTTGATTATTGATAATCTATACCATTCATTACACAGTGACAATAGTCAATGTTTTGTTCTCACAAAAAAATTCTGTATTTTAAAAAACCCTTAAAGGCATAAATTATGTCCTTGACCCTCAAGGACAATTATTATATTTTACATTAAATATTATGCTAAAGACACCTCAAGAGAATTACTCCAAGAGGGGAGGGTTTGTGGTAAAAAACTGGCTCTCAGTGAGACACCTGCACCTCCAGAAGACAAGCAGCATTTCTGGGAGGAAATTCCCACAGATTAGAACTGGCATAAAAATTTCCAGAGTAAGCTGAGGTAACATTGTCCTAGAAGGTTTAAAACAACCAAAGAGCTCTATTCATGTGTCCATGGGAAAAAAAAAAAAAGAAAAAGAAAGGAAAAAAAAGAAGCCTCATCTAATCTGAAATATGGATGACCACAGGATCTTTACGCCTGTTTAATTACAACCTGTACACACACCAGGCTGTATCAGCAATTTTGCTTTTCTTACAAGGAAGCAGATGCAAGAGGACTGATATAATTATTTGCACACAGGAATAGACCTGTGGCTGTGCAAAGAAAAAGCCCTTTGTCACCTGTGAGCAACACTCTCTAGAGTTTGGCCTTCCTTCACATGGAGCTTTAGGGTTCATAATACACCTGAAATAACTGTTTATTAACCAGGACTAAAACCTCCTATCACTGTGATAGATGTATGTGTTCCTCTTCAGTATTCAGGATACTATTCAGCATGTGTTTCTCTTCAGTGAGAGAAACTGTATTTTCAAAATTCTTATCTTCACCTCCCCAAATCTTTCACAAAAAATAATGTGCCCAACAAAGCTAAACTTGCTAACAGTCTTCCAATTAGCAAAAGCCTTTTTTCCTTGCATAAAGCAATGGCAACAAATTCAAGGAAAAGATTCAGACAGATTAATGGAGTTACAAATGTTCATAAAGTTTCAACAGAAACAATAATCTTGACAAGAGTAGCTATTTTAAGGTAAAAAATGCTGATTTTGAACATTTCTGACAAAAAATGCACATAATAACAAGAAATGTTTAATGTGTTAAGTGACTTCTATGTCCAGTTTTTTCTGAGCAGACTCAGTACTGATCACACCGTTTTTACACAAAGCAACCTTTCCACACATCAGTACTTTCTCTTTCCTTGAGCTAGGAAATAGTTTAAATATCAGTATTTTCAACTGTGTTCTAGCACTGCTTCATAAAATTTTCAGAATTACGTTTACATATTATTTCCCAATGAAGACAGACAACAGTAAGGGTTCTCATACACCAAAATACTTCACTTTAAGAGTTTGTGATATAATTTGTCTCTTATCAGTGGCCCAAACTGATGCATTTTCACCTCAATTTTCTAACTGGGCTGCAGCATCCTCTGTTAGTAAGGGATTCAAGTCCTGGGCAACATTCAAATTTGTCATCCTCAAACCAAGGTTTTACAAGCAACCTGCTTAGATTTCCAAAGATGGAAAACATGTAACTTCTTGTAGGGTGCACAACACCTCAAAAGAAATAAATCACTTCTGGTTATTGACCAATAACTTTTATCACAAGCTTAGTGATACCCAAAATCCCCAGAAGATCACAATTTGAAGATCATACAGACATATCCATACATGCACTTCCAAAGGCTGTTGGGAACAGTATTTTTCATAACAGAACTGAACAATATGTAATCAAAGTTAACAGCTTTCCTAGCTTAACAGAATCACAATTACAGTCCCATTAGATCCCATCACTTAACGACACAGTCTTATCATACGTGCACAACATCAAGCTACTCTTTTTAACAGAATCAAAACCCCTCTTGCACAGCTCTCTGAGCCTCAGGTTCTTTGGGCTACAAAGCCAAGCAAGCAGCAGTCCCTCAGTTATGGGAGTTGCAATGCGAACAAACACAACTTTCAGCCTGGTGACATATGGCAGATCTGATGTAGCAGATTCCAAATAAAGCAGAATGTTCCTTTTGCTGATGCATGATTTGAACATAAAATCCACCCCTCACCCAGAAGAGTTCTGCAGAAGAGATCCACTGTTATCTTCCAGAAAGACAGATACTGCTTTACATGCTAAGTACAGGACTCCCAAGCTCTAATCCTGGCAAAATATCGATTCCTGCATGGCCCTGGGCAAGTCAGAACTTCTCCAACTTGCTCTTTCCCCCAGCTCTAAAGCAGAGTTCATACTACTTTATCTACCAGCCACACAGGCAGGTTGCAAGGATTAAGTTTTGTAAAATGCTTTGAAAGTAAAACATACTGTAAGCACTCTAAGAAACCCCCATTGTCAGGGTGCACTGCAGACATTATTTTTAACAAAATCGAGCCATGCCAACACAGTTAACAGGCATAATATTGGCAGCACATGCAACATACAGGGAAACTGTAATGAGGATATGTTTGAACTCGCTTACTAGTCAGTGAGAAATAGAAACAACCACATTCCACTACTTCATAGTATTTCTTCTGTTCCTTTCTGTGTTCCTCATATTATGGAATTCTGACGATTTCCACATCTACCTACATCCTAGTTCCTTTGGGCACTTCTGGGGTACGTGTTTCAAGCACAAAGCAACCAAAAGAATGAGGCACTCAATGTGAAAAAGTAACACAAATTGCTTGATTTGATTTTTCCCAGTTGCCACCCTCCTCCATTTTTATACACTCTCCTTTGCCCAACCATCTACTACCCCAACACCCAACTGAAGGAAACAGAATTACTCCTGCAGAAGTTATTTTTCTGTTACCCCAGCTCCCAAAAGTGTAACTGCTCAAGTCAAAAGAACCCAAAACCATGCTTTAAATTATGTGTTCAGGTAGTTTTCCCATCCTAAAGCCACTATAACCATGGCCTGAGTTAGAATCCTTCATGGATAGCAAACACAAGCTAAAAACCGATGAGTTTCTACAAAAAAAGCTCCAATGTAACACCAAATGAAGTTTTGAGCCTTTAAGGCCATGAAGAAAACCTTCAGTGGGCATATTCATGTAGAACATCTTCCAGGAGGTGCAGATGTACAGCACTGATGCTCTTTCAGGTATCCTTTGCTTCTGGAAAGCATCAGTGGTAAGTTTTAACCACTGCTAGAGTTCAGAACTCTGGAACCCTGTTAAAGGGACCTCAGCAGTTCTTCAGTCTATAAAAGGCCCATCCTGTCCTCACCACAGAAAAGGCACATGAGAAGCCCTCCAGAAAGAAAGCAACAAAGAAATTTGTAGTCTCATCCCCTATCATCAGCTACTGGCAGATCCAACTGAGTTTTGGGAAGGTAATAAAGAAGTTTTATTTTTAGATACAAGGCAAAACAATCCTCTTCTACAACAGCTGCAGAACTGCACCACTGCTAGTGGGAAACTGGTCATGACTGTAGAAGTAAAAAAAAAAAACAAAAAAAACCCAAAAAACCCATGAAGACAATCCATCCTATCTGCTATCTTCAAACTTGTCACCAAATTGTATTTAATCAGGAAAATGCCAGTCTTTATGATCAAGCCACCAAATTTTCATAACTACTAACAGTCACTCAGAAGGTAAAAAAAAGAGGGACAGAGGGAAGTGAAAGTTTCTAGATTTCAATTTCACCTAAGCTAGTAGAGAAAACTGTCCAGACCCACCTGCTCTATGCTATTCTCACTGCATGCCTTCAGCACTCACCAATCTGCTCCTTTCTCTGAGCAGACACCTTAAAAACTTATTATGAGATGTTTGTACATAAAGATGAAGCAGAAGAGAGTAACAGTACAAACTTGCAAGAAGAGAAACCAGATCTTTGAACCCCAAGCTGCCAGTACTGCTAAGTAAGCATAAACTCACACATGCTGGGTTCATACTACAGCACTGCTGGATAAGAGGGAGTTTTCCAAAATATTTTAAGGTAATCCACGTTTTGCCAATTTACATGATTCTACCCTGTGTCAGCAATGACCTCTGAACACTTTACAGACTCTTACAATGCAAAAGATAAATTTTAGCACATAATCCCAGTTGTATCTTTCTGCAGACTTTTCTGAGCACCTCTAACAGTGGAACACTGACTTACTGCTTTAACAAACTCACTGATGTTCTACCTCTTACCACATTATTGTACATAACACCTTTCTCATTACTGAAGTACTCAGAAACAACAAGCTTCGTGAAATTTATTTCCAGTCAGTTTCAGTAGTGTTGCATCCTTAAGGCAGTGTTGTATAAATTTGTGTTCCCACCCCCTTACAAAATCACCTCACAGTATTTCCATGTCTTTTCTAAGAGGGTATAAATAAGGTTATTTTGGGACCATCATTACCCAAATCTGTCCAACTGGAGCACAAAGTTACAAACACAGGAGGCTCCTGAAGAAATTACTAAGGACAACAGTCCTCTTCCTCAAAGATGTCAGAAGTGGAAAAACTCATTAATTCAGATACTCTCCAATAGCTCAGTTCCTTGGAGAAGAATACACCAAAATCCAGTAAGGTCACAATTATGGTCCATTGGCTCTTCAAATATCTCCAGTCTGGTCAGTCAAGGTTTGCTGCACAATTGCCTTGATGTGATACAAAGCATTATTCTGACAGTAATATATTTTAAAGACCATTGATGGAGTTTATTTTCCATGTGGTCTTTTGAAGAAAACATTTGAAACCTTGAAAGGTTTCTAATTTTCAAGTTCCAGCTCAATAACTCCTGCTGACATTTTACATTCTGCTTTCCACACAAGTGAAACTGTAACTGTATTTTGGAGAGCTAGAAACAGTAATTCTGGATAAGAAAATAACTGTTAACCATGTGCTGTCATGGCCAAACCTTCCATCAGAATTTCCCAAGTGTTTATAACTCTTGGTGTAAAAAGCTGCATGTGCAGTGTCTGATTTCAAACTATTTCAAGCACTGACTTAGAAACTCTTACTAGGACACACTATTAACTTTTCAGAACAAACTTGTGAATGCAAATTCCATGCTTGCAGTAGGTGCACAGCACTCAGGCACTGCAGAGGCAGCTTCACACTACCAAACTGCCTCCAAAAACCTCGCCTATGATGCTGTCATTTAAAATACAATTTCAAAAGCACAGCCACCCATTCTCCTTTCACTATGAGTGTACCTGCACTCTGCTGAAGATCACAGCAGTTGCACATGGCCATATTTGCAGAGGTGATTGGCCCTTGTGCCTGAGAGATGTTTGGAAGAGCCCAGCATCCACCAGTTCTTAAGTGTTTTGAAAGAGAAGGTTTATGCAAAGCATTTTTAAAAGCTGGCTGCTTTTGCAAAGTATAAAAAACCAACTAAAGCAATGTAAAAGAAAAATAATCAGTTTCACTGAAAAAAAAAATGCTTTTCAATATTAAGTCTCTTATCATGCAAGAACTCAGTTTCCAATTTCTATGTATCCAGTCACATATACTTGCTTATTTTAAGTCATGCTTATTCTTTTGAAATCATAAATATTTCTTTAAGTGTAGGACAGAAAAAAAAAAAGTACTTCATAAAAATCCAAGTGCTTAGAACCTGTATTGTTTTAATTTGATCTATCAAGAACTCCAAAGGAATAACTTATGGTCCAGTTTTGCTTAAGGACTGGCAATGCTGCTTCTAATTCTAACACATTTCAGGATGCTGTGGCAGTCTGAAAACATCAGCTACCTGAAAAAAGGTCCCACTGGACTCCACAATAGTATTTTCCCTCATAATCAGGTTTATAATCAGTATTAACAAAAAATGTAGGTATAAATGGCACTACACTAAACTGGATCAATCCTTTGGTACACTATGTCAATAAAAAAATAAGGCTTTTCCAACCTATCAATTTACAGGCTTCAAATCAAGCACCACAATTTCAAGATCTGAGTTTTACTGCTATTTTTTTAAATTAGCAACATGTCATTCAAATTACTCATGTATGGAATAACCTTACACAGAAAATAAAAAGAATATTTATACTGGTTAGTACTTGGATACACAGAATGTTTGACAGACTTCATCAAGCTACCACAATGGCATCACACACCACAGACAGCATATTACACAAAAACACAGTGCTCAGTAACACAGCACATCATTCCTGATCTACTTTATGTGACAGGTGCATTGCTTTGAGGTTAATCAGGAGTTCCAAGAGATGTATTTCACTAAGACCACTTGTATTTTACTAAGACCACCTACTAAAATCACCACCAATTTCATTCAGTGTTAGCAGCAAAATTTAATTAGCTGTTCTTTGCATACTGCCCTGGAAACAATGAGCAGTAACAACACAGCCCTTGTATCACTACTATGAGGACAGGAAGCAATGTGTAGATTCACACAAGTATTTGCAGTTAAAAAAAAAAAAAAGAAGATACAAGCAACAAGCCTGACTCAAAATAATAGCAAATGTATAACATTAAATCTCCAAATCTAGGATATTTAAGGAGGAACAGAACAATTCTGAGCAAATAAATGCTTCTCATCCTGCTTTTCACTCATCCACTGAGTTCAGGACTAGATTCCTTGTCCAGAGATGCTCAGCACTAAGCATGAGACTAGCTACTACAAAAGCTGCAGCCCTAGACACAACAGGGTGAGGTAAGGACATAGGAAGTCTGCCTTTTGTATCAGAATGCCAGTGACTGAAAAGATGATCATAGGCTTCAAACCTGTGAGTTTTTAAGTCAGATTTTGAAGGTATTTAAAACCAAAGTAGGTAGTTTTCTTGTGTTGTATCTGCTGCTTCTCAGTTCATGAGAGCTCTGTGGTACTGGGGGCATGCAGGGACAGGAGGGAACCCAGCAGTACATAAAGGTTACAACCTACTGACAAAATCACCTGAAAATTCAAAATGTCTTTTGTGCTAATGAAACAACAACATTTCATTGGATAATGTTCCATTGTCACACTTTGGCAGTTTGCAGCTTCATCTACACTTACACTGGAACAAAGATACCAGGCAGAATTTTCAATTACTGCTGAAAAGACTTTCTGGTCACCAAAATCAGACACTAAGTAGTGGAATGCTACTATGCTACTACTACTCAACACCAGACCATTCTCATTGTTGCATGTCATGCCTTTTCCACAATTCACAATTAAATGGCACAGAATCTTACTTGGATTCCTTCCTTCCTGCAAGAGACACACTTCCAAAATAAAACCCCTCAGTCCTCTCTGACTTACCTGGTGGTAACTGAAAATTCTGAATGTTAGTCGGATTCTGAGGTGGCTGAGGCAAACGAGGTGCTAAAACTGTAGGAGTCAAAGTTGCTCTGATTCCACTCGTAGTTGGTGTTGGAGTCCTTGGCAGACTTTGTGCCACTGTATTGGCAGTGCCTTTAGCCATTCCTGTGGGGGTGCCAGGGGCTGCAGGAGGTATCCCACCAGGATTGGGAGCAACATTGGAGAGCCCAGCTTGCATAGTTTGCCCAATAATCATGTTACCCCCTGTAGTACTGGGCTGGCCACCAGTAGCCAGCGTCTGCTGTTGGGACACCGCCTGGACTATAGTTTTAGGAGACTCAGATTTGATGACCTGTGTGGCAGGAGCTGCTGGCACAGTGGAACCAGACTGGCTGTTCACAAGCGACGTCTGGAGGGAAACTCCAGATCCCACAGTGGCCGTGGCGACAGCAGGAAAACTCCCCACACTGATGGTTGAATTGATGACAGTATTGCTCCCGTTCTGAGTGGCTGCAGCAGCTGCAGCCACCGTGGGTCCTGCAGTGTGGATGGGGGGCCTCACCAGCGTCACCGTGGGCGCCCCGGTGCCAACGCTGGGCGGCGGCTGCGAGGAGATCACCGTGGGCGAGGGGGAGGACGCAGAGGACACAGCAGTGTTAAGGAAAGAAGTCTGGATGACAGTGTTAGAAGCTGAGGGCAAAACAGCATTAACAGCGTTTCCTTTCCCCACGGAGCCGGGTCCATTGTTGACAAGAGGGGCGACAGCAGGTGCAGGAGCGGGGTTGGCCGTCGCAGGAGTCCCAGGGAAAGCCGCGCTTCCTGTGTGGTGGGAGTTCATCACCACGTTACTCCCATTCAGAGTCTGCACCGTCGTGGTCCCGATCTTGCCGTTCCTGGTGGACAAGGCAGTTGCCATGGTGCTGATAACCACCGATTTGCCCTGACTGAGGGTCCCTGGAGCAGCAGTGACCTCAGATCCTCCTGCTGCTGCAGTGGTGGTGCTGGTGCTCGTTGTGGTGGCTCCATCCAGAGCTGAAGTCTGGGACCTGGTGTTATGATTAATAACACCCCCCTGCACTCCTCCTGCCCCTGCAAAACAACAGCGAGGTTAAACAGAGCGAATGAGCAAGAAGAGAAGTCCAGTAATGACAGAATGTTCTCCCTTATCACCAGGTCTTCTCCATCTCCCAAGCTGCCTGCCTGGAGCCAGGAAAACAGGACAGAGTACAAACTGAACATGGCTTTAAAGACGTTATCTTAAAGCCTCCAATACCCCACCAAAGACTGGCAGATTCAGTATTAATTGTAACATCCCTGCTTCTGACACTACAGTAAGACAAAACAGGGAAAATAGATTTAATATGAACCAAGGGAAGGGAGTAAGAAGATCACTTAAGACCTCTTCCCCATTCTAGAGCCTGACATCCAGTTTAGAAACAGGACTGCAACTGCAAGGAGGGGGAAAATGGCCCATGAAAGACACACTATTAAGACATACTCCCTATAGCCAGCACACATTACTCTCTACTCCTGTCATCTCCTACAAAGTAAGTCAGTCAGATCAGGAGGCTCAACAACAACAAAATATAAAAAGTGAAAGGAAAGAAAAACACTGGTCTGGCAAGATAAGAAGTACTGCAAGGCCCGGAGTTGGTTTCTAGAAGACCCCTCTTCCTTATTACAGAATTTGCTCCAACGGATCTGAAGTTCCCACAGCCAGAGATAGTGAAAAATAAATAAATAAAAAGCAAAGCTGGTTTTCAGAAGGGACAAGATGATGTAGCTTCTTGTCCTGAATAATCCTCATGCCCCTTGATAAGGCCTGGTGTTAGCACAAGTACAATCACACACAGTCCAGGTCCTGGCCCTAAGGAGACAGAAATGGGAGAAGAATAGTGACAGGCAGACACTGAGATGCACATTATAAGGGTCAAGGAGAGCCTCCTAGAAGAGCTTCATCGATCATAACAGAGGGTCTGTAGTATCTTCTTACACTTCAGCAAGACGAAATCAAAAATAAAAAAGGGGGAGGGGAGGAATTGCAGAGAGCTTCTGGGGAGACATTTCTTTCAATCCCCCTGAAAAACAGCTTCCCTCCATTCCCACGTAGTGAGCCCTCAGTGCCAGCCTTCACGCTGCCCCCCTACAAGCCTCCCAACACGAAGGGGGGAATATTCCCAGGCAGCTCCGGGGGTGGGCGGGTGGGAGAAGGCGCTGTGCAAGGTGGGGTGTTGTGGCCTGAATTCCCCCCCTTCCAGGGACCCGGCGTTGTGACAACCCCCCCTTGAGGGCAGAGGAGGAATGAGAGGTGCTGGATGCCCCCTCCAAGCCCCTGAAACAAGGGAGGGGGTGTGGGGGCATTTATCAAGGCAGGCAGATATAGGGGGGAAGCATTTTGAGGGACTTCCTCCCCTTGAAATCCCCCCTCGCTTCCTCCTCTACAGGAAATAGGTGTCATGATTAATAACACCCCCTTCCACTTCAGCAACAGCGAAGGGGGAGGGGAAGGAGCATTTACACAGACAGCTAAGGCGGCATTATCAAGAGGGAATCCCCCCATAACCTCCACCCCTGGAAAGGGAAGGGGAGCAATCACAGGCGGCATGGGAGGCACAGCCATGACCAAGGGGGTGGGCTCTGCCTCCTTCAGTCCCCGAGATTAACAGAGCCCTTTTACACTCCAGCAACAAGGGCAGGAAAAGCAGAGGGG